>CM033350.1:20204736-20553581 GCA_019395295.1 Osmanthus fragrans | reverse complement strand
GGTTAAAACCCTAAATGGTCACTGAACTTTTCCTAATAGTCTCCCAAAGGTCACCGAACTTCTAATGGTCTCCAAAAGGTCACTGAACTTTTCCTAATGGTCTCCCAAAGGTCACCGAACTTCTAATGGTCTCCAAAAGGTCACTGAACTTTGCTATTTGGTCTCCCATCCATAACTGACCGTCAACTTTAACTAACAAAATCAAGTCAGTGATGGATGGGAGACCAAATAGCAAAGTTCAGTGACCTTTTGGAGACCATTAGAAGTTCGGTGACCTTTTAGAGACCATAGGCAAAGTTCAGTGACCATTAGTAGTTCGGTGACCTTTTGGAGATCATAGGCAAAGTTTAGTGACCATTTAGGGTTTTAAGTTGTGTAAAAGCAAATTTTTTTTAGTACTTGTGTGAAATCAAATTTTTACCGAAAATGTGTAATTAAAAATGTGTTGACGGAGAAGTTTCAAATAATGATTTAGTCTTATCTCTTCTTTTTTTCTTCGTCTTTTTAATCATTTTTAAAAAGAAAAATTAAAATACTAACAAATTATTTGGATACGATTTCACAATGCTTATTGAATAAAGTATATTCTTGAATTGCTTAAACACCATGGATGATTTTGAATTTGGTTGAACAACAACAAAGTTGAGGTCGATATCCGGTTCAAGTCTTGCAAGTACCTAAACAATCGTACTTCCCATCTTTAAACAGGGTAAATTTACTTTTATTATATATTTATCTTAACTGTTTGCAAAGAAAAATAATCATATTAACAAATTTACTTATAAGTAATTTTTGCGTGTGGTACGAATCAAATCTCCAGTGGATCAAGAATATATCATTAATGTGACTATTTTAATAATTTGTCATTCAGAATTGCATCCATGCTGATGACTTGTATTGAATTGCGATTAATGTAAAAATTAAACAAATGAAATTGTTGCGTGTCATAAGTTATTCAGTCAACCCGACCGTGTGTTTTTACATTAATAATAGAAATTAGTTGACAAAAAAAAAATTAGTCGACCAAAAAAAATTTGCTTTCATACAAGTACTAAATTTTTTTTTTTTTTTTTTTTTTTTTTTTTTGCTTTCATACAACTTAAAACCTTAAATGATCACTGAACTTTGTCTATGGTCTCCAAAAGGTCACCGAATTACTAATGGCCACTGAACTTTGTCTATGGTCTCTAAAAGGTCACCGAACTTCTAATGGTCTCCGAAAGGTCACTGAACTTTGCTATTTGGTTTCCCATCCATCACCGACTTGATTCTGTTAGTTAAAGTTGACGGTCAGTGATGGATGGGAGACCAAATAGCAAAGTTCAGTGACCTTTTGGAGACCATTAGAAGTTCAGTGACCTTTGGAAGACCATTAGGCAAAGTTCAGTGACCATTTAGGGTTTTAACCCAATGTGTGAGTGTTGTAAGTTATCGGTTGAAACGATTCATTAACATAAACCATGACATTTGTAGATTCTGACCCATTCCAAGAACATGATGACTCTGTGTAACGCCCCAATTTCACTAATAACTCGAGGCGCTACTTAAATCAAAATAGCCTGTAAATAAATATTTTTCAAAAGTCGCCACAATACGAAGGCAAACATATACTTTAAAAATCCATAGAAATTTAACACAAAACGCGGAACATCACTTTTAAAATAATTTTTCTCATATTCAAGAGTCAATACCAAATATGATTAGCAAAATCCAACATTTGCAAATATACCAAAATTCAATACTTAAGTATCAAAATGGAAATCAACTATTTAAAACTTCTTGTTTCAAAACTTGAAATTTAAAAGTTCTATTATTAAATAAAAATTGCCCCGCTTGTTGCCTTGCCCTGCCCAGCTCCTTAACTTGAAAGGTTGGAAAAATAGTGGGGTGAGCATAACGAATTATACTCAGTGGAGATACAGCAATCAGTCCAAATTAAGTCAAAATATGCAATCAAGTGGTGAACATAATATCCATACAACATACTATAGAATATGTATTGTGGGCATTCCCAAGGACCCAATTTCGATCCCGGACCTATTTACGGTCCCTGACAACATGGCATAAGTTTAGCAAAATTTTAGCACTGTGGGCATTCCCAAGGACCCGATTTCGATCCCGGACCTATTTACGGTCCCTGGCAACATTTTCATATGTATAAACATCATATCACAATCAAAATCACACATCGAGAATTAACATGGACAAATAACCACAATTGCTTAAAAGTAAACCCCACCTCGAAGTTTTGAAAGTTTTTCTGGGAAATTGAACAATTGCAATGTTACCGTGCTTCACACTTTGCCCGCGAACTCGTCTAGCAAGAACAAAATTAATTTAATTTAAGATACTAAGTTTAATTAAGATTTTAAAACTTTAGGGACTTAATTGAAAAGATATTGAAACTTAAATTTAAATGTTTGAAAGCTGAAAATAAACTTTTTGAAATTCAATGGGCTGATTTAAAAGTTATCAAAATATAGGGGCTGAATTAAACAATTTGAAAAAACTTTGAAATTTAAAATAACAAACCTTTAAAACTTTGGGGGCTAAAATGGATGACTTTTTAAAAGGTGGGCTTAAAGGATAAATTTCTCAAAAATCAATTTATATAAATATTGTATATCTAAGTCTCTCTCTCTCTCTCTCTCATTCACGAAGGCAGAGAGATCAAGAGAAGAGGGAACCGGCGAGGAAGTGGTGCTAGAGGTGGGGCGAACTCCGGTCGAAGGCGAAGCTGTCACCGTCGCGAGGTAGCGCCGGCGAGTAGGGGTCGACTGGGGTTGATTAGGTGTCGATTGGGGGTCAAAACCGAGGCTAGGAGGTGGCGATTTCTTGGGTTTTCCGGCGGGAAATCCGGCCAATCATGTGTGGAGTCGAGGTAAGTGAATGGCTTTGTGATTTCTTGATTTTGGGGTTGTTTGGAGTTGATTTTTGGTTGAAGTGGCGGGTCGATTGGGGCGAAACGGGCTGCCGTTTTTGGGTGGCTACAGGCGGCGGCATGAGGTGGTGGTGGTTTGTTGGTGGTTCGATTGTGAGATGGTGGTGTAATGGGTGCGTGAAGGCTGCGGTTTGAGGTGGTGTTTTGGTAGTTTGTAGTTTGGTGGAAACGATCGTGTGTGTGCGTGAAGATGGGTCAATGTTGGAGGGTTTTGACATGGGTGAATGGTGATGAATCTGACAAATTTTCAGTGGCTTATTGATCGAATTTTGAAGGGGAAAGGTGGTAGTTTCTTACCTGATTTCTGGAGTTGGGAGGCCGTGTGGAGTTGGAGAGGTTGAGAGGTGCTGTGGTGAAGATGGTGATAATGAACAGTAGGGCACGAAAAACGAGGTAGTAATTGGACTTAGAGTTTGGGTTGAACAGTAATTCTTTGGCTAATAGGATTTAAATAAAATTGGATTAAAAGATAAAATTTGGGTTTAATGAAATTGGTTTTAAATAGAATATCGAACCTTAAAATTGGATTTAAATCGATAAGAATTCGATACTTTTAAAATTGTTCGAAATTGAACTCGATAAGTAAATATTGAAATTTTTAAAATGTAAAATCGTTTTGAAATCCTTAAATTAATTGTTTTTGCTAGACAATTCGACGAACGTAAAATAAATTCTAAACTTTGACAGGATTGTCGTAGCGATACAATTGAAGTTATGAAATTTATATTTTGAAAATTCGGGTCGCTACAACCTTCCCCACTTAAATAAATTTCGTCCTCGAAATTAAACTTACTTGAATTGAGAATGTCTGGATATTTGGCTAAAATCTCATCTTCTCTTTCCCAAGTTGCCTCTTCTCTACTATGTCTATTCCATTGGACTTTAACTAAAGGAATATCCTTGTTCCTTAAGGTATGAACTTTCCTCTCAAGTATAACTGCAGGAGTTTCCTCATATGTCATATCCTTATTAACATCCAAGGATGCAAAATTAACAATGTGGTCCGGATCATGGACATATTTCCTTAACATTGAGATGTGAAAAACATTATGTACTGCTGTTAACTCTGGCGGTAAAGCCAACCTATAGGCCACATTTTCAACTCTTTCCAAGATTTCAAAAGGTCCAATAAACCTTGGTCTAAGTTTCCCTTTCTGTCCAAACCTTACCACTCCTCTCATGGGAGCCACTTTAAGGAATACTTTCTCACCAATTTCAAACTGTAGTTCCTTTCGTCGCTTGTCAGCATAAGACTTCTGTCTGTCTTGTGCTGTTTTAATCCTTTCTCTGATCTTTTCCACAGCCTTTACAGTCTGTTCCACTATTTCTGGACCCAAAACTTTCCTTTCACCAACTTCATCCTAATAGATTGGTGACCTACACTTTCTGCCATAAAGAACTTCATACGGTGCCATGCCGATGGTAGACTGAAAACTATTATTATATGCAAACTCAACCAAAGGTAAATGTGTTTCCCAGTTACCACCAAGGTCTAAAGCGCAAGCTCTCAACATATCCTCTAAAGTCTGTATAGTTCTCTCTTATTGCCCATCTGTCTGTGGATGATATGCTGTACTGAATTTCAGTCTAGTTCCCATAGCTGTTTGTAAACTTTCCCAAAATTTGGATGTAAATCTGGAATCTCTGTCTGACACTATAGAAACTGGTACACCATGCAATCTTACAATTTCTCTGATGTACAACTGAGCATACTGGTCTAAACTGAAAGTCATTTTCACTGGTAGAAAATGAGCAGATTTTGTCAATCGATCAACTATGACCCATATAGCTTGATGACCTTTAACCGATCTAGGAAGTCCCACAACAAAATCCATTGTTATGTGTTCCCACTTCCATTCTGGGATTTCAAGTGGGTTCAACATTCCAGACGGACGTTGATGTTCAGCTTTAACTTGTTGGCAAGTCATGCACTTCTCAACAAACAAACCAATTGACCTCTTCATGTTTCTCCACCAATAAATTATTCGCAAATCCCGATACATCTTTGTACCTTCTGGGTGTGCAGTATAAGGTGAATAATGTGCTTCTTCTAAAATTTCCTTCCTCAAGGCTTCATCCTTCGGTACACACAATTTTCCTTTAAACAGAAGAGTGCCATCAGTTGATACTTCAAAACCTTTAATACTGCCAGCGAGTACTCGGTCCTTAATCTTGCACAAAAATTTATCCTTACCCTGAGCTTCTTTAATTCTGCCTCTGAGTGTCGGTCGAACAATCATAGTAGCTATAATTGCAGTTGTGTGATGTGGAGGAGTTACAATCTCAAGTCTCATGTTGGCAAAATCCTTGATCAATTGTTCTTGACTGGTTAAGGCAGCTAACTTCCCTTTACCTTTCCGACTAAGTGCATCAGCAACAACATTGGCCTTGCCGGGGTGGTAGTGGATAGTACAGTCATAATCTTTAACTAACTCCAACCACCTTCTCTGTCTCATATTCAATTCCTTCTGAGTGAAGAAATACTTTAAACTCTTATGGTCTGTGTATATCTCGCACTTACTACCATACAGATAGTGTCGCCATATTTTTAAAGCATGAACTACAGCAGCCAATTCCAAGTCATGTGTAGGGTAGTTCTGCTCATGTGGCTTCAACTGCCTAGATGCATATGTAATCACTTTTCCATGCTGCATCAGAACGCATCCCAAACCTTGTTTCGATGCATCACTATAGATTACATAACCTTCTGACCTTTCTGGAATAGCCAAAACTGGTGCAGATACCAATTTCTGTTTCAATTCTTGAAAATTCTTCTCGCACTTTTCTGTCCACTGAAATTTCATTCCCTTCTTGGTCAACTGGGTCATCGGTCCAGCAATTTTTGAAAATCCTTCGATAAACCTTCGATAATAGCCAGCCAATCCTAAGAAACTACGTACTTCATTTATATTGGTTGGTGCCTTCCAATTAGTTACAGCTTCGACCTTGGGTGGATCAACTTCAATACCATCTGCGGTAACCACATGTCCAAGAAAATCAATTCGGTCAAGCCAGAATTCGCACTTCTTGAACTTTGCATACAACTTTTCCTGTCGAAGTGTCTGTAATACAATATTGAGATGCTCCTCATGTTGTTCCTTGTCTCTTGAGTAAATCAGAATGTCATCAATAAAGACAATTACAAACCGATCCAAGTATTGATGAAATACTCGGTTCATTAAGTCCATGAAGACAGCTGGTGCATTAGTTAACCCAAACGGCATCACAGTGAATTCATAATGTCCGTTTCGAGTCCTAAATGCAGTCTTTGGTATATCACTGTCCTTAACCTTCAACTGATGATAACCTGATCTCAAGTCAATCTTGGAGAATACAACGGCACCCTTTAACTGATCGAACAAATCTTCTATTCGTGGTAAAGGATACTTATTCTTGACTGTGAGGCGATTCTACTCCCTGTAGTCAATGCACATCCTCATTGACCCATCTTTCTTTTTCACAAACAGAACCGGTGCTCCCCAAGGCGATACACTCGGTCGAATAAATCCTTTATCCAATAGTTCTTGTAGTTGTACCTTCAACTCTTGAAGTTCTTTCGGTGCCATCCTGTAGGGTGCTTTAGATATGGGTGCAGCTCCAGGTACCAAGTCAATCATGAATTCCACTTGTCTATCTGGTGGAATACCAACTAGGTCTTCTGGAAATACATCCACAAAATCACGCACAACTGGTACATCTGTAATAGTTACCTCAGTTGCCTGAACACTAGTGATGCTCACTAGATATCCTTGATTTGTACTCTTTCTCAACATCCTTTGTGCTTTCAACGCTGATATGACACGGGGCATGGTTTTAACTTTTGTCCCGAAGAAGGTAAACTCACATTCCCTTGGTTTCTGAAAGAGCACTTCCCTCTCATGACACTTAATCGTAGCGTGATTGCAACTAAGCCAGTCCATGCCTAAAATAATATCAAAGTCCCTCATGTCTATTAAGTACAAGTCTGCCTCTAAGTTCTTCCCATCTATTTCAAACTTAACAGCTTTCGACATCAGATTAGTAATAATAGTTTCACCTGAAGGGATACTAACTTCTAAGGCATCATTCACACTTTCACACACATTCCCAATCTTAGCATGAAAACTAGCAGAGATGAAAGAATTCGTAGCACCGGAATCAATCAAAACAATAGCAGGTATATTGAATACTGATAGAATACCTGTCATCACGTCTGGATCTTTCTCTGCCTCTTTCTGAGTCAAAGCGAAAACTCGAGCCTTTCCCTTCCTGGCATCTTCCTTACCCTTGAATTCAGGACATTCACCAGCAAAATGACTGGGTTTCTTACATCTGAAACACATCCCCTTCCCGAGTAAGCACTCTCCATGGTGACGCTTATCACACTTCGGGCATACAGGTTTCTCAGTGCTAGCCTTTTCCTCCATTTTTCCCCATGATTTTCCCTTCTTGTTCTGATATCTACCTTTGCCCATATTCTGATTGTCCCATTTCCTTTTCACTGGTACCTCTGTGGGTTTCTGAGTAGTCTTTTCCAGGTTTAAGCGAGATGATATAGCTTGTGCTCGCTCAATTGTTTCGGCATAAGTAGCGAGTCCTAAACTTGCCATGATTCCTCCAATTTCTGGGCGTAAGCCCCTTTCAAATCTTCTACCCTTCTTGATATCAGTGTCAACTAGATGGGTAGCATACCTGGACAACTAGTTGAATTTCGTTTCATATTCCACCACGGACATACTTCCCTGTCTAAGTTCAAGGAACTCTGTTTCTTTCTGATCCCGAAAAGACTGGGGAAAATACCTCTGTATTATTAATTCCTTGAATCCATTCCATGTCAATTCAAGTTGCTGTGCCTCAGTTCTGGTGCGCTGATATGATTCCCACCAATGATCTGCATCCTCTTCAAGTTGGAACACAGCACATGACACTTTCTGAGCGTCCAAACAGGCTATATGTTTAAAGATCCTCTCTAATGCCTTTAGCCATTCCTCTGCAGCTAGAGGTCCTGTTCGACCATTGAATGTTGGTGGTTTATATCGGCGAAATTGTTCAACAACCATGCTAGTGTTATCTGCATTAGCTGGTGGATTAGGGGCATTTCGTCGAGCTGTTGGGGCTTGTTGCTGAATGAGCCCCTGGAGTGCATTCACGAGATCCCTTAATGCATTATTTCCCGCATCGCCAGTAGCAGTCTGGCCTGGGGTGGCTTGTCTTGCAGCAGTCCGATTCACGGGGACTCGATTTGTTCTACGAGACATTTTCCTAAATCACAACATTTGTCTCAGCATCCACTAAGTTGTGAAATTCACAATGACCATTTAGGAATAATCGCATCTAAACAGGAAAAATCATCGAAAAACACAGTAGAGCTTAAAGCAAATTTTATTATTATCTCAAATTTTCCAGAAGGAAAACAAATAATAAAATTGCAACCAATATCTATAATCCGAAATATGTTCTCCTACTGAATTCCCACAAACAGTTCTTCCCACATCTCTATCCCATACAGTCCTTTTTGGCATATCAATTATGAAGGTAAATTCTATTGAAATGGATTACTTCATGTTTTAGCCTAATTTCGAGGACTAAATTTATAATTTTCAAATATTTTTTAAATACTTCACATCACAAGTTCAATTCCCAAACATAATAGCTCATGGAAAATTTTTATAACATGTACTGGATACAAACTTTCAAACATTTCAAACTGCATCAACTATAGCAAAATTTCATTCTCATGTAACTTTTCATTGTAACAATCAATTTCAGATGCAGTAATATAATAAATTCATGGTATCCAGTAGATGAAAATTTTCAGACTTCATCAAATAAAATTTTCTAAACATTTTACCTTTTCGGAGTAGGCGTGGTGCGACAAGAGCGGTTGGCATTTAAATTAAATACTAAACACTTTTTTTTTTGTAAAATTTTCACAAGTCTACAGAAAGGTAAACATGTGCTCTGATACCACACTGTAACGCCCCAATTTCACTAATAACTCGAGGCGCTACTTAAATCAAAATAGCCTGTAAATAAATATTTTTCAAAAGTCGCCACAATACGAAGGCAAACATATACTTTAAAAATCCATAGAAATTTAACACAAAACGCGGAACATCACTTTTAAAATAATTTTTCTCATATTCAAGAGTCAATACCAAATATGATTAGCAAAATCCAACATTTGCAAATATACCAAAATTCAATACTTAAGTATCAAAATGGAAATCAACTATTTAAAACTTCTTGTTTCAAAACTTGAAATTTAAAAGTTCTATTATTAAATAAAAATTGCCCCGCTCGTTGTCTTGCCCTGCCCAGCTCCTTAACCTGAAAGGTTGGAAAAATAGTGGGGTGAGCATAACGAATTATACTCAGTGGAGATACAGCAATCAGTCCAAATTAAGTCAAAATATGCAATCAAGTGGTGAACATAATATCCATACCACATACTATAGAATATGTACTGTGGGCATTCCCAAGGACCCAATTTCGATCCCGGACCTATTTACGGTCCCTGACAATATGGCATAAGCTTAGCAAAAATTTTAGCACTGTGGGCATTCCCAAGGACCCGATTTCGATCCTGGACCTATTTACGGTCCCTGGCAACATTTTCATATGTATAAACATCATATCACAATCAAAATCACACATCAAGAATTAACATGGACAAATAACCACAATTGCTTAAAAGTAAACCCCACCTCGAAGTCTTGAAAGTTTTTCTGGGAAATTGAACAATTGCAATGTTACCGTGCTTCACACTTGCCCGCGAACTCGTCTAGCAAGAACAAAATTAATTTAAGATACTAAGTTTAATTAAGATTTTAAAACTTTAGGGACTTAATTGAAAAGATATTGAAACTTAAATTTAAATGTTTGAAAGCTGAAAATAAACTTTCTGAAATTCAATGGGCTGATTTAAAAGTTATCAAAATATAGGGGCTGAATTAAACAATTTGAAAAAACTTTGAAATTTAAAATAACAAACATTTAAAACTTTGGGGGCTAAAATGGATGACTTTTTAAAAGGTGGGCTTAAAGGATAAATTTCTCAAAAATCAATTTATATAAATATTGTATATGTAACTCTCTCTCTCTCTCTCTCTCTCATTCACGAAGGCAGAGAGATCAAGAGAAGAGGGAACCGGCGAGGAAGAGGCGAAGCTGTCACCGTCGCGAGGTAGCGCCGGCGGGTAGGGGTCGACTGGGGTTGATTGGGTGTCGATTGGGGGTCAAAACCGAGGCTAGGAGGCGGCGATTTCTTGGGTTTTCCGGCGGGAAATCCGGCCAATCATGTGTGGAGTCGAGGTAAGTGAATGACTTTGTGATTTCTTGATTTTGGGGTTGTTTGGAGTTGATTTTTGGTTGAAGTGGCGGGTCGATTGGGGCGAAATGGGCTGCCGTTTTTGGGTAGCTGCAGGCGGCGGCATGAGGTGGTGGTGGTTTGTTGGTGGTTCGATTGTGAGATGGTGGTGTAATGGGTGCGTGAAGGCGGCGGTTTGAGGTGGTGTTTTGGTAGTTTGTAGTTTGGTGGAAACGATCGTGTGTGTGCGTGAAGATGGGTCGATGTTGGAGGGTTTTGACATGGGTGAATGGTGATGAATCTGGCAAATTTTCAGTGGCTTATTGATCGAATTTTGAAGGGGAAAGGTGGTAGTTTCTTACCTGATTTCTGGAGTTGGGAGGCCGTGTGGAGTTGGAGAGGTTGAGACGTGCTGTGGTGAAGATGGTGATAATGAACAGTAGGGCACGAAAAACGAGGTAGTAATTGGACTTAGAGTTTGGGTTGAACAGTAATTCTTTGGCTAATAGGATTTAAATAAAATTGGATTAAAAGATAAAATTTGGGTTTAATGAAATTGGGTTTTAAATAGAACATCGAACCTTAAAATTGGATTTAAATCGATAAGAATTCGATACTTTTAAAATTGTTCGAAATTGAACTCGATAAGTAAATATTGAAATTTTTAAAATGTAAAATCGTTTTGAAATCCTTAAATTAATTGTTTTTGCTAGACAATTCGACGAACGTAAAATAAATTCTAAACTTTGACAGGATTGTCGTAGCGATACAATTGAAGTTATGAAATTTGTATTTTGAAAATTCGGGTCGCTACACTCTGTAAATATCGAACCGTCAGACCAAACAGATTTGAATGATGGGCAAGAATTTGGTTCAGACAAGGACCCAGACTTCAGAGATTCCGTGAATGAATTGGACTCCGAAGGGGATGACTTTCTGTATGAACTGAATGTGACGGATGGTATTGAATTAGGTTCGAATGTTGGTCAAGCGGAAGAAGAGGTACTGTAGAATCAGCCGAAATATGGTGATGGGGTCGATAACTTGGAGTACCAAAGTTTTGAAGAGATTCAGGCTAATTGTTTACCCGATAAGGAGGTTGGGTGGCGTTTTCCCGAATTTTTCACCGAGGTTTACATGCGTAATCCACATTTTGAAGTTGGTCAGCTATTTAGAGATGTGGTTGAGTTTAGAAAAGCTGTGGAAACTTATGGAGCTGTAAACGCATACAACGTGAGATTTAAGACAAATGATGGGAGGAGGGTGCAGGAAATTTGTAAGCACGGCTGGAATTGGAGAATTTGGGCATCTTCGATGGGTGACACGGAACTGTTCAAGTGAAGTCGTACTCTCCCGAGCACAACTGCACTAGAGATTAGTACAAAATGCACTGTACCTACGAATTCCTAACACGTCATTACATTGACAGGTTTAAAGCGGATATGGAATGAAAAACAAAGAGCATATTAGCGGCTGTGAATGAGGATTTCAAAACTAAAGTATCGAGGAACGTTGCATGGAAAATTAGAAGGTATGCAAAAGAACTAGTGCATAGGACAATTGACCAACAATTTCAATAGTTGTGATCAAACGATGTCGAGGTGTTATGTACGAATCCAGGATCCCCAGTCATAATCAACACCTTCAACCAAAAATTTCAGGGTACATATATATGTTTCCAAACATGTAAGATAGGTTTTGTAAGTGGATGTAGGAAGTTGATTGGAGTGGATGGTTTCCACTTATGGGGATGTTTTGGTGGAATATTGTTGACGGCTGTTGGGCAAGATGCGAATGATTGCATTTATCCCGTTACGTACTTCGTGGCTGAGAAAGAAAACACACCACATGGGGGTGGTTCATGAAGCTGCTAGTTGAAGATGTCAACCTTGGTACGGGGAGTGGTTGGACGTTGATGGTAAATCGTCAGAAGGGGCTACAAAATGTTGTGGAGGAATTATTCTCGAAGGTGGAGTATAGATACTACGTATGCCATATGCACTCCAATTTCTTCTCTACTGGTTACAAAGGAAAAAACACTAAAAGACTTTGTGGATGATGCCAAGTCAACCACTGTTGCAGACTACAAACATTGGATGCACCAAATCCAACAGCTTAATGAAGCTGCTTTTCTTTGGTTGATCGAAAGACCTGCACAGGAATGGAGCAAGTCCCATTTTGCAACTCACTCGAAGTGTGATATACTGTTAAATAATAGATGTGAAGTCTTCAATAAGACGCTTTTAAAGGATCGAGAGAAAATGATCCTTTATATGCTTAGGTCCATTCAGCTGAGCTTTATGCAAAGAATACAGATGAGAATGGAAAAGATGAGGACTTACGTGGGACGGCTTTGTCCTAAGATTAGAAATAGGGTTCACAAGTTAGTTGAAGATTCGAGGGAGTGCATTGTGCACCTGTCTAGTGGCGCTAAATGGTAAGTGGAATGTAGCTATGAAACATTTGTAGTTGACTTAGAGGAGAGAACACGTTCTTGTAGGAAGTGGGAGTTGACTGGCATTCTATGCATCCATGCAATGGCTGTCATATGCGAGTACATGAACGAACAAGAGGATTATGTGGATAATTGCTACACAACTGAGTCTTACTTAAACTGATACAATAATATTCTTAACCCCATCAATGGGCCAATGTTGTAGTCGGAGGTGAGTGCACAATTAATACCCATCTCCCTACATGGAAAGTGTCCAAAAGAGGGCAAACATAGAAAAAAAAGGAGGAGAGGGCCTAAGGAAGTCATAGTGCACCAGTAAGGAAGGGCGTATGTAAGGAAAGTTGGACAGGTGCGGATGAGTTGCTCAATTTGTGGAGCTCGTGGACACAACAAACGACACCATTCCAAAGCCTTCGTTGTTGTGGATGTAAGTAAATTAGGTCTTTTTCCCCCTTTCACTGCAAATGAATGTGGTTAAAGCAATAAAATACTCTGATATTGTACTGTAGGACTTGGTCGATGCACCATTGGAGCCGGTAGAAATTGAACACGTAAGAGGACGGAGTGCAAGTGTAAGTGTATGATTCGTTTCGAGTTTGGTCTTAGTTATTTTCAAGTGTAAGTGTAACACTCGTTAATTCGCCATGTAGGGAAAACTGAATGCGAGCAGAGGGAGTGTTCCATCGGGTAGCCAGACAACAACAGTAGCTTCGTAGTTGCAGACAGTGCATGAAATGCAAGACAATGTCGAGGAATTGTTTCAGTTTGAAGCTTCACAGTTGAGGGCAGTTAGAATGTATGCCAATGCCAGACGTCGTGAAAAAATGCAGATTGCTACTTCTCGTCGAACCTGAACTGCTTCTCCAACTACTAGCGACAAATGTTTTTTGTTGAAGGAAATGTGTTTTCTTGCATGGACGAAAATGGTGTTTTGGTACATAATATGATTTATGGTTTGTGGGATGATGGACGATGATTGTATTTTGTTAGAGAATATGGTGTTTTGTTATGGGATGATGGACGAAGATAATTTTTTGTTACATAATATGGTTTCTTGTTTTTGGGATGATGTTGCATACAAGTATGCTACAGTGCGTTCGAACGTTAATGCATTGTAATGAACAAGTTTGTTTGTGCAAATGTATATAGTTTTGCTATATTTCCCAAAGCTTTTGTCTCATTTTACTTCAGTGTATTTAATTCATTAACATTGAGGTATATAAACAAACAATCATTTCACAAACACATTTTGATTACGACATAATGAAATATCCAATTACAACACTTGAGTCTTCACACTACTAGAAAAAGTTAAAGACGCGATTACAAACAACTACAATGCATAACATTCCACTAACATTACAACGTCCAAAGTTATAAAGTTAATACGTAGGATCTAATACTTTTAAAACTGGACAAGCCAGAATAACCGAAGACGAAAATGGCAGAGAATGCAATTTTGTACATTTTCAGCCTTTTGCAGAATTGCTGATTTTCTTCTTCAAGCCTATTCTTCGAACGAATCAACCCATTTATGACTACCTTATACCTATCATCAGGTGCATTGTCGACCCAGTCGAAAAATTGTAGGCGAGAGAGTACCATACGAATGATAACCTACAAACCTTTGCCCGGGGTGCCTCTCCGTCCAAGATGTTCTCAAACGTACCAGATGCCCACAGTAGCAGTACCTTTTTGACCTATTATCCCTAGAAACTTGCGAGATTGCAAACACAAAGTGGACACAACTAGATGGGTATAGACGAAAAACTTTGACGATTCGTTGAGAATGCAGTCAACAGAAGATGTAGCGATCGAAGGAAACTGCATGCTTGGAAGAGGCGGAGTTCACTGGTCGATTTGATGGAGCAAGGTTGTGACCGTCGATTTGGGAGAGGTTGTGTTCTTGGGATTTAATGAATTTTTTTTTTCATTTCCTTTTTTTGTTGTTGTTTGGAGGAGAAATCGTGTTAGGGAAAGGAAACGACTTTTTTTCTGATTTTTTTTTCACTCCATTTACTAACGGGGATGACAAATGACGATTTTTTTTTTTTTAATTTTAATGTCAGTCACATGCCAGCTGGGAATTCCGTTCGCCACCTTAGCAAACAATAAAACGGTTAGTTGGGCGGTGATGGATGTAGAGCAAAATGGTGAAGTTCAATGAGTACGACGAAGACAAATGAAGTTTAGTGAGCAGTCTGTGACCATGGTATAAGTTCACCGACTTTTGAAATAATTCACTCCACTAAATTTATTCAAATATTGAACGTTATTTACTATCATAGCATCATTTTGAAACCTCTTAAGATTTTTGAAATCCTTTTATTTTTTGAAAATTTCTTCTCTTTAAATGAGAAGAAAAACTTTCTTTTTATTTTTGAAGGAGGAACTATTCTCTCAAAACCATATTGTTCACAAAATGATCTGAGTTCTGTATATCCCTTAGATCTTTCAAATTTTAATTTGGCTTTGAGTTTGAGGTCATTACAAAGAGCTAAACCTTCTTTGTTGACAAAATTGATAAGTTCTCTATAAGTAAGATCAGAATATGGAATAACATCATCATATTGACTTTTGATAGATTTTTTACTCTTTCCGCAAAGAGTTTAGAAAGTCCGGATAAAAATCTTTCTTTCCAATAGGTTTGATTGCAATTTTCACGAAGCAAAATGTAGGTTAAGAACATATTTTTATACTAGTGAAATTTATGATGTTTTGGACAATTGAGATTCTTAAGGATAACGGTAGTCACCCATCAAGTATATTAGTAGGAGTTCCGATGAAATGTTTGATGATGCTAAAGACATGAATGGTGAAGCTATCATTTTGTCCTTTATCATTGACAGTTTCTAAAATTTTATCACTTTTATCCCTTTCTTCTTGAAGTAGATAATTAATCCCCCGTTTGAGTCTCATTAAATTTATAATACATTTTTCTCTCTCTTCTTTTAACCACACATTCTCCAATAAAATAATATTACATATAAAAAAAATCATTCTTTTTCAATTACACATTCTCCAAAAACATACTATTCCAAAAATTATAATATCAAATAATGGGGGCCAAACGGGGGCTAAACCACCATTGTTTGAGTTGACCAGTTTATCCTATAACTAAATTGTTAGTTGCCGATTTAGGGGGAACTTGTTTAGCAACATATGTATTATAGCATATGGCCATAATTTTCGTTGTTCGAACAAGTTGATATTATGATAATCCATCAACATTCCATTCAACAACGGATTCTCCGTCATAAGTACGTTGAAATTTACTTTTTCTTCAACAAGTAAATCTGGATGAGTATTTCACAGCTAATAAAGAGAAAGTTTAGAATATTGATTCTTTGAACCCTTTAATTTATTGATATGGGGAATTTCTTCATCAATAAATTGGGATTCAAGTTCATCAATAGTATTAATATTGTTTGAACTAGAAGATAATTTTGATAATTGAGCAAGAAGTACCTTTAAGGCATTCGTCTTTAAGGCATTCGTCTGAGTATTGATATTGCCTGTACCTAGTTGAGGAATTATGCTACAATTATGAGGTTTGAATAAAGAGTTTATTTGCTTTGTTTTTTCAATAGATTTGGAAGAAGAGGAAGCTTTAGATTATGAATTGACTTCAATTCTATTGAGTTAAGAACACATAGATTGTAGAACAATACTAGTATAATTATTTTGAGTTTGAATATTTTTAATATCTTTTTCAACGACTTCAGGTTCATGTGGTCGTTCAAAAGGTATTTTCGTGAGAGGAGAGGCAAGAATATCTGTGTTTCCTTGAAAAACAATAATTTCTTGCATCGTATGAAGAATAGATTAAAAAGTGTCACCAAAAGGTGTCTTCCAAGTCTTTTTTGAAATATTAGTATTTCGAATAGTTTTTTCTTTAGTGGGGTTTTTGTTATAAACTTTGAAATATGTCCACTCATAAAAACTTAATTTTTTTTTTTTTGCAAATGTGTAATATTTCTCCCAAAAAGATTTAATTTCTTCATTTGAAAAACCTTTTCGAAGTAATTTTAGATTGATCAATTTTGAATTCGTTTCTTCTATCAATAGAATAGGAAATAACATTGCATTGACTCTCTAATTTTTTACAAGAATTTGGAAGCATATATGATAAAGTAGGAGAGTCAGGTTGTTTTGATTCGGTATCTTTATCAGTATTATACCGAGGTTTTGGAATATTAGGAGTAAATCAACTCCCTCTAAATAAGATGTAGAAAATCTTGAAGATTGCAAATATGTTCTTTTGATCTATGCTCAGATCTAGAAGAATATGATATTTAAAGACTATCTGATGACGATCCTATAAAAATCATCTTGATGTCATTGGGAAAAGAAATAATTTGAGCAATTTGAAATTCATGAGAGTTAAAATCATTTGACACAGATGATGCATGATTTTGATTTAATTCTTCGTTGTCATGAAAAGTATTTAAAAAAATTTCAGATCTACTATTAGAGTCCGTTTGATAGCATTGAATTCCATGAAAAATGTCACATCCCAGAAATTCGAATTTTATTTTGGCTATTTGATACGAAAGTGAAAATGGAGTTCAAGTTTCAAGATACAATCACTTTAATATTGTTTTCAACCAATTTCATGGAAATTTATTTCCTATGGTTTAGGTGGATTTTTATTTTCCGACTACATGTAGTTGGTTTGCCTTTCCACATTTTCCAATCAAACGGACCCTTAGATCTCCTAAACCATTTTGACATTAAAGACATAAATAAATAAATAATCACAAAAACTTACCACTACAGATACAATGCTACATGAAAGATTGACGGTCACTAAGCCTATAACGGGACTACCCTACACTTACCCTGGCTACACGGGTTGACCGACACTATTCTATAATCTCACTCCACTCGTCTAGGGCTCTGATGCCAAATAAGGCGCAGGGAGTT
The DNA here is from genome assembly GCA_019395295.1 of Osmanthus fragrans. NCBI lineage: Eukaryota > Viridiplantae > Streptophyta > Magnoliopsida > Lamiales > Oleaceae > Osmanthus > Osmanthus fragrans. Next base: position 20,535,971 of record CM033350.1, on the reverse strand, counting down.
AGAAAATAATCAAACACTAAAATATGATGAATTGAAGATTGATTTGATAGAAAATGGAATTACATGAAAGTACAATATTTGAAAAAAATCTTAGATTGAAAGGTAGTTTAAAATTTATACAAGGTTTCTGAACTTATATATAATCATGTCACATGGGAAATTAAATTAAATAGTTAATAACAAATAACAAATAAGACATATCCAATTTTTTAAAATTAAGGATAAACATGGATTTATATAATATAATATTACTTTATTTTCCTAATTAACTTAAAATTTATTTTATTAAATAATAAAATAATACCCATTAATTACAATATTTGAATTGAAATAATTTGGACTTAACTTATACAAACTAACTATTTCTCGAGTCGAAAACTTCTAATTAATTACAGCTACAGAAGGAGTCCAATATTGATATAGTAATTATCACTTTATAAATAATTAATTATTTGACCCAAAATAATATTGAATTTAATTAGGAGTGAACACGGTTCTATTTGGACGGACAGTGTTATATTTTCACTTAAATCATTTCATGCGGTTTGGAATGTTTCCAAACTAAAGCATTTTATTTTTCAAACCAAATCAAACCATTATTTATGGTTGGTTCAGTTTTAATCCACGATTTACCTATTGACATTAAAGTAATATATTTAAAACAAGTTAACATATAAATTTAAACGATAACTAATAATGTTAAATGTCAAATTACATCCATATTTGTCTGAAATTCGATATATAAACAAAAAGGCAAAAAATAGTATCAAGTTAGCATTTAGCAATGGGTACTCCACTCAAACTTTTACAAGCAACAATATCAGAATAAGTTCAAGAGTAATAACCTCTCATTTGATAAAAATTAGATCAATATCCCCTGTTATAACACATGATTCCGCCTTTGTATAATATGTAAATATCAAAATATTTATTAATCTTTATTAGTGATATTAACAAGCAATTAAGAGACAATATACATAAAAATATCAAAATTGATAATAGAAAATAAATGTCACCTTTTAGAGCTTTCTTTGAGTCATCCAATGCCTCTACCTCCTCTAAATATTGATGAAGCACTATAGGTTTATTGTTGCTATGCAACCAATTTTTCGTGCATATTAAGATCTCAATCAGCTTTGCACCCAATGAACTCGTAAAGGAGTCAAGAATTCAACCACTCATGGAAAATGTCAACTCTAAAGCGATCGTGGATATTTGAATTGCTAATACATCTTTGGCAATTTTGTACTTGTACGCATTCAATTTTCACCAAAGTAATGTGTCAAATTTAAGATCGGTCAAATCTTTACAATGATCAAACAAATATTCAACCAAACCATTCTTCTCAGATTGCATGTTTCACATAAGTTTAGCTTTAAAAATAGAAGAAATTCCAACCGTCACGACGAAGGATTGCGGCGATGATGGGAATTGGTTTGCCCAAAACACCAGTAGCATATGGCAATGGCCAAAAATCGATGAAAGAAATATAAGATTTAGGGTTTAGTTTGGGGCGGATTTTAATTAGTTTTTTTCTACCCGTAAAACATTTACTGGACGTATTTGAAAAGTAAAAAACTTCAAATCTTAATCTATATATTTTTTTTAAATAAATGGGTTGTACCTTATTCAGCCTAATTTGAGGGTATCATTTTGTAATTGGTTTACATTTTGAATTCTAAAAACTATACTTTAATAAAATTTATATGCGAAAAGTTATAATTTAATAAAAATATTTTTTTAATTAAAAAAGTTCGGTTTGGTTTGATTTGATTTTGTGTGATTTTTAAAAATTGAAACATAAACTAAACTATTTTGAAACGGTTTGGTTCGATTTTAGAGAAAATAAACTACGGGACCAGGTGGACCTAAACCAACGATTTCGATTCGATTTGCGATTTCGTGATTTTTTTGAGTAACCCTAGATTTAATATTATTTTTCCTTAATCCATCAGCTTTCCAAAATTATAAAAATATAGTAGATAGAACAAATGATTTTATTCTATAAAATTTTCGAGGTGTTACAAGTGAGCATGTAAGACACTTTTCCGAATATAGTAAGCAATTGAAAAGTTTTTCAAAGTTTAGTGAGCAATAAAATATGCTTTCTTACTTGAAAATCTGGTAAAGGCGTGATTGGGAGCCACCTATGCATTCCATTGGACACATTACCAATTCCGTTAGAGATTTGAAATGAATGTTACGCTAGTGAGTAACGTCCAATGTTTGAAACCAAAACTCGATATTTTAAATTTTAGTGAGCAATCGAAGATACATATATAAGTTCAGTGATTATTGAGACAATTAACTCAAAAGTCATCACCTAATTCTTTGTTTTATTTATTTCTTTTTCTTCAATGTATTTTAAATTAATAAATTTCTTGCTATTTGTATAAATTAAGTGATATAATAGGATAATTAAGAACATTCTATTACAGCCTATCTCAATTAGTCAAAAATCAAAAGTCTAATACGGACTTAAATGAAGTAAATCATTTTATTGGGATTTGAATTGATCAAATTATTTTATTGGGACTTATTTTATAATGAAAAATATTTCGAGGGGTTTAAGATGGATAAAATTTAAAGTTGGGAATTATTTTTCTAATTTTGAAAGTTAAGTAATTAATGCTATATCATTTGAATGTTGGAGGACTTGTTTGCAATTATTGGTATGAGTGGATACAAGTGGCAAATATGTAACCATAAACTCATTTTTTATTGCCATTTGACATACATACACACACAGCAAGCTAAGGAAACGGGCAGAAGCTGAGAGAAAAACCGAGAAGAAAGGAAGAAAAAGGACAAGGAAAAAAAAGGAAGAAAGAAAAGGAGAAGAAGAAGAAGGAAAAAAGGTAGTTCAAGCTTGATTTTCATTTTTCCTTCTCTTTATTTTTCTCAAGAGGCAGAGAAATTTTTTATGTTAAGTTGATAGGGTTTAATTTGTTGGTTTGATTTTCAAATTTATGAGATATGAGTACAAATTGAAGCTCAAGTTTCTTGATTCTTTAATTTCCATTTACATTAAGGTAAGAAATACTATTTTTGGACAAACCTTAGAATTTTTATTTTGGTTCTTGAATAAGTATTATTAGTGGAAACGATTGTGTTGATGAAATATTCGCATGTAAGCATGAATGTATGGAACAAGATGGAAAATTAAATTGATTGAATTATGGTTACTAGTTTTCACTAAATTCGAAGGTGTAATTATTTTTATGTTTGGGATGAAGGTAATTTGTATATAGTACATATTTATAAAGGTATTAGCAGGGGCGAATCTAGTATTCGACTTCAGCTAGGGCAGATTGTGAATGTTGAACGCTTACGGTCAACATCCATGATAGCGGTATTATTTATTAATATTTAATTAAATAATATTCTAAAAATCGTACGAACTAAAACTAGAAGAACTAGATACACCACTAGAACTAGAATTATGTACCAACTTTCATTTCAGATAAAAAAAAAGTCGTTCTATGATTTTTAAAATGTCCTAATTTATTTTTCAATCAAACATGCAATATATTAACAAAATGCCAATATTCAGTTTACAATTAAAGTTAATTAAACAAGCATTATTATATTAATAAAGTTTGAATTATTTATGTGTTTATATCAAAAGGCAATAACGAAAAGTCACTTCTGATAACTAGCAAATGTCAAAAGACCAATACAACGCCCAAACCCAATTATGTGCCCAAAATCACCAATGCCCGGTTAAATTTGACTGTAGCCAAGTTCAAAACACGAATAATGTCTCGTCTAAATAGGCTCCGCAAATCAGATAAAAATGCATGCTAGATAAACAAAAAATGATGTTTAGAAAATATAAAAAATGTATCAAATGCATATATATCCCACCAGTTTGAAGCTACTATATAATCTACCGATTGCTTCGTGCTTCCTAATGTCAACAAAATTAAATTTCAATACATTTTATTCCATCTTTTAATCACTTTGTCTTATTCGGGATATTTGAACCCATTAATTGGTTAAGAAGAAAAGATATTTTGTCAAACTTCGATTAATAGTATATATAAGTTTTTTCTACCCCTTTTAAAATTTTCAAGGGACAGGCTAAATAAATAACGGTACCGAAATAGAATTTGGATTCCTAATAACTAATATAAAACTCCTGTTTAAATAATGAAAATGGTTTGTCATGAAAGTGCATTTTTTAATATTTTAGAGATTGTGAATGTTTTGTCATGATTGATCTAATTTTATTCTTCATGTCAATTAATTCCACATATATATAAAAAAGGCATAAATTGCGCTAATAAATTGAACTCATTAGCCAAGGAATTTTTTTTATGCATGCTGCTCAAAATTAGAGGTACGCGTTGGTTGATTCAGTCCAAATTTCTTGAGAATTGTACTTTCACTGGAAATAGTATAAATGGAACCATTGGGTTAGGGACAGAAAAGAAATGGTTTAATGTATTAATTTATGTAAATTTAAATAAATTGTGATTTAATTGATAGATTATAAAAATAATAATTTTGATTAAACATTTTCTATGCAAATCCTTAACTTATATCAATTATCCATGCTTTCATGAAAAACAACAAAAGGTGACTGACATTAACAAGAAAAGGTGACCGACATTAACAAGAAAAGGTGACCGACATTTTAAAAAAAAAGGTGACTGAAACTGCAGGCGTGGGGGATTGCTTGTGGTTTCGAACTCGGAACCTCCAATTTAAAAAGGGAAGCACTAACCAACTAAGTTGTCATGGGTGTTTATAAATAAAATGAATTATCAGATATATAATATAAATATTTTATCTGTTATCAACAAAAAAATTTCTTCCCGACGGATCTAGCACGTCCAATCGCCGGGGCTCACCAGGTGCTGGATCGCCCCTGGGTATTAGAAAGTAGAATTAGCTCGAATTGATTAAAGAAGAATTTGGAGAATTTATTCAAATATTGAGAAATTTAGTTAAGTATTACATTATTAGATATTAAGGGTACATGGTGTGGTAATTGTTGAATTGATGGTTTTGTATCGTATTTCAGGTAGTGACGAAGAGATTGAAAAAGATTATCGACCATCCTAATCTGTAGCTTGTATTGTGTAAGTGGAAAAATTTATTTTTCAGAAATAAGTATTTATTAAATTTATATTAAATCTGAAAGTTCATTATTTCATATAGTTGGTTTTACTGCATGAATTTAAGAATAAAGTGGATTTTATAGTAAGCTCTTTTAAAATTAAATTCTGTTTAGTTAAACGATTTCATTGGCTATTATACCAGATTAAATATTTTAGCATATCAATAGTTATTTTTAAAAATCACCAGAAAGTACCCAAGTGATTTTGCCGTAGTCTGCACTTGTGTGAATGTGTTTCCACAGTGTATAATCTCATACGGTTACTTTATCCACTTTGCACTGGTGTGAATTTGTTTCCACAATGTTTGATCAGTTATGATTATTTTACCCGCTTTGCACTTGTATGAATGTGTTTCCTTAGTATAGCCTTTGGGCAGCTTTGTGCGCGTATGACCAGAATTTCAGGACCTCAGAATCTCAGAATTATAGAATTTCAGAATTGAATAACTTTACCATGTACGTCGAGATTAATCGATACATGAGTATGGTTATTCCGAGTATCTTTTGGTGTGATTTTTCAGTATTATACAGATTTTCAGATTTCAGATTACAAAATTTAGCTCTTTCAGTTTAAAGAATAAATATTTTAGCTTATAGTACTATGAAAAGATATTTTTATTATATATAAGTGTTTTTAGAAAGTTTTCATAAATGGAGTGTATACTTATTTGCCAAATATCAACTCATTGAGTTAAAAACACATATTTTGTCACAATTTTTTTATTAAATTATAGCTGAGTTGAAAGCATTGGAGCCGTTGATCCACCGAGTTGAGCGACATATTATTATTAGTTGTATGACTCATTTTGTTAGTTTATATAGTTCATGCTTCTTTTGAGATATATGCGTTTTTTGTCAAAAAAGTTAATTTGTAAATCATGTATCCATATCATAGGCTCGATGCATATTTGGTATCTTTTGTATATGTTATGCATTTGAAGTCTTTTGACTTGTAAAGAAGAGTAAATATCATTTCAGTACACTTTATTTTGAATAGTTTGTGTTTTGAGAGGCTGTTGTACCCTATTTTAAATTATATGTACAGATTTGAGAAAATAGATTATTGTTCAGATGGTTTTAGTCTATATTTCAGAGGAAACTCTGTCGAAATTCTTTTAAAAATTCGTCACAATCAAAGCAGGTCAATACTGCCTTGTGATGGGTACGATACTTAGCTGATATCTATCATTGGCGCACGACACGTGTCGAGTCTGCTAGGATAATTCGGGACGGGTCGTGTTATATTCTCTCTTACCATATCACTTCTCAAAATAAAACTAAATCAGTTATAGTTTCTTTCAACTTCACCTTCATACAAATAGATTTCCTAATCCTTCCATCAATTCGGCCATAATTTCACCAATATTTTTCTCCAGAATCAATTTTATCTTCTAGTAATCGCAAGTTGTTCATCAATTTTATTAGTTAAGCTATTTTTCTAAAACAATCTTCAACCAGTTATTGTTGTTTCAAGTCACAGTTTCGGAGCTTTGTGATAAGTTTTTCGTGTCATCTACACATTTTTCTAGTCACTTACAGATAGAACCAAAGAGCTTTCTAGCATCGACCAACTTATTATTATTATTATTATTTTGGCACGATTCTGAAATTTCCATAGTTACCGCTAACGAATTAAAGAATTTATATTCTCAGGATCAACTAAGTGAAACAATTTCTGTCCAAATCTGATTTCAAACATTGTAAACGATATTTTGTGTATGTGAATTGTAAATTCATTCAAAGATTGTGCTTAATCACGTTGTTCGTATATTTGGGCAGTAGAACATGAAAATTTTGAGTATCATCTATTATTTTGTGTGTATGTGGATGTAACGTATTTGTTGACACATGAAACCAAGTCCAATTGAGCAAGCCCAATTAAATGACCCAAGCGATGGAGCTCAATTCGAGAAGAGAGTAAAGCCCAATTTGAAAGACAAGCCCAAGCGAGATTACCTAAGAAAGAGTCGTGCTATAGTAACTAATAATCGCCCAAACCTGCTGGACGTCGCTCAACTGCACAAGACATCTCAAACCTAATACCAAGTGTAAAAGCACGTAATACAGGAAATATAACAAACGGAACTATTTATCATAAATATATTATGCAAGATTGAGAAGTGATACTAATTCTAAACAAAATACCAACTGAAATATTAATATCACCAAACATAAAAAACCCAAAGAAGCTATGCATGAATGTCAGGAATGCAGTTGATATGGAATGCAGTTGATATAGAATGTTTTATCTTTATCTCCACCCTTACTGCAAACACTCCCCATTACTACAAACGTCTATAACCATAACAGAACTCTAACTGCTCTCTTCTCATTTTTGTCACAAATGACTAAGGGCATGCTATCAAGTAAAATTGAACATCAATACATAATAATTCAAAGATGCGATTGATGACATGTACAAACATAATTAATGATCAGTAAATTTTTCAACATACTCAGTTCAAGCTAAAACTGAGTAAACTGTATAAGTAACCCATGTGTGTAAAGTGTCACTAATCATTTGTATGTAGGACTCTAAACTGACTTATATTCCTTTTGTTGAATAATGACATGCTAAATATCACTGACAATTTATATAGGGGTTTATTACCGGTTTTTGACTCAAACCAAACCGTTTACACCGGTTTGAGAAAAACTCAAACCTAAACCAAACCAAACGGTTTGAAAAAAACTCAAACCTCAAAACCTAACGGTTTGGTCCGGTTTTAAACCGCCGGTTTCGCCGTATATTTTTTTTTGCCGTCGTCCGATATATAGGTCTACTTTTATGCCATTAGTTTAGAAGTGGACAATTTTTCAAAACGATGGAGTTGGACCGGAACCATTTTATTAAGAACCAACCAGTTTCGATCCAGTTCTTGGTTCTAGTATGGGAACTACTGGGAACCGGATGATTCTCATAGGAATTTTTTTTTTGGTAGAAATATTCAAACGGAACTTTTAATTTTGGGACAAATTATTAAACCAAAGTTTCGATCCAGTTCTTGGTTCTAGTATGGGAACTAATTCCTTCTTCATTTTAAACCTTAGCACTTTTCTTCTTCTCTTTGATTTTTTTTCTTCTCACTTCTTATAATTATTTGATTAATTGATTCTCAAGCCAAATTAGAATATTGGGTAAATCTTTACATAATTTCATTTCTAAGATCCGAAATTTTTATTTTCATTTTGATTACATAGTTTATCCAATCAAAACTTTTCATTTAGACTACAAATTATAATCGACAGAATCAGAAGTTATAATTTTTTTTATCCAATTCAATGTAGGATTTTGATTTTGATTGAAATTTATTTAATCATTGGAGTAATATGCAGTTTATATAAGTTGATGATTGTTTATTTATAAAATTTGCTTGATGAATCGTTTTTTAAAAGCCTATGGAATATATGAACGTCATTTAAAAATAAATAAAAAGTCCAACACAAAAATCTTACAAGTTTTTTTCACAATATTTTTTTTCACCGGTCCGGTTTGGTTTTTAAAATCTAAACCATCGGTTTGGTTTGGGTTCAAAACCATTTTATGTGCATGCGGTTTCGGTTTGGTTTTCCGGTTTGGCGGTTTTTGCTTAGCCCTAATTTATCACGACTATGTGATCGACCCATGTATGTAACGAGTTTTAAGCCGGCTAACCCAAGTCAGTTGATCATAGGCACCAGGTTCTGAGAAACCCCTCAAGCTTAATTGCTTGATTAAAATAGGCTCCGAAGAAGAGCATAAGATATTGAGATTTTTCTTTCAAGGGAATATACTTTAGCTTAGGTCAACTAAAATAAGGTCAATTCATGTTCAAAGTCACCTTCGCAACATGTGACTGTCATCCCAAATCTCACACACGCGGTCAAGTCCCACTCACAATATCATAGTGTGTGCATTGCAGATGGTATATAAAGAAACCTATAATAGTATTCCATAAAAACCTAAACAAAGTAATGAAAAATACGTTACAGCATATCAATTAAATTCATACTTGGTCACAACATAGAAATTCAAGTGTATCATATATCATGCTGTATTTTTTTTAAAAAAAATAAAAATTAAGAAAATTCCATTTTTATCAAATGAAAGCTCTAATCACAAAAAAAAAAAAAGTATTCAACATACAAAACAACAAAAAATATGCATGTACCAATACAAACCTGATAAAAATTCATATATACGAACCTTCAACCTAATACCAAACAAAAAAATGAGATGCATGTAATAATGAATGTATCGCAATGAAAAAGCACAAGCATGTATAAGAGATATCTAATTAATTAGGTATTCAAACGCTCGTACCTTTAAGAGCACCGTGATCTATTTCCAGATTTTTCAAATCATTCTTCTTCACCCAGACTTGCCTAGTGAAAGTATTAAACTTAGCCAACTTGTCATTAACCCGATCAATTGACTCACCTAATTAGTAAGGAAGTCAATGCAGTTATCAAAATCTTGATTTTTATGTGGTTACTAATTTTTGTTCCTAGGTTCGTAGGTCCTACGCTATCTAGTAGGCCTCTATCCTACAATTTCCTTATTCTTAGGTTCAAGGTTAGGAATGTACTTAAGCTAGTTAGTGGCAGAGACAAAGATGATCTTAGAGGTACTAGCAGCATTGTGATCATTCTCCTTATATCCTAGACTTCCCTTATTACCAACAGGCTTACCCATGCCAAAAATGTTATCATCTTCAAAATCCTCTCGTGATTGGTCACAATTATCTACATCCTCACCATTCTCACTTTCCTTATCAGAATCACTCATAATCCTAGCAGTAAAGTCCATATTTTTGCTGTTATCAGCCTGAGTGGACTTCTCACTCTGATTATTCGAGTTAGACTCATCATCAGTGAGAATAACATTCATAACTGGATCCTTATTATCTGATAATGGCCAAAACCCTTATACTTATGACATCTCACAGATTGAGATCTCTTCATAGACTCACTGGGAGCACCTCTATGTCTTTTTTGAGGCTTCTGCTTATTTATAAATATTTTTTGAAATTTCTTAACAAAATAAGCTATCTCCTCATTATGTTTATCCCTAATAGTGTTCAAGGCCAAAGACTTAACTTTTGTAGGTTTAATTAAGGTTATTTCATAAGTACGGAGAGATCCAATCAACTTTTCAACATTAATAGCATCTATGTTCTCACTCTCATCTATAGCTGTGATTTTAAGCCTAAACCTCTCAAGTAAGGATCTAATGATATATTTGACTATCTTAGGCTTAGAAATTCTCTCACCTAGATTGAAGCTAGAGTTAACTATATCGTTCAAGCTTGCATAAAAGTCATCTAAGGTCATCATCCTTCATCAGCATCTGTAACTTAGAGTTCTTACATAGCCTGAGTTTTTCCCATGTCTGGTCTTTAAAATATCTCAAACCTTTTTAGCAACCTCACGCATAGACACTCGTTTAAACTTATCAAGTGGCATGTGCTTTATTATTCCAGTTACACTCTTCTAAATTAGTCTTAGTCCAATTGGTAATATGGATACGGGTAACTACATTATTAACAATGGTATTATGAGCAGTCCAACCATTCTGAATGGTCACCCAAACCTGCTCATCCATAGAGTTAATGAAAGTTCTCATTCTAACATTCCAATGGACATAATTACTGATGTTAAAACAAGAAGGAACGGATAATGATTGACTCATCTAGACTAATAGGGTCAAGGATCAATTTAGGCTATGATACCACTTGAAAGTTACTAGTTCGACCCTAATATCATCTAGAAGGGATGATTAGGTGGTTAATGCGGAATTAAAATTATCAAATAAATGTAACAAGTCATTTTTTAATTGTTTCTAAATGATTAATCAAACATGTCAAATTCTCCTAAGTTAAATTGCCACAATAATCAATAAAGCAATAAATAATGCAAAAATTGTTGACGGAAAAACCCAACAGGGTAAAAACTCCGGGACCAAGCCAATGACATCTACTATAGACAATGATGAACTTACAGTATGACTTAACATAGAAATCCCCCGACACTCGCTGATTTAATTTCTACAATCTCCAAGACCCGCTGGAATGTGCTTCACTCATACTTGTTCTCGATCTTTTAGAATTTTATAGCTCTTGTGGATAACCAAGAACTCATTTTTCTTGTACTCTTCGTGTCTTTCCGGTCTAACTTCCCTCAATCTTTAGCAACTTTTGAATCTTCTTAAGAAAGTGTCTTCATGTATGTGTATAGGAAATGAGTGTTTTAGATTATAAATTCTTGATTTTTCCCAAAGTTGTGGTTATATGAATTCAAGAATTAATAGATAAATCAAAGCCTTGAATGTGTTATTGAATATTGGAATGTTGTTATGAAGAGGCAATATAATGAACAACCACCCAAAAATTCTTGTTAGGGGTTGAATATATATAGTAGAAGGCATTTAAGTAGTATGAACCTATCAAAACTCTTGAAAAATGCGAATTAGGGTTTTGCGCGTAACACCGTCGCTCGAGCGCTAGACTAGAGATAGGCGACGGATTGGTTTGTCGCTAGAGGGATGGGTTTGTTACTCGAACGATAACTCAGTGACAGGCGTGCAACAGAGTTTCCATTTTTTTGCTTGAGCATTAGATGAGCAATAGACATGCGTAAATTCGGCGCCTCTTTCATCTTTGTTCCAAACTCGAATCCTAAGTAACCCATTTCATCTATATAATATTGCAACTTACTTCTTGACTTTTACAACGTTTCATATTTGTCCTTTTATCTAAAAAATTGTCAATACAATAAAAATCTAACACAAAGCATCACGGATTCTTTGCCTCTTTCAACAATTTTTCTACCTTTTAGTTTTTTGTGAGGCCCCTCAAATATAGAGGCTCTAGGCCATTGTCTAGTTGGCTTTGGTCTAGGCGGCCATGTTGATACTACTTGAATTCAAAAGGCACATTATCAAATAACTCAAACATAAATCAAGAATCTTTACATAATAAATTCATCAATCCCACAATAAAAGGTAATCCTTACTTTTTAAAATTCTTTGTCGTATATTGCTACGTCTGTATGTATTTCTCTAATCGTTTTTCTTCCATTGTTGTTTTGACTTTAGTTAAAGATTTTATTTTATGAATATTACTGTTTTATAAAAATGTCCAAAAGAATTTAATGAAAGTAAATACTAGTAGATGAATTTATTTTTATATTTATTTAATTTTTTATACAACTATTTAAGTAAATTTAAATAAGGTTAAAAATATAATATAATTTTCTTTTCAAGAGTAGATACATTTATAATAATGGTGTATGTAAATAGCGACTCTCATAACTTTTCGTACACATTTTGTGGGATCTATAAGTACTACTGATATATCTATAACTTATTTTTATGTATTTGTTGTTTAAATGATTATAAAATAATCTCAAATATTTAAACTTTTTTTGTTTAAAGTTTGAATTTAGATAGATGAATACATTCCCAATCGAACAATTTTTTCCTTTTAAAGGAGACTGGCTATTTGCACTTTGGTCACTGAACTTTAGTTTTATTCCATTTTGGTCCTTTTTCACTTGTTTCTCCTAATTTTCGCCACATTCATCAATTTGCACCCTAAATCAAAATATAAGAATAACGAGTACATTTAGGCACCAAATAATTATAAAAGCAAAAGTATTAAGGGTGGAAAAATATGAATTTTACATTTTCATTTGTCCACATTTTTTAGCCATCTATCTTCAATATCCCACTCACCAAAGTAAATAGATATTCAGCACATTTGCTACAAAACCTATAATCCTTTTTAGTGTATGAATCAATTTAAATTAGATCCGAGAAGCCATAACATAGATGTAAAGGGTCTAAAAAGATTTGCAATCAACTTGGCGTTGAATGAAGTCAATACAGTCAACATCCCGTATAATCAGGTCAGTTTGTTAAGTGTGCACACTATCATTCCTTTGCTCGAATGCAAGAAATTATGTGAAGCACCAGTGTATAATATGGAGCTTTGAAGGATCATATGACGGGTTTATCAGACCATCTCTTTTTTCACATGTGTCTTTAATTTCGATTTTCAAGTAGGATAAACAAGAGTTTATCTGCAAGGAATTGTGCTAGTTATGGGTTTTTGAGAGAGCCATGCCTTTAGCGAATGGTGTCATCTTCTTATATACCTAAAAAAGATACTAGGGCTTACAATGGAGAAAAAAAGGGAGTTGAGTTGACTCTAGGTCTATGTTATGGTGTAATAGTCCCAAGGATAGGGGCTTGGTTAGTAAGGCTAGATGACTAGTGAATTAAAATGGATCGCTATTGGGCTAGAAGAATTGTGACTGATGAATCGCGATCCAGCTCATACCGAGGATCTGGATATTGCTTCCTTATTTGGTATTATTCTTACTCACCCCACATTCTCCTCCTATCGTGGTTACGTGGCATGCTTCATCGGTGAGATCCTACAAGATCAACATCGATGAATGTGTTAGATATGGTTTTCCTATGAGGTGGGGTACGGGGTCACTTTGGGCAATGCATTTATGCATTCTTCTCATCTTATTGTGATTGTCCTATGCTCGATGTCGAGCTGGGGTCAGGCCTGGTTCTGGCCCAAGGCTTAAGGGGGCCTCAAAAAATTGGATAGCCTAAAATATTTATCCCTTGTAAAATCTGCAAATTTCATTTGATAGTCATATACATTCTAGTTTCAGTTTTACTACCCACCTTTTTTTATTCTAAAAGTAAATTAGTTTTTTAGGAAAATGAATAATTTTTAATAAAGCAAAATAGAATAAATTAGTTGATTTATTGATCATTTCAAGACTAAATTAACGGGTCGTTTAAAGAATTTCAAAATGACTAATTAGTTACAATAACATATTTTTGGTGTTGTTTTATATTATATGTAGTATATATGATATATAAAAATTTTTGTAGTATATCGAAAATATTTTTAATTTAATGGTTAATTATGATTTTTCTTTGTTCAACACAAAAATTGAATCTCGGTCTCGGACGAATCAAATAGTGAGTGAGTATCAGAAGTATAATGTTCCTCATCATGGAAAAATGTTTGTTTAGATCAAGTTTGATGCCAATACGCTTGTAAAAAAATTATGTGTATGGGCCTCATTATATTTTTTCGTCTAGGACCTCAAAATTTTTAGGGCCGGCCTTGGTTGGGGTCATCCATGGTGGAATACTTCTTGTGCATTGACTTTGTCTGTCGGATTTATTAATAGAGATGTATTCTTTTGCTATAGTATCCCGATTTTGCGGCGTCATCTACCTGTGGTCAAGGTTTTTTGGGAGATCTCCACCTATGAATAAAGTTTAGACTTCTATACACTCTTCCTTTCTTGAATAATTTCATGTTGTGATTGTTTTGACAGTTTCTCAGGCAATGCTCTTACTAGCCATAAATGGTGTTGCTGTGCTGATGAATGTATTGTATTTATATTTTTTCAGGAAGCTCTTGTAATTCTGTAATTCTCAAGGATTCTCAATATTTCCTTGCAACTATATAGAAGTTCACAGTGTAGTATAAAAAGGTTGCAATTTGGTCTTTTGATATCGATTATGTACAACTAATCTCTAATTTCTGCTGTTATAATATGATGTTACACATTCCCATTTTTAATTGTTCTATTTCTGAGCATTTCCAAAATTTTGGTACATATTTTCTAAGAGTTTCTAATATCTACTACATTAAATTGCATGGGTCTTGAAACTGTTAATTCCATATTTTGAATGCTTTTAATAAGTACAATCTGTGCTGTTTCACCTCAATTACTGCTGTGGAATGAAAGTCTAGAGCAGCTGAGTTTAGTGTACATTGTAATGCTTATTTGCACGTGAGAAATTCTATCTATTTTATTGTAACTGGTTTACCCCTTTTTCTGCATTTATTTATTAGAGAATATGTGGTAATTCTTTAGAGATTAAATTCAAAGAAAATGTAGTTTCTAAGAGGAAAACTGTGAAAAGAAAACACGGACATACTCTAATTCGCCATATTAAATTAGCATAAAAGTTGAGAAATTATATCACGTGCGTTTCTTTAATTAAGCCTGTCCAGCAACACTACACATTTCAGGTTCTAAACACGGACAAAATATCGTATTGAGCTGCATATTTCTGTTGAGTTTGTTGTTTTAAGACTTTCCTAATGTAACAGCAGAGAATTAAGGTTTTTGACATACATAAAATTATTTAGGCACTTAAGTTTATCTTTGTAACCTAAGAAAGAGCAATAAATTTCGAGTAATGACATTTATATTTTTTGTTATGAGCTAATTAGTATAAAAGAGGGTCATAGCCTTTCTTAATCACTCAACAAACAAGAAAAGCAAAAAAACTCAAGAAAAAGAGGGCCAAAATGGCTTCTTTCCTTAACAACTTCTCATCTGTGTTGATTTCCATGGTTCTCATTTTCTTGCTTGTAGTTCCATCTTTAATGTGCCTCTCAATGGAGGAAAAAGATCTTCAGCACATTTGCTCCAAAACCCAAAATCCGACTGAGTGTTTGAATCAGTTTAAATCAGATCCCAGAAGCTTGAACACAGATATAAAGGGGCTAACAGGAGTTGCAGTCGACCTGGCATTGAACAAATCCAATGCAGTCCACACCCAATACAATCAACTTTACACGGACACCAAGGATTCTGAATTGCAGGAGAAGTATATTGCTTGCTCCAAGAATTACAACGATGCCATTCGTGATCTTCAAGTGGTGAAGAAGTATTTAGATATTAATCGATATAGGTTCATTACTGTTGAAATAAACGATGCCCTGCAAGAACTTATGAGTTGCAGAAATGTTTTGAAGAAGGAACCAATCGACCCGGCCAATATGGATTACCACAACGAGGAATTCAAGCTTCTTTGCTACATGGTTAAGGTCACTTCCCACTATTTGACCCGGAAGTAACCATATTTGTGCTCTGTCTTAAGCACTGCAGAGCAGTTGTCCCAACTGGAGAAAGAATTTTTTTGGCCACTGTGGTCTTAATCTGTCATAGTTCTAAACCATTTTTGTATGGCATGATTCCAGTAACAGTTTTTTTCTTCTTAATAGGATCAAGGTTTTTGGGAAATCCCTTCCTGAATAAAGTTAATACACTTCTCATTTCTTGAATTATTTCATGTTATTGTTCATAATAGTTGCTCGGTCAATGCTCTTACTAGCCATAAATGGTATAGCTGATAAGTTGTCAACCGATCTCTTATGATTTCAATAGGGTGTTCTGAATGCAGTATAATGTTCTTGTTGAAGTTGATTGTAGCTTTGTTTGTCTCCAAGGGAATACGATACTTGAAACTTATGTCTAAATCAGCAGCCACTTATCTTTTATTTCTTTTTTCTTTTAATATTTATGATTTTGGTGGAACAGAAAAAAAATAAAATAACAGGACCTCACATATTTAGAAGCAAAACTGAACTCCCATAGCTTTCAAAAAATTGGAATATAATTCGAGTATGAATGCATAATCTGACAATTAGTTTCTAAGATTGCAGGATACACTCATAATCAGTTACAAATTTATCATTCAGCCGGACTATCCATGGGTCCAACTCCGACCCAAAGTTCCAATTTTATGCGTTGATACTCCATATGCAAACTCACCAGAATAATTCAATGAAAACAGAATCTTGGTTATTCCTGTTATGCATAGCAGTGCCAAGTTTAAGGGTAGAATCTTGAAAGGAGGTGAGATCTTCAAGAAGTGAAGGGTTCAAGTTTTTATCTCTTATTATTTAACAAGGAAAAAGGAAAATTGTAGTATTGAGATGTGAATTCATTGTCTCTTATGTATCAGTTCCAGTTACTGATTGAATAATACACATGGAGATTCGTAATGTATGTAACTGCTGCCTGCTTCATAGAACAATTTCCTTCGGCTTGCATACACGATTATACACTTATTCAGGCCATTATTCCAAGATCTTTTGCCTGCATTCCAGGAGTTTAGGGTCAATTTCTAGTTGATTGCATTTGGTTTGTGTTTTGTATGACAAAATCCCGACTTTACATTGCATTGTGATAAAAGCAGTGAAACCGGTAATAAAACACTGATTTAGGATCAATAATAGAACCTCAAAGACGAGAATAGACACGGAGGATGAGGAAGAGGAGAAAATCAAGAAGATCCAAAGTTTTTTGGAGTGGCATTGAAGATTTTAAGAAAGCAAACTAAATTAGATAATTTGAAGTTGAAGTCAAAAGAAGGCAATTCGTGTGGAACATGTCAGGAAATTAGAGCAAAATGATAAGTGTATTTTTACACACTTATTAGGCACTTTTACGAGCTATTTATTGAAGTAATTGAGTAGATTCCTATTCATAATTGTGTAATTATGGTGTTTGCAGGCCAAAATTCCAAGTTTGTGGATAAATGAGCTAAAGGAAGGAAAAGAGGACCAAAAGTGCACAAAATCATGACTTTGGGGACCAAAATGTACAAGTGCCAAAATTTGAGGACCTTGGGATGCAATTTATGGAGAGCAAAATTTGGAATGAAAGTCAATTTTTGATGACCAGATTGTACATGATGAAAGTTGGAAGACTTGGATTGTTTTTGTTGGGCGCCGTTTTAATTAAAATTAAGGTTTGGGACCATTTTTTGTTACATTCCACACTATGAGGACCGAGGCTGCAATTTTCACTAGGCTTTGTTTTAAAAAACCTGATTTGGGGCAGATTGTGTGGGAGTTTTTGGCTGGGACGTTTTTCTTCTCTGCTCCGTCTCTCTCTCTCTCTCTCTCTTTTTTTTTTTCTTTTCTTTTGTCTTTTGTCTTTCATCTTACTTTCTTTTTCCTTCCATTTTGTGCTGGGATTTTGGAGGTTAAATCAAGAGCACTAGGAGATACATCAAGACTTAGGCAGGGATTTGGAGAAATTAAGTTCTAACTCTACAAAAGGGTTTTATCTTTAAACTTTGATTTTTCACAATTGTTTTGTCAAATTTGTAATGTATTAATATAAATATTCTCATTTTTATCATATATATAAAATGAGTTAAGTTTATTGTTGAGATTTATGATGTAACTTAACCCTAGTTTCATTAATATATGTTTATTTATCCATTTATGCTTATATTACCATTATCTTTGTGCATTAATTATTGTGATTACATTTCCCTCATTTATTTGGCCAATAAATGTGTGGGTTAGGTGGTTTGTACAATTACAGATAAATTGTTGCGCTTTCTAAATCTAGATGATTAATGCATTAGGTTGTTTTAGGTGATAGATATATACGCCTAATCCTAGGTGACCCTTTGAGTTATTCTCATCACAATTTAATGCAATTGGTTAAATTTTTTATCAACATAGAGATATAGTTGATGAGCTTAATCGATTAGGATTAATTTCACTCGAGGGAGGTTATTGTTCACGAAAATACCGTTCGATTTAAAACCACCGCAAGTGTACAGTTCGTTACAAGTAATAAAGTGGACTTTTAGAGTCCGGATTGTCGATCCCACAGAGATTGAGTAGTTCAATAATAATTATTTCGACCTTAACCGAAACTAGATGAGTTTTTGATGAGTTTTGTATTAAATGCTAACCAAACTAAATTATGAAAACTATTATGGATGACTTGGCTAAGCTAAATGCAAAGTTATATTAGAATGCAATATGAAAGACGAATGCAAATTGATTTACTTAAGATGAGAAAAACGCACTAGGATCATGAATCCCCATGCAACAATCCATTTAAATCCTAGTTTTACAATTTAACAACACGATTAAATGTTGAAGAATCAATGTTCCTATTAAATTCAACAATCTCTTCCGAGTAATGTTAAACATATTCTATCATGCGATCCGACTATATTTCTATGACGAATACAACCATAAAAGAACGCATTAGCTTTTATGAACACTTAAAGATTCACATAGAGCATAGCGGTATATTTCTATCCCCTATCGGACCCTATGACAATTTATACTACGTCGAATCTATTTCCCTTCTTTCGAATGCATAAAATAGATCACCACATTCATATAATTAACGTGCACACAATAATTATATGGAATCAATACGTATAAATCATTCAAACATCCCAAAAACGTGTTTTAATGTCAAAAATATAAAACTAAATATTAAAATATCATGTTATAAGGTTCATCGATCCCCTAGTACAAGAAAAACTAGCCTAACATGCTAAAAAAAGAAAAAACAAAAGAATAAATGAAGAAACGTCATCACTCGAGTAGATATTCAATTAATTCCTTGAAGTGCTTGATGAATCTTCGCGTTCTTGCTCTCCAGTGTCAAAATTCTCTCTAATAATGCATAGCCCCCTTTTTCTGTCGAGTCTAGGGTTTTAAAAGCGGTCCCCAATTAGTTTCCATAAGAGTTTAAGTTAAAAACGGAAATCAGAATTTTCAGGTTGGGATTGTACCACGAGACCACGTGGAACAAATATGGGCGATCGCGTGGAACAAACTTTGGGGTAAATTTGATTCCCTGTCTAACATGGGCGATCGTATGGAATTCCTTCCACACGATCGCGTGGAAACAATGAACTTTCAAGTTCATTCATTTTGATCCCTAGACTTCATTTTCCTTCATTTTGACTTCTTTTCTTCATTTTCTTCATTCTAGCACCCTTTGATTTCATTAATCTTGCACTTAGTTCATTCTCGTTCTTGATTTGGGTCTCGAGTCAACTTTTGGATAATTGCATCTTAGTCCCTGAACTTTGACTTTCTTCCGTTTTGATCCTTTTTTTTTCTCGTTTTCACTCACTTTTCGTTATTTTCATCGATATAGTCCTGCAAACACAATTTACATAGAATTAAGCCGTATTTCAACGTAATTACAATCAATTATCCATGTTTTGTGATCTAAATAAGTGCGTAAAACGCACTTATTAGTTATTAACTAAAATTGGAGAATTGGGTCTAGCATTGTGTTGACCCCAAAAAAATGTTGTCAACAGATATTAGTATTGGACTCGTAACACGTATATGAACTCCGGTGGAATTGCTGGAAACGATGATCGGAATCGTGGTCTGAAATGACTAGTCGGATTACTAACGGGTGATTATCGTGTCGTATGAATAATGGCTTGTAAATGATATTAGTTTGATCTTGGACAATATTGTAGTTTGACTATGAATGTAAGAACAAGATGAAGATTTTCACAACAATGTTTATATTGTAAAGATTTCAAGTTTGTGTCTTCTTCAATATCAAGTTAAGCATCCTTAATAATGTTACAAGACTTGCTATTTATAGCAAGATGGTCGAACTGCCCACCGTTGGATTATATCCACGTGGCAACATCCTATCTACTTAGACCTCCAATCATTCATTCATTGAATTAATTACAATGACAAGGGTCAGCCGCCCTATTTCTAGTCTGAAGCTAATTAATAGGACTTCATTCTTAAGGAGCCTCGGTTGTACCTCTTTAGGCATCTCGGCTAGGCTTCATAGGAGCTTTGATTAGGCACTTCGTCTAGGCACTTGGGGACCTCGGTTAGGCACCTTTGAGGTACCTCGGCTAGGCACTTGGGGACCTCTGTTAGGCACCTTTGAGGTACCTCGGCTACGCACTTTGAGGTACCTCAGCTAGCCACTTGGGGGACCTTGGTTAGGCACTTTTACGTGGCTGGTACTTGGGCTTATGTTGACCCTACTCAAACTTTAACATCTTCTTTGATGGACTTCCACGTGGGTTGCCACATAGGGCTCTTTTAGAGGTCCCATTTTAATGAGACAAAACATTGTATTAAGGTGATTTGCATTTCCGTGTTATTGTTACGGTATTAATGAAACGAAGGTTAAGCGAAGTCATAAATCCCAACTCATTTGAAATCTAAAATCCTACAACTTTCACAATTATTAGTTTAAAGTTAATCATTTTCTTTTCAATTCTAATTTTAAAGATTTTAATTGTGTGTGTCTTTATCGTTAATTTGAATCAATTCTCTTGTAATTGGAAGAAACACCCTTCGAGGGATCGACTCAGACTCAAAAAGCCCATTTTACTATTTGATCGCGACCCTGTGCGCTTGCGGTGTATATTTTTAGCAAACACAAAACATTTGGAATAAAGGTCCCCACAAGATAAATGATACACTAGTGGATTCATAATTGAATTAGGAGTCAACTTATTTTATGAATGAAATTTGTAGTGTCCTACAAGAAGTTGTGCATGAATTATTGGAGATTTGATGGGAATCGACCTCATTAGGCAATCACAACAAACAATGGAGGCACATAAATCGTAGCTCGGCCTGATGTATTAAGTGATTGATTAGACAATTTTCTTACCATTTTTAGCTTAATTCACCTATAAAAGGGTCAATCCCATTGGCTTGAAGGGGACACGAGCTCTATGCTTAAAATATGAATCTACAACTAAACCTGTATTCCTAAAATTATACGAAATTAGCACATGTCGCCCAACTGCGCGAGACACCCCAGATTTGAACGAGCATTACAACCACTCACATTCAAAGGCAACGGTTATCAAAACGGTTAAGGGGGAACCTTATCACATCCTACCATTCAAGAATAGCGGTGGCAAATCATGGAGAAAGTGGGAAGTTTCTGGATAGGGTGCTGATCATGGAGAAAGTGGGTAGTTGTGGAATAACCTGCGGTCTTCAAGTAGTTATACGAAAGAAACTACACTGGAGTATAAAAGAACGAAGAGAACACAGAGATAGGGACCGAACAAATCACTCTCAAATAGAGATTATGTAATTTTATTTCCTTTACATCTTTCATAGTTAAATCTTAGTTAACTTTGTGTGCTTGCGCCCCTTAGAGGCATTTGAACCTTGTGAATTGTAATCTTCGTGAATACACACCCCTCGTTGGGACTTTGTCTCGAGAGGTCGTTGTTCCTTACACAATCGTCTGATCCTTCTTTTTAATTGTTAGCGTTATC
This sequence comes from Osmanthus fragrans, assembly GCA_019395295.1. Taxonomy (NCBI): domain Eukaryota; kingdom Viridiplantae; phylum Streptophyta; class Magnoliopsida; order Lamiales; family Oleaceae; genus Osmanthus; species Osmanthus fragrans. The sequence continues at coordinate 20,513,973 of CM033350.1, read as the reverse complement.
CGCGCGAAACAATTTGGCACGCCTAGTGGGACACATTTGGTGTTTGAAGATACGACAAGCAAATCAATATGCCTCCTAAAAATTCTGACAAGGAGCCAGCAAACCAACGGCTAGTCCAGTCTGTAATCGAACATTTCGAGGAGCAGCAAAGTACTCCAGGAATAGATGGACAGAACCAAAGTCGTTACGAATCAATAACAGAATTGAGTCCTCGGACTATGCGTGCATTGCTTGGTGAACTCACTCAAGACGTCATTGAACAGGTAAACTTGCAAAACGTTCATGTTATTTGAAAAGTTTACTCAAGATGGAAATGTACACTACGACAACATGGCTAAACAACTTAATACGTTGAACGAAATCATGAATAAGTTGGTCAGCCAAATTTGTCAACCAATTATGCCAAGCATAGGAAACCATTTCCAATCTAGGACAGTTGTGGGACATGGATCCTCGGTACCAAGCCCGAATTACGGGATAGACCCACATTTTGGCCCATCTACTTCAAATCAAGGGAGTGGTGGAATGGCCGACTTGAATGGTGGTAATGGAGTAACAAACCTGGGGTAACCTGGAGGGTAACCCAATCGCCAGATACAATGTCTCAGTCAATGGACAGAACGCCCCACGGGTTAATGATGGTGGGAACGCTCAGTTTAATGGCAACAATGGTCTGAATAACGGCGCTTACGCCACGAACCAAGGACTAAATGCCAGACCTCAAGCAATTCCACCTATAAACCAACCTGTAGGAGTCCTATATGATCCCAACATTCTGTTGAGGAATCAAATTATGGAAATAGTGCAGGACCAAATGGCTTTTGGGACACGCCCTTTCATTAGGCCAACTTATACAAAGCCATACCCTGATTGGGTAGACCAAGCATATCCATGGCCTAGAGGGTATAAAATTCCTGAGTTCTCGTTATTCACTGGCCTGGGAGAGGTTTCCACTCTAGAACATGTAGGACGATTCACATTACAATGTGGAGAAGTAATTGACTACCACAAAGTGAGACTATTCCCTAGTTTGTTAACAGGAGTAGCCTTTTCATGGTTCATTAATTTACCAACAAATTCTGTCCAAATATGACCACAACTAGAACAATTGTTTCACACTCAATTTTACAAAATTGAATCTAAAGTCACTCTGGCTAATTTAGCGAATTTACGTCAAATGCCAAACGAGTGGGCAAAAAGCTTCCTCTAAAGGTTTAAAACAAAATGTTTTGTACCTTTGCCTGAGAAAGAGTTTGTCAAAATCGCTCAAAGCTGCTTAAGCTTTGATTTAAAAAAGAAATTCCAGGACAGAGAATTCCCTGATCTTTTCCAGTTGAGCGCCAATGTGATTAGGTATGAGCGTCTAATAAAGGAAGAAGAACAAATGAAAAACTTTAGTAAATGGACTTATTACAGAGACCCAAACTTTGACGTTCATGCTGTAGATGACGAATATTATTATCAGGCAGAATATGCTTGGCCGAACTAGTTAAGGGAGATGCCTATGCTTGTCCTGTAATAGCCAGGTTTATAGCGTCAAGCAAAGACGAGCCTGTCAAAAAGTGAAAACGAAAACAAAAAGGTTAGGACGTTTTCCTTTGATGTGACCAAAGCTGACCTTATATTTGATAAATTGTATAAGGATAAGCAGATAAGGTTGAGCGACAAGCATAAATTGCCAGACCCTGAACAAATAAAGGGCAAAACATATTGCAAGTGGCATAATGCATGGTCACATATAACTAACAACTGCCTGGTTTTCCGTCATGTGTTACAGGATGCTATTGAGTCAGGGCGAATCACATTTGATGATAAGAAGAAAATGGCAGTGGGCAAAAATCCTTTCCCATAGCCACTGGGAGTGAATATGATGGCAGCTGGCTTCAAAAATAAGTTGCCAAAGTTCAAGTTGGTCATAGATGATGGAGAAGAGGATTCTGAGCTGCACACCAACGGCTTTGAAAGTATCAAACAAGAAGAAACTGGAAAAAAATGAAGACATCCTATGTTCCAGATGCAAAGGAGAAATAGCTGAAGATATGGAAGAGCAAAGAGTATGGCATCACCAACATCGCCAGCATCGTCTTGACATCAATCCTGGTTTTCGGCCCAAAGGAGGATGAGGTGCGTCGAGATATGGGAGGCCGCATTTTGAACAGCAGTTCAGGCCGAATAGCAATGGAAGGACATTCAGACCACAACCTCATCGACCGAATGTGTGGCACTCCTTCCAGTACAATGCAGGAAGAGTCATACCCTTTGATGAGATGACTAGAACTCAAAAGAGGCGCTTTCAATGAAATTATGGGTGAATGATGAGACAACAGCTAGGGTCGTCATGTCCCAAAGCACCGAAACTACTCAAAGTGGCCAACAACAACATTCTCAACATCTTTAACGGTGGTGAGGAAACTGGTACTGGCGAGTCACTGGGGGAACTGCCAGAAATTTCTTTTTGGAAGGTCAAAGTTTGAGCGTAAAAAAAAAAGATGAGGATGGAGAAGATCCAGATCAACCTCTCACCATTCAGTTTGGCACTTTACCTCATGTGATGGCTAATAACTACATACTAGTCAATGAATTCAAAGGTAAAGAAATACCAGAGGAAGAAGCATGGTTGTTGGAATGTGAAGAAAGTCAGATATCCTAGGGAGTAGGTGATGAGGAAGAAAGTGATGGCCTGACCGACATTGAGGAGGAAATCGATTTAGAAGAAGAAAGAAAGAAAAGAGGAGTGTCGCGCAACAAATTGTTGAAGCAACTCCATCAAGAAGGTGTTCGTGAGATAGACTTACTAGGCGAACCATCTGGGCGTTCCTATGACTTCTATGTGATATACGGAACGCCTAAGAGAAGGGTCAGAGTACTTCGCTCTGAAAAATACGGATCATCTCCAAGAATAGTGCCTCCTCCTACCGGTTTGATAGCCGAAGAAGAAGTATCAAATGACAATGACCAACCAGAGAAAGCCTAAGAAGCAGTAGCTCAGTATGAAGTGTTGCACATGGACTTGTCGCAAGGAAATGGTTCAACCAAGGATCAACAAGAGGTAGAAATAGGTGCAGCTGAGAAAGTCATCTTTAAGAGGCCCACTATGAAATTGACCAAACACTTAAGGCCGTTGCATGTGAAGGCTTTAGTGAACAGTATTCCTGTAGTAAAAGTGCTGATTGACAACGGAGCAGCTATAAATACCATACCATCGAGGATGATGAGAAAATTTGCGAAAACAGAAAGCGACATGATCCCAACAGAAGTTATTTTCACCAGTTTCAATGGGGGAACGACTTCAGCTAAGGGTGTAATGCCACTGGATATAACAATTGGAAGGACTACTAGGACTACAGTCTTCTTTGTGATAGATGGTCCTACTAGTTACAATGTGCTACTTGGCAGAGATTGGATTCATGGGAGTCATTGCATACCGCCCTCGCTCCACCAATGCCTCATTTTCTGGAATGATAAGGGTGAAGCAGAAGTGGTCCAAGTAGACCACATGCCTTTTGTTGCAGAAGCAAACTCGGTAGAAATGTTCATGTATGAGGGAAACTATGCACCTGTCAGGATAGTCCAAGATGGTGAAGAATCTCAGGTTATTGCGTAGAGCGAATAACCATTTTCAGTAGACACACTTACTGAAATGTTTAACCAAATGAGGCCAAATATAGTGGACCTCCAAAAGCCAACAATTGGCAAAAAGGTAATCTAAGAACTCCAATGAATTGTTGACCAGAAAAAGTGGTTGAAATTCGGGCCTTCAAAGCCAGATTAATGGCTTTCAATAAAGAATGTAAAGAAAAGACGAAAGAAGAAACAACATTTGAGACATTGAGAAACAAGCTGACAGTGTTCGAATTGGAGCAGAATATTGGCCGCGAAGTCAACAAAGTGGATTGCTTGGAAGAGGAAGCACTGGCAGAAAACCTGAATGATGAAGCAACGAAGGTTGAAAAACCTGGGTACACTCAAGCACAAGACCCTTTGAGGAAAGTGAACATTGGCGACGAAGGGGAAGATCGCCCAACATTTGTCAGCCAAATGCTTAATCAAGAGGTAAGTGATGATTTAATCGCTTTGTTAAGAGAATACAAGGATTATTTTGCTTGGGAACATATGCCTGGTTTAGATAAATGTTTGGTAGAGCATAGATTACCCACTAAATCGAATTTTAAGCCACATAAACAACCTCCTAGGCGTTTCGCTCCCAATATGTTACCTCAAGTAAAGAAAGAAACAGAGTGATTGTTAAAAGCAAGCTTTATTAGAACGGCCAGGTATGTAGAATGGTAGTCTAATATCGTGCCAGTAATGAAGAAGAATGGCAGTATTAGGGTGTGCATAGACTTTAGGAACTTAAATCTAGCAATGCCCAAAGATGAATATCCCATGCCAACGGTCGATTCTTTAGTAGATTCAACCGTCGGACATGCAATGTATTCTTTTGTGGACGGATATTTAGGATATAATCAAATCTACATAGCTGAAGAAGATATGCATAAAACAGCCTTTAGGTGCCCAGGGGCTTTAGGATGCTTTGAATGGGTAGTTATGCCTTTCGGCCTAAAAAATGCAGGGCCACCCATCAAAGGGCGATGAACCTAATCTTTCACGATATGATAGGAGATTTTGTAGAAGTGTATGCGGATGATGTGGTTGTCAAATCTGTTAGAGAAAAAGACCATTTTGAACAATTAAAACGCTCATTCGAGCGGATGAGGCAATATAAACTAAAGTTGAATCCTTTAAAATGCGTGTTCGGTGTCAATGCAGAGAATTTCCTCGAGTTTTTAGTACACAAGAGGTGGATTGAACTTGATAAGAATAAAGCAAAAGCAATTTTAGAGGCCAAACCACCTGGTAACGAAAAAGAATTGCAAAGATTCCTAGGCCAAGTAAACTTTTTGAGACGCTTTATCTCTAATTGTGCAGGGCGAACGAAAGTTTTTTTGCCTCTTCTAAAACTGAAAAATCAAGACGAATTCGTCTGGAAAGAAGAACATCAAAAGGCTTTTGATAGCCTAAAGATATACTTGTCAAGTCCACCAGTGTTGGTGTCACCTATCCAAAGATGACCAATGAAAGTGTACATATCGGCTGAGCTAGGATCAATAGCCGGAATGGTCGTGCAAGAAGACCAATTTGGGGGAAGAAAGGGCGATTTACTATTTGAGTAGACGTTTACCAAAGTGTGAATGTAATTATTATGCTATTGAAAAGTTATGTCTTGCTTTATATTTCACATGTACGAAACTAAGGGCTTATTTGCGGCTTGTGACTATCTACTTGATTTCTAATGTAGATTTAGTTAAGTATATGTTTTCTCACCTTGTTTTACACCAAAGGATAGGTCTATGGACTTTGGCACTTTCAGAATTCGAAATACTATATGTACCCCAGAAAGCAGTAAAAAATCAGGCATTGACTACTTTTTTGGCCGATCATCCGTGCCTTGATATGCCTAAAGAAATTGAACTAGAAGTTGATTCTTTCGAAGTAAAATCTTGGGTTTATATTTCGATGGGTCGAAAACTTCTGGAGGTACAGGGGTAGGAATAGTATTGATAAACCCGTTAGAGATTCATTATAAATATGCTTTCACCTTATATAGATTATGTACTGATAACCAAGCAGAATATGAGGCATTGATTGTGGGGTTGGAATTGTTAACAAAGTTGGGAGTTAAGAATGTAATCGTTAAGGGCGATTCCCAACTGGTAATCTACCAATTGACTGGCGATTTTAAATGCCAGAGTGAGTCAATCATAAACCAATACGAAATCGCCTAAGAATTATTGGAAGAATTCGATCAAGTAGAGTTTCAATATGTTAACAGGACGTATAACGATTTAGCGAACGAATTAGCCCAAATGGCATCGGGCTACTCAAAGTTGCTAAATATGTGGTCCATTTGTGATTATGGAACGATACTGCCCGTGGTGCAACGAAGGGCAAAAAATATTGATGTCCATTGCATACAAAATGGGGATGCAATAGATTGGAGGGCAGAAATCGAAAACTTCTTAAGAAAACCCGAGAAAGGGGGCAATAGGAGATTGAAGTTGCAATTTGTGAACTACGCACTGATAGAAGAGGATCTGTTCAAGAAACGCTCAGATGGGCTCCTATTGAAGTGTGTAAATTTACAAGAAGCCAAAACGATCATGGCTGAAGTACATGAAGGAATATGTGAGGCTCATCAGGCTGGCCAGAAAATGAGATGGCTAATTATAAGAAGTGGATACTTTTGGCCCAAAATGGGAGAATTGTGCGTACAATATGCGAAGAACTGTTTGGCCTGCCAAAGGCATAGTCCAATATAAAGGGCGCCAGCAAGAGAAATAGTACCCGTTATCAAACCTTGGCCGTTCAAAGGCTGGGCGATAGACTTAATGGTAAAGGTTTATTCCTCGTCGTCCAAACAACACACTTTCATAATAGTAGCAACGGATTTCTTTACCAAATGGGTAGAAGCAATACCCTTGAAAGAGATTTCCTAGAAGAGTGTCATATACTTCATCCGTGACCATATTATATACAGGTTTGGGATACCACAAACACTAACGATGGATCACGGTAAAGAGTTTATAAGCGATTTTTGAATTAAACTAGTAAACTCTACGCCTTATTACGCTCAATCTAGCAGCCAGGCAGAATTTTCTAATAAGGTTCTAAAGAATATCATAAGGAAAATGATAAGTGAAAATGCCAGAAATTGGCACGAATGCCTGTGTAAAGCATTATGGGCCTATAGAACGTCACCACGTTCTAGTACCAAGGTGACTCATTTTCAGCTCACTTACGGCCAAGAAGCCGTGCTGTCCATAGAAATTAACATACAATCAATTAGAGTGAGTTTGCAGAACAATTGGGATGATGATGCTCATGCTGAATCATTAACCCAAAGCTTACTAGAGTTGGACGATTTAAGATTAGACGTCCTAGATAGATTGTTGGTCCAAAAACAAAAGATGGCCAATTTTTACAACAAAAAGTCATAGCCAAGTCTTTTAGATTGGGTGAATTGGTTTGGAAGACAATATTTCCTCTGGATAGCAAATGATTCGTAACTCTCCCTTGATAGTGAGTGGAAGGGGTACTATAAACCGCACACAAAAAGTAGGCTCCTAGAACATTCTACCTATCAACTATTAAACAAAAAGGGCAGATTGGCCGCCATCGCCTTCCTAGAGGCATAGCTGCAATAACGGCCAGAGAAGCATTCTCAACAAGTAAATGATTCGCAATTCTCCCTGGATAGTGAGTAGAAGGGGTGCTGAGAAGACATTTATTTAGCTAGAAAGCCATCGCCTTCCTAAATGTATAGCTGTAATGACAGGCAAATGGCTAAAGGAGCACTTTCAGCAAGCTATTGGCCCACTTCCTGCAATCTCTCTGAAGGTCGTGCATGGAAGAGATGCTGAAAAGACATTTATTGGCCAAAGAACTTTGCCTATATCTCCCATACCAAAGAGGATGTCAAGATAATTGACAAATTTGGAGAATGGTCGAATGCTTCATGCTTGGACTAATCGATCTCCTGGGTTGACCATTTGAGCACCAGGCAGTGGCAACAATTTAGCCTTATGAAGAACAAGGATGACAATGACGAATATGAGACAAGTTCACAATTTTATAGGAGCTTGAAGACGAAGAGACAAAAGGCGAAGGGCCATATACATGCACAATGACCAGAATTAAAGGTTCAAATCTCGAAGGAGGAAAGTCAGAATGCTAAAGGTTCCAATCCATGTGAAAGTGGACTATGCAATGAATGTGACACATTATGTCTCCATTATGTTGAATATGATTAATATGTTTCTTTAAATTATGCATAACAATAATTCATGGCGTACTTACTGAGATTTTTATAAAATCTCACTCCATGTTATTCCCCCCTTTCAGGCAATTACAAAAAGGGCAGATTGGCCGCCATCGCCTTCCTAGAGGCATAGCTGCAATAACGGCCAGAGAAGCATTCTCAACAAGTAAATGATTCGCAATTCTCCCTGGATAGTGAGTAGAAGGGGTGCTGAGAAGACATTTATTTAGCTAGAAAGCCATCGCCTTCCTAAATGTATAGCTGCAATGACAGGCAAATGGCTAAAGGAGCACTTTCAGCAAGCTATTGGCCCACTTCCTGCAATCTCTCTGAAGGTCGTGCATGGAAGAGATGCTGAAAAGACATTTATTGGCCAAAGAACTTTGCCTATATCTCCCATACCAAAGAGGATGTCAAGATAATTGACAAATTTGGAGAATGGTCGAATGCTTCATGCCTGGTGATAAATGGACTAATCGATCTCCTGGGTTGACCATTTGAGCACCAGGCAGTGGCAACAATTTAGCCTTATGAAGAACAAGGATGACAATGACGAATATGAGACAAGTTCACAATTTTATAGGAGCTTGAAGACGAAGAGACAAAAGGTGAAGGGCCATATACATGCACAATGACCAGAATTAAAGGTTCAAATCTCGAAGGAGGAAAGTCGGAATGCTAAAGGTTCCAATCCATGTGAAAGTGGACTATGCAATGAATGTGACACATTAAATGCCAAGCAATTAAGACAGACATCAAGTAAAAGCTTCCATTATGAAAACAATCCGGGAACAAAATAAAATTTTCATTAATTGCCTGTAGATTACATAGTTGGCCAACAATGGCTATCATCCTAAACTACAAAGTAAAAAAAAAAGGCTAATTACAGCCTACCCCAGACAGAACGCATTTGTTCCCTAAGCCTCTCCCACTCATCTCGATGTTCGTCAAGAGCATTGGATAGCTCAGTCATGGCCCTCTCATCAACTACTAGCGATGTGTAACGCTTGACTAAAGAAGCACTTCGCTCAACTTCTTGAGACAGATTCTGCTTTTTAGCAGCCAATCTAGCCTTGTAGTCGTCCATCTTAGCCTGGAGTACCTTCATCTCCGCGGTCAAGCTCATCATTAGAGAATCCTCAACTATAACCTCAGAAGAAATCTCACTTGAGTGGCTCTTAACCTTCTCCATCTCTTGGAACAAAGATGTCTTTTCACTTACAGCATGGAGGTACTGGGTCTGCTTGGTCTTCAACTCCGCATCCTTAGCTAGTAAAAAGCCGATTTTCGAATGAATGACCTTCAATGTCAGCTTGATATCAGACGAAATTTTAAGCAAAGAAAGCTCAAGTGCTTGAGCCATTTGTACACCTCGACGCTCAAATGTTTCTTTCTAGCTCGAAGTGCTAGCCTGATTTACGTTCATGTCCATGAAAGAAACATAGTCAAACACTGATTGTTTGAGGTTCCTCAGATTCCTCCGAAGATGCAGTAGATGCAACAGATGGATGACTAGAAGAAGAAGAGCGGGAAACCTCGCTGGCCTTTGCTCGCTCCCAAGCCCTGAATAGAGCGCAAGATGACATCAGCGTCCTATAAAAGGAAGAACACAAGCATTTAGCATTTTTTTCATTGCAACATTTGAAGTAAAAAATAGAAGACAAAGCAAGAGTTACCTCGTCAGCAGCTTTGGGAAGTTGGGGGGCATCGCCAATGGATCCAATTACTTGTGATGATTTCCCCTTATATAGGCAAGAAGACCCATCCATGACAGACAAGTCCATAGGTACTTCTGTAAACCAAGCGATAATGGATTGAGGTTTAGTATGCAAATGAGGAAACAAACTATAAATCATACTACCTTCCGCTCCAACACTTGGGGGGTCATAGCTCTGATGAGATTGAAGCCCCTCAGTTGGCTGCACGATTACAGGCTCTTGGCCTGTGGACTCCTCAGGGTTAACCCTCTCATAGGATGGCCTAGCCGAAGAAGCTTCAGCGATATGCGACGGCGCAAGGGCCTTCGAAGAGGAATCAGAGCCCCTCTGAGAAATCCAAGTAACATGTTAGCAACTGAACGATTACTTGTAGTAAACAAAAAATAGATATTTCTCTCAATTACCTTCCTCTTGATGATAACATGACCATCTTCACTATCATCATCATCACCTTCATTTAACAAGATTGGTCGAATGGGAGTTGGCTGTTTTCGGCTGGAAGCACCCATAGTGGCCCCTACTTGAGTGGATGAAGGGCTGAAGGAAGCAGGGCTTTTGGGTCGAGCAGGTGGAGAAGTAGGATTCCTGATTGATATGGGAAGGGCAGGAATGGGAGAGGTAGAAGAGGTTCTTGGCCTCTCCAAAAGATGGAAAATGTGGTTAACATCAGCGGCAAACAACCTTTGCCTTACAGACGGCCAAAATTGGTCAAAAATAGGGTGAACTGCAAAAGTAGGATTAAAAGGAGCTACAGAAAAGCCAGTTGTTAAAACGGCATTGCGAGCTTCAATGGCTAACGCATCAGACTTACTAATAGTGTGAAAACGCTCAATCAAATTCTTAGAAAAACAAAGAGGAACGGGCCAGGTTTGGCCAAAACCCAGCTGGCGAGCAAACAATTGGGGGACATACACTTCAACCCCCGCCTTGGCATTTGTTTCAGTCAATATGTCATGGAAAAATTCCTTGCCAACCAAAAATTGGACCTAAATAGGGGCAACGCCACTCATATCATTCATGGTAGGCGGAGGCTGTACAAAAATGGGAATTTGATGAATGGAGAAAGTTAAAAAGGAAGGGATGGATTCAAATTGTAAAAGAATGAAAAAACGTCCCTAGCGAACATTATCACAGGGCTCAATCGATTAATGAGGAGCCCGTAACAACTAACAGACTTGGGAGAAACTGGTGGAATACCAAGTTGTGGGAAATAACTCTTCAACCACAATTGAGCGAGCCAAAGAGGCCCGCTGCCAGTGGGAAATGCCCCACCCCTCAATTGGACTTGAAGGGAAGCCATGTCTCGATAAAAGGCGGCCAGAAAGAATGAACAGAGATTCAAAGACCTACCACAAGCTGACTCAGTAGCTATAGGTAGATAGGCAGGGAAAGGTTTGAGGCTAGGTACACGAAGAACAAACTTACAAAGCCAAACCAAAAGGAAAGCCATACGCTCAGCATGCATGGGCTCACTGGTACTAGAATTATCGTACATGTTTAGCATCGTAGAGTACGAATCGGTCAGTTTTTTGTCAAATTTCGGGGCCACACCAGAAATTTGAATACCAGGAAAGATGGTGTCGCCCAAAGGAGGCAAATTATCTAAGGCGCTAATATCCCTTAGGGTAATAGACATTGGACCAAGAGGGAAAACAAAAATGTTATACTCAGAAGACCAAAAGCTTAAAGTAATGGGGAAAAGCACCGGGTCATAAACGGGGAATGAAGGGTGATTTCTAATAAATTTGAAATCCCAGCACGATTGAAAATTGCCCTGGTGGGGCCATGTTTCATCAAATGTGCATGCCAAAAACGAATAGCATCAGTTTTGGGCCAAGCACGGATACCTTTCTCGCGTATTGGCTTCAACGGGAAGGGATTCAAGAAAGGGGGATCCTGAGTGTAAAAGAATAGCTGGTCTGCCGCCACCTGCCCCACAGAATCGGCATCTCTGAAAGACCGGCCCTAGTAAAACTCATGGAGATCAGGGTTGGTTGTGAAAGAAAAACAAGGTTAACGTACGAACGAGAGAGGAGTTGTTGGAAATCCTCAAAGCTAAGGACATTATCAGAAGAGCTCATCTATGTCGCCATTTACGTAAGAATCTTTGAGAAATGAGAGGGTTTGAACGTTCGAATGGAGAGGCAAGAGAAGATGAATAGTGGCCTTTATAGATGAATGTAGTGATGCAAACGTGGGTAAAGTGGCATAACGAAGTGGCCTGTCCTTCGGTTTATAAAGGCCGGGAGATGTTACGTTTTGGGTCAAAAAGGGTCACTGCCAAAAGAGGTAACGATTAAAGTACCCCGCCCTTTTGGAATCTCAAACGTTGGGTGCAATACGAAACTTTGAATATGGCTAAGATTGATGATAGATATCAATTTTGTCATATTGGGAGGGGGGAGGGGTAATTGTTGACACATAAAACCAAGTCCAATTGAGCAAGCCCAATTAAATGCCCCAAGCGATGGAGCTCAATTCGAGAAGAGAGTAAAACCAATTTGAAAGGCAAGCCCAAGCGAGATTACCAAAGAAAGAGTTGTGCTATAATAACTCATAATCGCCCAAACCTGCTAGACGTTGCTCAACTGCACCAGACATCCCAAACCTGCGCAAGCTTTACAACGATGTCGTCCAGCTGCGCGAGACACCCCAGACTTGAACGAGCATTACAACCACTCACATTCAAAGGCAACGGTTAAGGGGGAGCCTTATCACATCCTACCATTCAAGAATAGCAGTTGCAAATCATGGAGAAAGTGGGAAGTTTCTGGATAGGGTGCTGATCATGAAGAAAGTGGGTAGTTGTGGAATAACCTGCGGTCTTCAGGTAGTTATGCGAAAGAAACTACCCTGGAGTATAAAAGAACAAAGAGAACACAGAGATAGGGACCGAACAAATCACTCTCAAACAGAGAATATGTAATTTTATTTCTTTTACATCTTTCATAATTAAATCTTAGTTAATTTTGTGTGCTTGCGCCCCTTAGAGGCATTTGAACCTTGTGAATTGTAATCTTCATGAATACACACCCCTCGTTGGGACTTTGTCTCGAGAGGTCATTGTTCCTTACACAATTGTCTGATCCTTCTTTTTAATTGTTAGCGTTATTCGCACGAAACAGTATTACATTTGTTAGATTGTAACTTATTGTGTTAATTGAATGTGAGCTAAGAGATTGTGTAACTAAGACTGCTAGTCACAAAATTTGATATTCAATGTGCTACTCGTTCAATTGAAAATTATGACCAATTATGTTATTAGATTGTGACCGACAAGTATTCGTGACTGTGACTTGTTTTACCAAAGAATTTATCATAATGTGACTTATAATTGTGTATTAAAGTGACATATCATGTGGGAAATTTGTGGCCTCAGCCTTTGTTGATTGTAATCTATAACTTTGTGTGACCTTGACCTCTTTAACCTTAGATTTTACCTAAATGTGACCAAAATTTTATGTGAATGTGATTGATAAGTTCTTTATACTTATAAATTACTTCATTTTGTTCACAATTTTGTGTATTATTGGATTTGTTGAATTGAAAGATCATTGAAATAAAATACTGTTCATCTATAATTTAAAATTCATCTTATGAAATAAAATTCATAAGTTGTGAATGTGTTTCTCTATTTCATAAAATCTCAACATGACTGTGATCTATTTAGCCATGTAAACGAGCTGAGTTGGCTCACAAGACTCGCAGCTCGTGCACGACCCGTGCACAAAATGACTTGAGTTTTTTTTTTTTTTTTTTTTTTTTTTTTTTTACCTTAGCTAAGCCAAAGTACAGATGAAAAATCTAGGTTTGGCTTAAGCCTTAGGCTCAGGCTTACCGAGTCGAGCTGGCTCGGGGTTTTTTTTTTATTCGTAAAATTCTAAATTCTTTTTAATAATATAAATTTTGTGTAATTTATACTAATTATAGATTAAAAAAAGTTACAACTATCTTCCTTTTTTGGTGCTTGGGACTGCAATCTACATAGGTGGAGTTAAAATTGTATATGAATAAAACTTTTCTTATACAATTATTATTTCAAAGAAATTAATTTAAAAATTGCATAATCAAGTCAACAAATTAATTAAAAATTTACAATATTCTATCATTTAATTTGTTCCAGTCAACTTGTTCTTGAAGACGTATTTTCATGCATTACCAGTCCTTCAAGCATATTAGGGCATCTAATATGTCTTCTTTTAGTTTTAATCGTTTATCTGACAAAACTTAACTACCTAAACTAAATGTAGCATTCGATGCTATTGTAGACACCGGAGGTGTTAGTAGATCATGTGTAATTTTTGATGCAATTGGATACTGCCTTTCATTACACCTCAACCATGATAGAAAAACAAATTCATCTATCTCTTGTGCTTGTATCATACGACGAACGCCCACATACATATACCAAGCTAATCGGAAGGAATTTTTATATCTCTACCACAAACATACATCACTCTAGATATGAATGGACTAGAACTAAATGAGGGAACACTTGTATTGGTGTTAAAAAAATTCCATATACCATCATAATTTCTTGTAGTATTTCTTGAAAACGTACTTTGGGAAGTAGAACTGCTCTAGCCTCCTTTATCAACATAATGGTTACATAATGAAGATTCTATATGTACATGTGATAATTTCACATTCATGTAATTTGAAATCCTCTCTATAATAACTTTTTTGCTGATTAAATTAACTCGAAGGTTCATCATCAAGGCTAAATGAAATAAAGAAAGCAATTATTTCAAATATTTGCGAAATTTTAAATCCATAGAAAAGATTATATCAACAAAAATTGGTATAGTTCTATATTTATTAAACGTTTGTGCAATGTAAAAAAATATTGCAAAACAAGTGAAGATGTAGGATAATTAACACTGCCGCAGACATTTGTGGCATCAAAAAAGGATTTTAAGGATTTCTTCACACAAAATACAATATATCAATCTCAACCTACCAAATTATGTTTGGGTCCGTAAGTACGCCTACCATTATGATACCGTGAAACGAATTTATCATATTTTTCACACGACTATAACATATGATATATAGAGTTCCATCCGTAGCAAATGATTTCTCTTCTAAGACATGCTATGCACACAAACTATTAAGTGCTTGTTTTTCTTGATGGTGACACAGTAATGAAATTTATAGCTTGTCTAATTTTGTTTAATTGTCCTCTTATATGTTCTAAACCTTCTTTTATAATCAAATTGATAATGTGACATACACAATGTTGATGAAAAATAAACTTCCAAATGCAGGGTTCAGATCAGTAATAAAGTTTTCGATAACAACTTTGTTCACACTAGCATTGTCAAAAGTAATACTTCGAATCATTTCTTGAATTGCAAACTCTTGTATAACCTCTTTTAAAATCATGTACATGTCAATGAATTCTACTAATCTAGATGTAATAATCCTTTTAGGTAGAATCAAAAGGTGATCAATGTAATGAGTCATCAGCAATATAATTTTTTTTTTTTACCATCTGTCCATAAATTAAAGGTAAATGATACAATACTATCAAAAGTTTTTAACTTTCACTAGCAGCTTGTTTTCTTTTATTTTATGATTTTATAGTGTCTGCACAAAGAGTACTTTTACAACACCTGGGCTGGACATATTGCTGCACGAGTTAGGTAAAATGAATAGAGTCTATCACCTTAAGCGACATCTCAGTTGCAACCACTTATGCAGTCATTCCTTTGCAAAACCTTTCATATGAATATACGAATGTGGAAAGAGTAGAGCCAGAATTGCCAAACACAAGTTTAGTCTGTTTTGGGTCTAGACTATTCAAATGAGATGTGCTTGAACCAGGATTCCAACTAACTTCTATACCACGGTAATTGAAATATGCTTTCCAAATATCCACTCCATTTTGAACACAAATTTTATTTCGTATCATATGTTGCCAACAATCAAATGATTCTTTCCTTGACCTTTTAGTTTCGAGTACTTCTTTCCTTGGATATCCTCCAAGTCAATTGGAACATTTTCAGATGTATCGTAGCTAAATGAAGTACTCTAACTACACTTAAATTGATTAACCCCATCACTAGTAAAATTCGTTGATATCTATGAAATTTGGAATATTTAAAATTGAAAAATTATAGCAAAAGAAATTGAATATCGAAGCAAAGAAATTGAAAAATATTGTTATAATTGAAAAATTATAGCAAAAGAAATTGAAAAGTAGTATTGAAAAATAGAATACTGGAAATTAAATATTGTTGAGTGAAGTTGATATCAAATCCAAAATTTGGCCTTCCTATTTTTAGTTAAAAAAAAAAAAATAATAATAAAAATTGGCCCGTTTTACAAAATTTGAATTGAAATTTCAAATTTAGTCAAAGAGAGCCATGTAGCTGCTGGAAGCTATACGTCCACCTGTAAGAGACAGTTTTACTATCTTGCAGGCAACTATATGAATTAGTCTACTTGCTTGTCATGCATGCAACTACACACCTGCCTGTAGGCGGTTCACGTAGCTACCTGCTTGCCTAATGTGCAGGCATCCACATGGCAGTGAACAGAGTTGCCTTTTCCAGGCAGTTACATGTAGTTGTTGCTTGTGTGCAAGATGCAAAAGGTAACTGCCCGTAGACTTACAGGCTAACTCGTGTAACGGGCCATTTTTGGCCTATCTCATGAGCTGGCCTGGTGTGACTCGTCGAGCTACATGGTTCGGCTCAAGCTCGACCGTTGTCCGAAAATGAGGCTCGACTCAAGCCTTGGCTCGATTGACAAAATCCATGAGCTGAGCAAACTCTGACTTTTCTTGGTTGAGTTGTGGACCGTCCAAGCTGACAAGACGGATTGACATCCCTAGATCTATTGAATGTGTTTTTTGTGATGTATGTGACCATGAATGTGTTATTGACCAGTTTATGTGTAAGTTGTTATTACTATTTGTGGCCAGGTATGTGGAAATTGTTATTATTTGTGATCAGGTCCATGTTAAGAGTAACTGTTTTGTGACAAGGTATGCATAAATTGATATTGTTTATGACCAATTATGAGTTAATAATGACTGTTTGTGACCATGCATGTCTTAATTGTGACTATATTTGACTAGATCTTTCTTATCAGTGACCGTGTGACCTAATATGCTAGTATTGACTTTTTGCGACCTATTATGTGCTATTTGTAACTCTCTATGACCGGGTGTGTGCTAACTATGCACAAGTGTGTTGATTGTGATTGAAATTGACATGTAATGCATTGATTGTGACCTACCATTGTCTGACTATAACCTATTATCACAAATACATTATCAACAATTTTCTCTGTACAAAAATTAATCTAAATGACATAACAATCATAAAAAACAGTTTGTAATCCACATATGCCTAACAAAACCATCCTTAGTATTAAGAAGGTGAAAATATTCATCCACATTTGCATAGCAACCAATACTCGTCTACATAAACATCTACCTAAATGTAATAAATGAAACATCATTGTCAAAGCAATTCTATTAACATTAAATCTATTACGTATCTTTGTTTTTCTCTCTCCTTCCAATTTATCTAACTTGTCCATTTTTGAACAATAACGATGTAATTTCAAGCCTTGATTTGGTAGCATCAAATGACATTGATATGTTTGCGAGATTGTTGCGGAACAACTATTGTTCATACTTGATGACATTTGTTATGGTGCTTTTTGTTATTTTCCTTGGAATGAAAAGGGTTCGTTGATCAAATATTTCGAGTCTTGCATTAATTAGAGTGTTAGATGTAGAGGCCGAAATCTTTCTATAAAGCTAGGCCCATAATTGTGTGATTAACTTCACATTAGGCCCAATAAAGGAAATATAAGCCCAAAAGATAGTCCAATACATGTTTAAAGGTAAAATGATGTTTATAAAATATTTTCATAAAACAATTTGATGAAAATTGGACGGAATGCAAAGTACTTTCGAATTTGAAAATGATTCATTTTATGGCTAAAAGTACACTTCGGAAAAGCAGAAAAAAATATTTTTAGTCTCATTTGAGACCCATTTTCGACATAGAAAACTTTCGAATTTGAAAATGATATCTGAATAAAAGTGTGGGTATCTCTTTGAGTTAGCGTTTTCTCCAAACGTCCAACGCACTTTGAATCACCTCAATTGGATATCGGTAGATAGAAAAAGTTATGACAACAATACTGATGTTGTGTGTCAAATGGCGTGTGCAGTGACAATCGGGTTAATGTTGTGTGTCATCATCGGTCGACAAATGGTTCCGTTGGTACGGCATACATTTTCATGTCAAATGGTACCTCCGGGTACGGCATGTTTTATGGAAGTTCTAATGTTAATTGTTATGAAATGCTTAGCTTAATCACGATTGCACCTATGAAACGGGTTTCTACCCTATATCTACAGATTAAATGTTGATGCACCGGGTTGGATGATGGAAGAGATGGAAGGAGATGTCGACCAAGTGATTTAGATTTAAAGTCTTTAACAAACGTTATTTGTTTTGAGTATCTTGAACAAGTCATGATTTCATCAAATAAATTATATTTCGTTATTTTGGAAAGTTATAAAGTGTTTTAATTCAATATCCTTAAAAAAAAATGTTTGTTAAGATTTTTTTCCGCTAAGATATTACAATGTTGCTAAAACCAGTTAAGTTAAGTAAAGTAAGTAGCGTATTGGTCCACTTGAGCGTGGTATCAGAGCAATGGTTTTTTTAAACCGGTTCTGTAGATCAAGTATGACAAAAAAGAAAATTTAAAAGTTTAAGGTATTTGGAATTGCATTCATCCATCGAATCTCATCCTACAGCCCAGGTATGTGTAAAGTTTAAAGTTATGGAAGTTATGCTTATGGAAGTTATGATTTGATGCTTTGATAAGTTATGACATTTTTTCAATTATATGTTTATGTTTATGTTAAAGTTAAATGTGCTGTCAAAGAAAGATATGTATTGGGGACTTGGGCTAAAAAATGTATGTTATGATGTTATGATAAAAGGCATAATTGGGCATTTATGTGATATGGATGTTACAAACGACTTCCTAGATATGATGTTATGTGATAAAAGGCATAATTGGGCATTTATGTGATAGAATGGTTAGATACAAACGGCAAGGAAGACTACAGCTAGGGCTTATAGGGCAGATTTAAACCATAGAGTTGTTATCCATGCTTATGAGAACTATGTAACGGGATGTGCATGACATCTATGAGAGATGCATGACGGCGGTTAATGTCGGTATGGAGATTACGCATATTGAAGTCATAAATAACCTCATACATTCCCTCCCACCTCAATGGGGAGATATGAGAGTCACAGTTCATATTGTCATGCTTTGATTGATTCATGGGATGATGTAATCCATGAGGTGCCTGAGGAGGAACCTATGGCGAAGAAGAAAACCCTGAAGAGGAACTTGAAGAAGAGAAACGAACCTGAGCCCAAGCCACAGGTTGAGGTGGACATAGAGTCCGGGCCTGAGGCGGAAGATTCCTCTGGAGACGAGGGATGCGTAGAAATTATAGGGATTAGATTTAAATCCTTGTAATAATTTCCTTATGTTAAGAATAAAATGTTATCTTCTTCATTTGGTAATCAAGGAGGAAGTAACGAAAGCGAGTTTTCTCCACTCAAACAAGGAAGTATTTTATGAACTTTTGACTCTCAAGGTACTAAACATTTGGTAGACACAGAGGCTAAGAAAATACGAAGGTTCGGGCAAGGGCTTTACAAGCTGGGAAGACGTGTTGAGGAAAGGAGCTTGTCAAGGATATTTGGTAAATATCCTAGGAGTTTGGGAAACGAAACATGAGACAGTAAAGATTGAGGACGTACCAGTAGTACGCCATGTGCTAAGTGTGGAAGGAGTTCAAGGGAAGAATGTTTGGCGGGAAGCCAGAACATATCATCAGAGATGTGTTGTTTCCAGATCAGAAGGGAAGAGCTATTTGGTATTCCTTACCTGTGATAAAATCGGAAGGTCATAATAGAAGTTAGTATCCCTACCAGATAGACAAGTGGAATTCACCATAGAGCTAATTCCTGGAGCGGCACCAGTGTCGAAAGCCCTATATAAAATGGCTCCGAAGGAACTACAAGAGTTAAGGAAGCAAATACAGGAACTCCTTGATATGGGATTCATACGACCAAGCGTATCTCCATGGGGTACGCCAGTATTGTTCTTGAAGAAGAAAGATGGAAGCATGAGGATATGTATCGATTACAGGAACTACAAGAGGAGTTGAATCGATTAACCATAAAAAATAAGTACCCACTCCCAAGAATCGAGGGTTTGTTAGATCAATTGAAAGGAGCCAAGGTATTTTCCAAGATCGATTTACGATCTGGGTACCATCAATTAAAAGTGATGACGGAGGATATACTTAAGACAGCTTTCAGGACTCGTTATGGATACTACGAGTTTACGGTGATGCCATTTGGATTAACCAATGCACCAGTAGTATTCATGGATATGATGAATCGAGTATTTCATCAGTATTTAGATCAATTTTTCATAATCTTTATTGACGACATTTTGATGTACTCCAAGAGTAAGGAGCAACATGAAGAGCATCTAAGAGTAGCCCTAGAGGTGCTACGCAAGGAGAAACTTTATGCCAAATTCAAGAAGTGTGAATTCTGGCTTAAACGAGTTGGATTTTTTGGACATGTAGTCACTGCCCAAGGGATTGAAGTAGATCCAACAAAAGTGGAAGCTGTAACTAACTGGAAGGCGCCGACTAATGCTGATGAAGTACGGAGCTTTCTAGGATTGGCCGAATATTATCGAAGGTTTATTGAAGGATTTTCCAAGATAGCTGGTCCAATGACGCAGCTTACAAGAAAGGGAGTCAAATTTCAATGGACGGATATCTGTGAGAAGAGTTTTCAAGAACTTAAGCAGAGGCTGATATCTGCGCCTGTGTTAACAATACCTGAGGGAACAGAAGGGTTTGTTATATACAGTGATGCGTCCAAGAAAGGGCTAGGATGTGTACTGATACAGAATGGAAAGGTAGTAGCCTACGCTTCAAGGCAATTGAAGAAGCATGAGCAGAACTACCCTACGCATGATTTAGAGCTTGCAGCGGTAGTACACGCATTGAAAATATGGCGACACTACTTTTATGGAAATAAGTGTGAAATTTATACGGATCATAAGAGTTTAAAATATTTCTTCACACAGAAGGAACTAAACATGAGACAGAGACGATGGTTATAGTTAGTGAATGATTACGACTGTACCATTCACTACCATCCAGGTAAGGCAAATGTGATGGCTGACGCCTTGAGTAGGAAATTGATGGGACAGTTGACGTCACTGCTCACTTGTCAAATGGAGTTAGAAAAGGACTTGGAAAGATTGAAGATTGAGGTGGTTACCACACCAAGACAACTCACAAGGAGATTAGTAGCTTTGACCATTCGACCTACTCTTCGAGAGCGAATTATAGAAGCACAAGTTAAGGACCTGCTCTTGATGAAGATCAAGGAAGAAGTTGGAACAGATAAGAGGAAAGATTTTGGAATAGCCACAGACCAAGCACTGATGTTTAAAGGAAGAATCTGCGTGCCTAAGAATGAGGATTTGAGGAACGAGATATTAAAAAAAGCTCATTCCACCCCGTACACCGCACATCCCGGTGGTATGAAAATGTATCAAGACCTTCGAGATACATTCTGGTGGAGAAACATGAAAAGGAATATTGGACTGTACATGCAGAAATGCATAGTATGTCAGCAGGTTAAGGCGGAACACCAAAGACCAACAGGATTGCTAAATCCTTTAGAGATACCTGAATGGAAATGGGAAAACATCACAAAGAATTTTGTGGTTGGATTTCCAAAGTCAGCAAAAGGACACAATGCTATATGGGTTATAGTAGACCGATTGACGAAGACAACTCATTTTCTTCCAATGAAAATGACTTTCAGTATGGACCAGTTGGCACAATTGTACATAAAAGAAATAGTAAGGATACACGGTGTACCTGTGTCTATTGTGTCTGATAGAGACCCAAGGTTTACATCTAAATTCTGGAAAAGCCTACAAACAGCTATGGGAACGAAGCTGAATTTCAGTATAGCATATTACCCGTAGTCTGACGGAGAGTCTGAAAGGACCATCCAGACTTTAGAGGACATGTTGAGAGCATGTGTTTTGGATCTAGGTGGTAGTTGGGAATCATACTTACCCCCAGTAGAATTTGTATATAACAATAGTTTTCAAACAACTATTGGAATGGCACCGTATGAAGCTCTCTATGGAAGAAGATGTAGATCCCCTGTTCATTGGGACGAAGTCGGGGAGAAGAGAATTTTGGGACCAGAAATAGTTGAAAGGATAGTTGAAGCGATCGATCAGATCCGAGCAAGGATAAAGGCAGCACAGGATCGGCAGAAGAGCTATGCTGACACGAGAAGAAATGATTTAGAGTTTCAAGTGGTAGACAAAGTCTTTCTAAAGGTAGCACCAATGAAAGGTGTACTTAGATTTGGAAAGAAAGGCAAGCTACGACCCAGGTATATTGGACCTTTCGAGATACTCGATAAGGTTGGGAACGTGGCTTACCGATTAGCTTTGCCACCTGAATTGTCAGCGGTACACAATGTGTTCCACGTTTCAATGATAAAGAAATACGTGCACGATCCTAATCATGTGATAAGTTATCAGACCCTAGAAGTACAAAAGAATTTATCTTATGAGGAATCACCAATTAAGATACTGGATCGAAAAGTGCATAAACTAAGGAATAAAGAGATTCAACTGGTTAAGATACAGTGGAATAATCACGGAATGGAAGAAGCTACGTGGGAAAAGGAAGAAGAAGCTAAAGTCAAGTATCCCACACTCCTTGCCCAATTGTAAGGTAAATTTCGAGGACGAAATTTATATAAGGGAGGAGGGATGTAGAGGCCCAAATCTTTCTATAAAGCTAGGCCCATAATTGTGTGATTAACTTCACATTAGGCCCAATAAAGGAAATATAAGCCCAAAAGATAGTCCAATACATGTTTAAAGGTAAAATGATGTTTATAAAATATTTTCTTAAAAACAATTTGATGAAAATTGGACGGAATGCAAAGTATTTCATTTTATGGCTAAAAGTACACTTCAAATATTTTTAGTCTCCTTTGAGATCCATTTTCGACATAGAAAACATTCGAATTTGAAAATGATATCTGAATAAAAGTTGTATCCCTTTGAGTAGCTTTCCAACGCACTTTGAATCACCTCAATTGGATATCGGGAGAAAAAGTTATGATAAAAATACTGAAGGCTGTGCAGTGACAACCGGACAATCGGAAAAGCAGAAAAACCCACGATTTTTTTGAATTAATGGCCACTACTTGCACTACTTAATTACCCTATTTAATATGACCTTTCACCCACCCCAAACCTCACCTATAAATACCCTCTTCACTCATATGATTTTTGACACCAAAAAACACTTTCAATTTGCTTTCAAAGTTGAGAGAAAAATAGAGAGTTTGGGAGAGAAAATGAAGGTGGTTTTTCAAAGTGTTTTTCAGAAGTTTTAAGTGTGGGAAAAAATATTATGCAAGAAGGTTTTTGTGATTTCAAAATGCGTTTTCAAACAGCAAAGAAAGGTCCAAACGTCCAAACTTCGTCAAAGTTTTGAAGTTCATCCAAAGTTTTTCAAAGTTCTTTTCAAAGTTCATCAAGCATCAAATCGAGGTAGGTAGAGGTGCATAAAGTTGTTATACATGTTTAAGTTATAATTTCTAGCAAGTAATGTTCTATGTTAAAGGCTAATGTTGTGTGTCAAATGGCATCGTCGGTTCGGCAGGTGCCTTTCATGTCAAATGGTTCCGTCGATGCGGCATACATTTAAAGGTTAATGTTGTGTGTCAAATGGTATCATCAGTTCGGCATGCACCTTTCATGTCAAATGGTTCCGTTGGTACGGCATACATTTTCATGTCAAATGGTACCTCCGGGTATGGCATGTTTTATGGAAGTTCTAATGTTAATTGTTATGAAATGCTTAGCTTAATCACGATTGCACCTATGAAGCCTATTGAGTTTTCAACTCACGGGTTTCTACCCTATATCTACAGATTAAATGTTGATGCACCGGGTTGGATGATGGAAGAGATGGAAGGAGATGCAATAAGCCTATGGGAACCCGGTGAACAAGTGATTTAGATTTAAAGTCTTTGACGTTTCAAATGTTATTTCCAACGTTATTTGTTTTGAGTATCTTGAACAAGTCATGATTTCATCAAATAAATTATATTTCGTTATTTTGGAAAGTTATAAAGTGTTTTAAATCAATATCCTTCAAAAAAAAATGTTTGTTAAGATTTAAGCTTCCGCTAAGATATGTACACTTGTTGCTAAACCACCGGTTAAGTGAAGTAAAGTAAGTAGCGTTTCGGTCCACTAGGGGTCGGGGCGTTACATTAGACATGTGACTATGACCATGATCACAAACAAAAAAAATATAATTGTGACCTCCTCTTTTGTGATTGTGACATGTTCTACAGAATAAATCATAAACTGTAGCCTATGCAATCACTTGTGGTTTGGCATACAGATTTGTAGTGCCGTGTAACCGTGACTTGTATGTATCTAAACATAAATATATGGTTACAAAATCAAGCCTTGAGCCACAAATGAATATAAAATTAGATGACAGCGCTCCTTATCATTATTTTAACAAATTTCATGCGCAATCAAATGGATGTCATCCTCCACATACCAAACTCATTAAACTCAAACCCAAATAAATTTAACTTGATTTATTTCAAAAAAAAAACTAACATTAGGTCACAGTAAGAGATTAGGTCAGAATTTATAGATATTAAGTCACACTATACCCAAAATCATAGCATAATATAGCGAAATCAGGCTACAAAATATCAAAATCAGATCACATTCTATCGAAAGGAGGTCACAAATGACCACAATTAATGGGTTACAAAATCTACATCATACCCATACACTATATTTGACATTGTAGATCATGTACACAAATTAGTATTAACTACACGCGTGAGATTACACATTGATTTTTTTTGTCCCATATAATCAAAAATAGGTTACAATACAACATATGTGGGTAATAAAATACCCATTTAAAGCATACCCAATATGCCCATACACTACATTTCATACTAGAAAGCATTTGAACAAGTTAATGAGACACAAAAATTACCAATAATTTCATAAACTCCACTTATCATTGGATATGAATCACATTATTCAAGTTAAGTCACATACAAGAATGCATGATAAAACTATAAATGTTTTTTTTTTCAATTTATTTTACTCAAATTAAACCTAGATTAGACACACACACAAATCATTCATGCATAATAAATTACAAGAAAGCCTAGATTTTGTACCTCCAAACTAAATTCCTACATTGTCCTCAATGTAGTACTACTATAAAGCCCAAACGTGAAAAATAAATAAAAGAGAGAAATTTTAGGCTTGTTGGAAAAAAGTGGTGGATGATGTACTTAGTCTTGAAACTTATAGAATCTTTTCCTTTTCTTTATCCTTCTTCAAAAGGGATCTTTGTTCTTTATGTCATTTTTATCTACAATTAAAATTATAGGGAAATTTTCATAATTAAAAGCATAACTATGGCCTATTTCAAAAGTAAGAAAATAGGTTTCAAATATCTAAAATCAGATATTATGATGTAAATACAAAAAATACTAAAATATTCCATAAAATCAATATTCCTTAAATTTGGCGTCATTTACTATAATCAGCCGGACTCTCCTACAATACCACTCGTCGCCAATCCCCTGGTCTGATGGTAAAACGCCGCAGGGTTCTGAAATTGGAGATATTGAGCTGCCGGAGCTCTCTCAGACAACGGTAATCGCGCAGCCGAGGTCGTATTGTGTCAAAAATTCTCGGACGAGTTTCGGGAAAATCAAATTGATCCGCAATTTATTAATTGAATCCCAGCCTTCGCAATTTCGGGTAAGTATGTATACTTAATTGAATCCAATTTCTCGTTTCTTCCTACTTTCGGCTCACTAATCGATCAAAAAATAAGCGCGTGTCGAACATACATGATGCACAGTAAGAGGAAAATGATGAAATCGGGCAACATATGTGACCTGACTGAGAATTTTATTCGTGAATAGTTACTGTGACTATTTGATTAGTAAAATGTGACCTGTGACTGAGAATTTCATCAACATACGTGTTGTTACCGTTACATAGAACCTGTGACTATGTAATTCTTGAAAATGTCACCTTCTGGTGTAATGTTGTGTGTCTGTTAGTGTGCTCCGACTATTTAAGATTAGTGACTGTGACTATTTGATTAGTAAAATGTGATATATGACCGAGAATTTCATCAACATACGTGTTGTTACCGTTACACAGAACCTGTGACTATGTAATTTTTGAAAATGTGACCTTCTGGTGTAATTTTGCGTGTCTGTTAGTGAGCTGAATGTGAAAATCTGTTACATGTGTTGTGACTGTTATAAAGTAGTGTATCATTGTTTCTATTAAATCTGTGACCTTAACTGTGACATGCATTTGTTGTAAGTAACATGTTACAACAATTGGATCTGTGACTAATTGTGTTCAGTTTTCACATGCAGGAATGGGATTCAGTCATGTTTATCTGGTGAATAGATCAGAGTGCTCATTGGTTCTGATTGATCGCAATTGTATGTATATGCAGCTCGTCGATATAGTGATGACCGAGTTTTCTTTGGACCCCGCTAAGGTGGCAGTGCTAATGAAGTATAATTTGACCAGTGATCCTCCTCCGATAACAATCAAGGGTGACAATAATGTGTTGTCATACATGGTATTGAAGGATATGGATCATGACCCATCGAAATATCCAATACACATTGAGGTCACAGATGCAGTTAGCCAAAATCAGCCTATTGTGGTATTCGATTGGTCTTCAATCTAATGAACATGAATTTTCATTAATGGATATGTCATCAGATATATGTGGAGCAATAGTAGATCAATCATGTGACACATTTGAACACGCGGTCACAGTTGTGTCCGTCCTAGATGCTAGGGATGTAGAGGAGGGAAGGGTTTTCCCTAACAAGGAGATTATGAAGTTGAGCTTGTCATTTTATGCAATCCAGCATATGTTTGAATATGTGGTCGTTCCGTCAGACAAGAAAGACTTTCTTGTTAAGAGCCTGTTTGGTATTGATTTTGAGAATCAATTCTCAATCAATTTTTCATTTTCAACCACACATTCTTCAATAAAATAATATTTCCATCACATCAATAACTTTTCCTCTTTTTTAACCACACATTTCCCATCATATCACTATTCAAAAATCAATTCTTACTCCAAAAATCACTCCCAAACACCCTCTAAATGTTTACGTGACGAGTGTAGTTGGACATGTAGCATCGAAGATAGCCCAAACCGATATGTTTAAAATCAGACATATTGCGAAAGGTCACACATGTGCTTCGAACGTCGTACTCAGTTCTCATAGACAGGTAACAAAGATAGTTGTGTCATCCTGCATAAAGTATAAGTACATGTTGTCACACACTATATACATGCCGAATGATATACGCAATAACATGATGCATGCTTATGGAGTATCGTTGAACTACGTCAAGGCTTGGCGATCTCGAGAGGAAACTTTAAAAATACTAAGGGGTGATCCAACTGATTCATTTAGTAAGATACCAAGATTCTTATCCATGTTGCAGCATACAAATCCTGGGACGGTCATAGGCCTAGAAATCGATGGTCACGGTAGATTTAAATATTGCTTCATGGCACTAGGACCATCAATACGGGGATGGCAACATTGTAGGCCAGTTGTTGTGGTTGATGGCACATATCTAAATCGACACTATGGTGGAACCTTATTCACGGCTTGTACTCAAGATACAAATAACAGCATATTTGTACTTGCTTTCGGAATTAGGGATAGCGAGAATGACAAATCGTGGTCATGGTTTTTTGGATACTTGAAGAAAGCCTATGGGGATAGAGAAGGATTGTGCTTTGTATTGGATCGTCATAACAGCATCAAGAATGCAATTGAAATCGTGTATCCGGGAACATGTCATGGGATTTGTTCGTACCATCTCCTTCAAAATCTAAAATCACGTTACGGAAGATCAGGTCAAAACATAAACCACGTATTCAATGCAGCTGTTCGCGCTTACACTTTGACAGAATATGAATATAACATGCAACAGCTCGACGCGATTAATGGGAAGATAAGGGGTTACCTGGTAATTTCTATTCATTTACTTAAATATATTATGATATTGTAAACTATATGATTTTTATCTCCATGTTTTCGTTTGTAGGACGGTGTTTGACCTGAGAAATGGTCACATTTTCACATGCCCACGAACCGATATTCCACAATGACGTCGAATATAGTGGAGTCCTTTAATGCAGTCACAAAGTCTTCCAAGAACTACCCTATTTTGGTATTGTTGGAGTCATTGCGAGAAATTATATAGTCTTGGTTCTGCAAACACAGGGAGACCATACAAGGCACTTTCACGACCTTGTCAAGCAAGTATGAGAAGCAAATGAGGGAACTGAACACAACTACAAGAAACTTGAGGGTAACGTTAATCACTGTGGCCTAAATTGTTATCTGTGACTTTAGACATTTAAATGTGTGTTGTAAAATTTGTTTATGTGACTTCTTGTGTATGTAACTTGCCTAAATAACTACAGGTTTCTCTTG
The DNA here is from genome assembly GCA_019395295.1 of Osmanthus fragrans. Lineage (NCBI taxonomy): Eukaryota > Viridiplantae > Streptophyta > Magnoliopsida > Lamiales > Oleaceae > Osmanthus > Osmanthus fragrans. The sequence continues at coordinate 20,485,753 of CM033350.1, read as the reverse complement.
TCAATCAGGCAAAGTTCTCAGTTAACAGTGAGAGTTAATATTTTGCTGTTGATATAGAACAACGGACATGCACTTGTAAGATGTTTCAAGTTGATCAACTACCTTGTCCACATGCTTTGGTTGTGTTTGCTAGTATGAAAATGGATCCATATGAATGTTGTTCTTACTATTACTCAAGAGAAGCATACAGAAATACATACTAGGATACCATTTTCCCAGTCGGAAATCCAACTGAATGGATAGTGCCAAATGTTGTACATGACATAGTGGTACTAGAACCTAATCAAAAGCGTAGTTGTGGAAGGCCTACGGAGAAGAGATTTAGATCAGCATGTGAAGGGAACGTAACTGTAAAATGTAGTCGGTGTGGTGAAAGTGGTCACAACCGACGAACTTGCAACAGCTTGGTTCCATTAAGTCAGAGCTAATCAAGGAACAAAGAGAAGAGAAGGAAGAAGACTAACGATACCCATTAACATAGTACAATGATTTCTTTATTTTTTTCATTCGTTTTGTACGTAATGTACAATGCAAAACCTATGATGATACGTATTTTGATTTCATTATTACCAATCAAAAAGTTCAGAATATATACTGTTATAACGTGTTTGGAGTGTGGCCCGACTAGAAAACTGTGTTTGAAATTATCTGTGACCATATTAAATTTCTGTGACATGTACTGTGACATCTATGCAATGCCTTGTGAATGTCCAGTATGCATATGTGACCTACTGCAGTTGTATGTGACATGTGATATGACCATTTCTCACGTGACCTGTGACTATTCAGAGTCACATGTGACCTATTGCGAGTATAACACGTGTCTGGAGTGTCTTCAAAACGTGCTGTGACCATTTTTAAATTCTGTGAACTATCTTGTGACTTCTATGCAAATGCTGAAACGGTCTGTGACTGAATTCTGTGACCAATATGCAATTACTTGTGACCATATTTAATTTTTCGTGACATGTACTATGACATCTATGCAATGCCTTGTGAATGCCCAGTCTGCATATGTGACCTACTGCAGTTGTATGTGACATGTGATGTGACTATTTCTCATGAGACCTGTGACTATTCAGTAGTCACATGTGACCTGTTACGAATATAACACTTGTCTGGAGTGTCTTCAAAACGTGTTGTGACCATTTTTAAATTCTGTGACCTATCCTGTGACTTCTATGCAAATGCTGAAATGATCTGTGACTGAATGCTGTGACCAATATGCAATTACCTGTGACCATATTTAATTTATGTGACATGTACTTTGACATCTATGCAATGCCTTGTGAATGTCCAGTCTGCATATGTGACCTACTACAGTTGTATGTGACATGTGATGTGACAATTTCTCATGTGACATGTGACTATTCAGTAGTCACATGTGACCTATTACGAGTATAACACGTGTCTAGAGTGTCTTCAAAATGTGCTGTGACCATTTTTAAATTCTGTGACCTATCTTGTGACTTCTATGCAAATCCTGAAACGGTCTGTGACTGAATGCTGTGACCAATATGCAATTACCTGTGACATGTAAGAAAAACTGTGCACATGTAGGGGATGAATGTTTCCAACAACTATATCTTTAACATGTGACTATTGACTTATAATCTGTGACCTAGACAACAATACATCGTAAATGAAAGTTTCCAACAATTCAAGGTAAAAAATGTATATGAAATGCTTCAACCACAGTATTATGTAAAAGAAAGGTTCCAACAACAGCTGAAATGCTGAATAGTTAAAATACAAAGTATCAGACATGTGGTCATTACAAACGATTAACAAAGATTATAGTCATGGCTCCCATCTATTAAAACTATCACTCAATGACAATGCTATCTCCTCCAGTTTGCTGCTCCTTCATTGTGGTCTTTTTCATTTCCCGACATTTAAACAACAACGATGCTATATCCAGCCGTGCTCTACCCGCATCAAATCTCATGGACATGGATCGTATGTCATCATGTAGCATGTACTCCGCAAATTTGATCACATATATGCCACAGTCGTGTCTGAATAAGACAAATCAGTTTATTAGGTATGATATGCATCATGTAATAGAATGGTTAACTATTAAATATCAATTGTAAAAAAATACTCATTTTTCTGTTGGGGAAGGGAGAAATCAAGATCCACCTTCAACTCCAACGAATCTTCTTTCCATACTCCAACACGTTTCATGAGGTGCGGAATCATATTGACAAAGGGTTCGATTCCTATACGGACCTTCACATCATTGTACGTCTTCCTAGCTGAATTCAATACACGTAGTGTATGGTTCTTTATATCAAGAACTGCAAGCATCCAATGTGCTTTATTTGTGGGCAGGATTGGAATAAACACAAGCTGCACTTCATCCCATGGAGTGCTCAACGGAATCTGTGAACCTGTAATGTCATCAAGCAGTCTTTCCTCTGTCACGACGTTTGGATTTTGCTTAAACTTGGGATACATGTTCTTGAGCTTGGCTTGGAACAACGACTCAGTCGTGGTGGCGATGAATTTGATATTTTTTCTATATCTTGCTAACTGGCGTACGTAGAAGAAGCAGACATCCATATGCTATCAAAATGTAAGCACAATGCACAATTAGGAAATGACAAATTGCAATATATGTGACCTGTGATGATCTATGATTTTACAGTCACAATTTGCGACCTGTGGTGTGACATGTGTCTGCCCAGTGACATCAAACATGTGTGACATGCGCCTTGACCATTTGTGAATGTTATGGAACGATCTGTGAATATGCAGTTATAGCTTGTGACCTAAACTGTGACCTATGATGTGTGACTTGTGCTGTGTATCGTGACTGTCCAGACACAGTAATGCTATGTGTCCATTGAATGCTATGGAACTTCCATCTGATTGTGCAGTCACCGTTTGTGACCTGTAAATATGCAGGTCAATATTTGTGACATGTGGTGTGACCTGGGACTTCCCAGTCACAACAAACTTGTGTGATCTGTACTGTGGCTTGTGCTTTGATCAGATGGAAGTTGTAGTGTGTTACATATGCAAATGGTGGGCGAACGTACCAAACTAGTCAACAACGTCTTCCGGGATACAAGTTCATACCACCATGCTTGTTTCCAACCAAGAACTCACCAACAACAAATGGTGGGCGAATAAGATCGTCTTTGTCATTGAACTTCTTCCTGCGAATGAACAAAAATTATTTAGTGTTTGAAAGTAATGAAAATTGTACAAATGTAACATACTTATTGCGAGGTTTGTATCCCCTCTGAAACCAATTCTAGAAATCAGCAATATCCGCATCATCTGCATGCTGATTTTAGTGTTCGAAGACTACTAGGTTACTTAAAGATTTGATTTCTTTCCCTTCATCACCAAGGTATGGAGACTGGAGTGCTTTAGCAGGCCTGGAAGCCCTCTTAACCGATAAACTAGAACTTGGTGCTGCTTCAGGTGATTCCTGGAAAATGTACATGTGTTGAAATATGTGACACACAATTAGTGCATTGCATAGTTTTGACTTGTCAAATGTTCATTGCTTAATTTCCAAGAAAAGTTTCGGTAACAGTCCTATTCTACATGTATACTCCATAGTAAGCGATAGAGTTGCCTGTAGATACCTCAAGCTCAGCATAGTCCGTCTCCTTCGAGACATTTGATATGACCGTGTCGACATGCACTTGAACTTCTTTGGATGTCATCGCCTCCAATTGGCTTGGTTGAGTGGATCCAACACCCAGGTCGAATGATGGAGGTTGAAGTGAATAGGAGAGTTCAAATTCACCCACAGGGTCAACCTTGCCTTTGCCCTTTGAATCAACACCTTTATCCACATTTCTAACCTATGAAGCATCACAAAAAATTTCATTTCAAATGTTGAATGTGAGGTATTCAACAAATCATGTGACAACAGCGGAGAGGCTTACTTCATGTGTGGGTTCAGAGTCCCTGACATCATGTGGCCCCGTCTTCTCACTAAATTTATTCAAAATTTCCTCCATCGAACTAGTAATCAATGCAGTAACAGATTCGGACAGGAATTACATGTTTGATTTGATATCCAGCAAATCTGTACGTATTTCACCTTGCATGCGCATGACGATGTTCAATTTCTTCTGCTGATCAGACCTAAACGAGGGCATCTGTGATTACATTGCATTGAGCTGGTTGTGCAAAGAATGGCTTTTGGATTGGAGTTCAGATATTTGACCACTGAACTGTGTTCTCAATTCCTCAAGCATCTGGACCACATGAAATAAATGAAAATCAGGTCGCTGTGATGTTGTAAACAGCACTAATACAGTGACCTATGAATCGTGTTGAAATGTCATATAAAGTGTGACCTTCTCACAGTGACTTGTGACATGATATACAGACATGATATAAAACGATATGAATGTTATGGAATGATCTATGATTGTGTAGTCACAATTTGTGACCTGTGGTGTGACCCGTGACTACCCAGAGAAAAATAGTTGTGATCTGTGCAGACACTATCTGTGACCTGTGGTGTGACCTGTGACTGCACAGACAAAAATAGTTGTGACCTGTGCTTTGACATGTGACTGTACAGACGCTATCTGTGACCTATGGTGTGACCTGTGACTACCCAGACAAATACAGATGTGACATGTGCTTTGACATGTGACTGTGCAGACACTATCTGTGACCTGTGGTGTGACCTGTGACTGCCCAGACAAAAACAGTTGTGACCTGTGCTTTGACACAAACATTATTCCAACAACTTACATCATTGGATGGATGATCATCTGAATCAGGAGTTTGCGGCTCCTTTGTACCGGTAGACTAACCCTCCTTACCTGGCGAATCTCCGTCAAATGATGTCCCATGCCATCTCGGTGGGGGATCAACAAAATCATCATCGTCAACGTTAGCATCAGAGTGCCCAAGCCTACCATCGGTTATCATAAGCAAAGGAGTAGATGGTTTTACAACCAAGGCACTTGGCTTTCTACTTGTACCAGCACGACGAACTGATCGGTCTATTCTATCCCCCTTTCTCTTCTCCCCACGTGAATGATCAGGTTGGAGAGGTTTAATATACTTCACACCATTCATGTATGGCATTGCAAGTTCAATTTCAGGTGGGTCCATGTTACAGATTTCCATCTGCCATTCCAAACACATGGAAAATGTGGAGTTAGAAGCAAAAAATCATACATCACAACATGCAGCATTTGGTATTGATGTCTGTTACCTGTATAGAACGTCTGTGACTTATAGCAGTATACATGTGACATACTCAGTATGATAGTTGACACACAATGTTATTTGTGACATATAAGCATATTTGTGACCGACTGAATCCTATCTGTGACCTACACGGTATGGTATGTGACTTAAATTTATGTGTATGGTGTGACTAAAGGAATGCACATGATTTGTGGCGTATGAAAATGTGCATTTAACGTGTAATCACTTACATCGAGATTGGAAAAGCAATCAGGTCCTTCGAGCATAGTGGCCTATGGGCGATCATCGGCCGTCCAAGTCCTTATTCAGGGATACATCCTGGAAATCCTTCTAACTATGGATCCATCAAGACTGGGAATTGTCTCGTAAATCCATACTTGAAACGCTACAAGAAAACCTCTCAGTCTATAATAGGTGGTTCTCTTGCTCAATCCTTCCCTCAATGAACTTACTAGCGTGTCAAACAGGGACTTACCCCATGGATACAAATTCAGAAAATTAAAATCTTCAACTAGTACAAACAGTGAGTGCTCCACCACCTTCTTGTAATCCCTCGGATATAGATAGGACGTGATGAAATGCAATGCACCCAGCCTACAAATGTCCTCATCCGAAATTTCATGTGCACTAAGAAATGCTTGCTTCACATCTTCATAGGTCACAATCTTCTTGGTACTGAAATATGCTTTCTTCAAACGGGGCTGGGTCTTCTCCAACTTATTTGTATCGACATCACCAACGTATCTCAGCCCCGTTACTAGAAAAAACTCAGGAAGTGAGAATCTTACAAATCTTCCATCTATATTGAACCACAGTTCACTATCATTTGGTTGTTGAACCTGCCTCAACAAGAAATAATGTATGGGCTGAGATTAGACAACAATTTCCTCACATTTGAGGAAGTGAGCAAAACATGTGTTCCGTAGTATTACACGCTGGGCTTTATTTAAATTGTCCCTAAAATTTGTCATCACCCCCTTCAGTGGCGTAATTGTAATTTTCCCGGGAAACCAACTCTTCTCCGGTATATTGAATCTCCATGCCTGCAAATTGGTCACAGAAAATATCACGGTTGGTCACAGATAGAATGCAAGGTCACAACCAATTGTAACAAAGTAAGTCACAAGTCCCCTCCCACGGTTCGGAACTCAACAACACACTTGCAAACACAACACAATCGCCTTACATAAGTCACAACTAAACCTCCAAATTGCAAAACAAAACAAAAATCCCTTCCTAAATTTCAGCATTTCGATTAAAGTGACATGGTGTAAATTGAATGCAATATATCTTAGAAATTATAATTACTTCATCAAATTACGTTACCAATCATGTACAAGGTTCGAATGTATCTAAGAAATCATGGTAAAATTGAAAAATCGAGAACACACCTTCTTTGCGGAGGGGTTTGTGACTGGTCGTGAGGATTTATGTCTTTTTGAAGAAGAATCTTTGTGACTTTTATCAACTTTCCGTTTACCTCTTGCATTTGAATAATCTTTCCCAACTTTCTCCCGTCGATTTTCACTCCTAGAACGAGTCATGACTTTCGGTTCTATACGGTGTGCCGTTTGATAGTGAAGACGAGAAATTATTTGATATTGTTGTAAGGATGTGATGTATATGGTCGTCGTAGGGAGCCACTTTTCGCCGGAGGATGAAAACAAGATATTGGTCGCTTATCGCGTCTACGCTGGAAGAAGAAGGCTGGTATAATGGGACTACGGCTTGAGCACGGTGTGTTATGAGGCGTGATACGACGTGGGTGCAGGCTTTGGGAATGGACGTAAATGGCGGTTTGGAAAATATACAGTTTCCTATTTATAAAACACGTGAAATAAGGAACACCGTTATTAAAGTTGATTTAAATATTTAATTAAAAAAAATCTGATTTTTGAACTATGAAACTTCCCACCTTATTTTAAAATGATAAATTCTTAAAGTAGGGAAGTGTGTAATTTCCACAAAATTATAAGCAACATTAGCAATAACTAATAAGCAGTAATATTCAAAATCCCTAAGAATAACTCAAACGCATCAACTATATAATAAATCTACCTTAATTAAATGAAATAAGTTAGTGATTATTTGAATCTGAAATTCAAATATGTGAAGTAGGGGGAGATTTTTTTTTTGAAAATTTGTAGTTAAAACTTATTAAGCCCCTTGGTGAGAATTTAAATTGAAGAAAAAAAATTAATTTTAACAATATATTTCATGGGATTCACAACTTTTCAACCTCACGTTTCATCAATTTTTTTCAACATCTATTAAAAATCTGATTTTATTCTCCACCCAACAAGGGCTAAAGTTAAAAGTTCAAATAAAAAATGCATATATTTTTCAAAAAAAAATATTTTTTCAGTTTTAAAGTATTTCAAATTTTTGTCTCTTGGAAAAAATATGTTTGACCATGATCAAAACTATGGTTAATCGTGTTGCGGCGAAAAAATGGGTTCACATTGAGTTCTTGATTTATAGTCTCAAGCTTGACTTTTGTGCAAGTGCTTCACGGAACCGTTAAATATAGTTTTGGAGGTCCTAATTAGTTTGCTTATGTTGATTTTGTACCACTCCGTCTCAATCCTTTAAATTTTTATCTTGCGCTTCTCAAAGTAGTTGGACTTCCCTCCATCCTCCAATTCGAACTCAACAATGTACACATCAATCTTCGCAATAAGGTTTAATCACAAACTCAATTTTTTAGCAAACAATAAAGCCAAGAAATTATATGCTAATTCTGTATTCTTTGAATTCTACTAATTCTTATTAGTCTATCATGATTAATTCCTTGGTCTCTACATGCTTCTCTTCTTTCATTTTTGGTTCCTAGACTTGAATGCACGATCTACTATCCAAAATTCTGGGGACTTTCACAATGAAATTTTCATGAGTAGGCTTCATTTCTTGTTGAGGATTAGTGGTATTTTTAAAATTTTGACCTTTCGGCAATTGGAGATTTGTGTGTGCTCCCAACTTAGATTGTGTGTTTGCTCATATAGAGTGTAATGTACTTGATATTTCGGGATCGCCTGTAGTAATCTCAATGGAAAATCATCCCGATCAACTTGGTTTATACCTTGTACTTGAAAACCTCGTAGTCCTCATAGTACTCCCAAAGGCAAGTCATCCTCATCAATTTTGACAAGCGCGTCATATCCCCTCATTTTAAAGTGTGTGAGGGAGGAGAAATCCCCTATAGGCGTGTCGTCTTAATTAAATTTGGGATCTCTCATCTCGTGTTGTTGTCGAGCTATTGCTTCCTTTAGTTCACTGTAAATGAAATCAAGAAAAATAAGTAAATCAACTTCAGAAGAAAAAAGAAAAAGAAAAAAAAAAACTTAAGTCAAAGCTAGAATTAACAACAAAAACTAAAGTAAATAAATTAGTTCCGATAATGGCGCCAAAAACTTGATCGATTGATTAAGCAAGTGTACGGATCGTCTTGGCAAGTAAGAAAGTGAAATTTTGAGTATGAGTGTTGTTCCCACATAGACTAATTATTTATTATCAATTTTTATCATAACGTGGCTTCAATCGAAATTAATGTGGTAACTTATTAGCAAATCAATATTTTAAGTTATAAATAATTTATAAAAAACTAATTGAAGAGCCCATCTTTTTTCGTGCGAAGACTAGATTGAGTGCGCTACTTTTTTTATTATACCAAAAAATGCATATAAAGGAGATGCTATTTTGATGTATCAATGGTTTTATTAGTCCTCCCTATTGTTATAAGCTCAATGTTAAATAGCAAATGGATTAAGAACCTTTCACAAAGCATTCCATTTTGTCGAGTTCACTTGTCTTTGCAATTCCAAAAATTTTGTATAGATTCGGGGTTGATATACCACACTCGAAATGGTACGAAGCAATTATGAAACTTAAAGAAATTAAACAAACATTATGGGCCTATATCTCCCAATATTCATACATATTAATATGGTTCCACAATTTGACAATTACTTATTTGACTTAAAGATCAATGTTCCTATCATATTAAATAATCTCTCTCGAGTGGAAGCAAACATATCCTGGCGTATGGTCTGGTAATATCCCTATCCCGAATACAAACATATAACGATGCATTTAATTACGAGAACATCAATTGGATCATGAAAAATCCCTAATATCTAAAGAACCTTACAATAATTATTACTTGTATTAAATTCATCTTGCTTCTCCCAAATGTTAATAGAAATCATACATCAATTCAATTAATGACTAATTAATTGAAAAAAAAATATTTGTTATAATAATCATTAATTGAAAAAAATATTTGTTATTATTATTATAGGCATGAGAGTCCAATTACATTTAGGCTTGTGTGCCAATTAGAATAGGATACAGGCGACTGATTGAAGAAGCAAGAAGAGGAGGAAACCATGAAGATAACACATTAACATTGATTCAATGCAATACCCCATAGGAATTGACAAACTAGTTGTCCTTTTGGCTTAGGAAGACTAGATAGAATTAGTCCATAATCATCCATACTATTATATGTATGTTTATTTGTATGTTTGATGCATAATTAAATATATATACATTGATGAGACCTATGCATGATAAATTCCTCACTGAAATATTAAGTCGGTATTATTATTCACCTTCCATCATTATAGTGAAAAACGAGAGTTCTAAATCGTCTAAACTTTTTTAGTACACTCAAGGCTAGTCTATCAGGGATATGTTGGACACTATGAAATATTTGATAGTTTTGAATGATGAGTTCGACTTAACTAAATTTTATTTTTTGTTGAGTAAACTCAATGAGATAAATTTTAGAGGCATGCTAAGCTAACACATAAGATGTGTGAAGACAAATAATTGTCAACTTAATGATCTAGGAATTGTATAGAGATACAATTGCTAACAGTATCTACCCAAATGTTTTATTAAGACTTGTTGAATACACTCAAGGCCTTAATATAACAAATGGGATCCCAGCCCACTGGGAGTCCAATATGGACACCATAAATTTATGCAAGATGGTCATAAATTTAATAAGTTCTAACCATTCGAATTCGGTCAAGGAATTGATTTAATAAAATACCATGTTAAATTAATTAATGCATCTTATATGTAATACCCCAAAATTTTGTGCTCGTTAAATTAATTTGCTCACTTCTTTTTAGGATAGCAATTAAACTTTCAATATTCTATTGCCAAAGTTATTAATGGTTGCCAATTTTGCATTGGTCGATTTATTGAAAGTTTGCATTTTCGATTGATTAAAGGTTTACCAAGATTAGTTAATTAGGGGTTTAGAATAATTGTCAAATTCTATTTCTAGTTCATTAATATTTTCCCTTTGTTTCTTTCACTTTGCCGCCACCTTGTAGAGGATTAATGTAATTAGCTAATGCATGGACAAGTGAGGATACAAATTCAAGCATTTCTCTCATTTTTTATACACACACATATGCAATATATATAGGTAGCTGGACGGCAGGTTAAAAAAAAAAATTCAGGTAAGATTTATCTAATGCATGCAAGAGGTAATTAGCAAAGGTTAAGCAAGTAGGAGGTGTTGAGCAAATAGGAGGGTGGTTAATGTTAAAGCTTGAGGTGGCTAATGCATAAATGAAGTGTTTTAGTTTTGGCTTGAGGTGTAGAAATGCATGCAAGGTAAGTGGATGCAATCACACGTGGCCTACCAAGTTTTGTTAATTATCCTTTGATTTTGCCTCTATATATATATAACCAAGGGATGAGCTTGAGCAGCATATATATATCTTTGCAATCAGATTTCTACAGAGAGTAACGTGCAGGGAGGAAAAATAAAAAAAAAAAAAAAAGAAAGGAAAGGAAGAAAAAAGGGACGCAAGGCCTAACACCCTAACGGAGTTGGGATGAATTTTATAAAAATAGTTGAACTTACTGCCCTAACTTACCGTGGCTGCACCAAGTCCATTTTTATAAAGTATAATTTTTGTCGACATGCGCTTCTGCTGGCCATTATTTTTTTTATGAGAGATATTTTAAAAAATTGAAAATAAGTTTCTAACATGTAATACTTTTTTTTAAGAGTATTTACATGTACCAAAGGCAGAACCTATTATGATTAGTACGTGACCCTCAAAGTTTAAGTTCAGGGCGTCACAGCGTGGTATCAGAGCAGGTTTACTTTTCTGTAGACTTTTTAAAAATAAATTAAGTTATTGTTCTTCATCATCGAGCAAGCTAGTAACAGACTTCCAACCGACGATGAAGGTAAAAATCTTTTTCAAAGTTTATGAGTTTTCTTATGTAATGGACTACTATATCTATTGTTGGATATATGAATATTTTGAATCAAGTCATGTTTGAGATTATGAAGTCAATAACATTTATATGTTAGAGCCTTGTAGAGTAACCTAATCTATTTGTTGTCCTAGTTATGGCACGAATAGTAAGAACCCCCACAAGGACAGAAGCTTGTGGTTTTGCGAAGAAGCAGGACATACTATTGGTATTTTACTATAATCATCGTATGCATCCGCTCCATAGCCTTGTACAACATCTTGATCTGCTAGACTGCATTATTGAGATGTTATTGGAGATACACTATAGCTTAAGTGATAAGGTGAAGATACGGAGGTTATATGAAACTGTTCCAGAACCTTGGGCTTCAGTCATAAATGAGATTGTGTTGTGGTCTGATAATGACCTTTCATATGAGGACCTTACATACTTACTTCGAGGAAGTTATGAAACTAGCCGCGATATACAACGAAACTTTAAGAAGACTATAACCTTATCCATGAATACCAGTTTACGAGCTACTAATTCTAGGCTAGATAAGGGACCGTTGGCTAAGTGCTTTTCGAGAGTTCTAGAGGAAAGTTTTCCCGTACCATTACCAGATAGTTTAGAACAAAGCATGTTAGAAGAAAAGCCAGAGGAAGAACTAGACGAAGAACCAGAGGAAGACCCAGATGAAGAATCCGAGGAGGACCCAGAAGAAATAGAAGATTAGACACCATCTTATCTAGCTATCTTTGTTTTTGGAATAGAATAGGATGTAATACGTACATCTACTTTTGAATGTATGTACCGTACCGTAATATGACTTTTGTCTGTAAAAAATAGTAATGTATATACATGAAGGAAAGTTGTTTTGGCCTTTGGATTTCTCGAAGTTAGTATTATGTTCTGAAGTAATTCTAACTGGATGAATATTTTTCATTCAAAGGAAATGCCTCCGAAGCGCAACCACGGCAGTGCACCGAATTCCAATATGAACTTAGGCAGCGGCAATGCTAATGCCAATTCTAGTGGTGGCGAAGTTAATGTAGCAAACTTTGCACGAGAACTGCTTGTCGCAATGCGGGAGTTGGGACAGCAACAGCAGGCACCGCCTTTGACTAGGCAACAAACACTAAATCAACAAATACCAATTGAGCATTAGGAGCCCAACCAACAAGCTATTCAACCTCAAATAGTACCCAACCCGAGGGATCGAACTGCAATGATAGAGCAATTTCGTACGATGAACCCTCCATCATTTGAGGGGAGTGTAGATCCCTTAGCAGTTGAAGACTGGTTACGAGAACTCGAACGTATCTTCAAATTTATAAGATGCGAAGATGCTGAAAAGGTAACATTTTCGGTGTTTATGTTAAAGAAGGGGGCTAGCCATTGGTGGGACATGACTACCAGGTCATTGACACCTGCTGAAAAATAGGCTATAACTTGGGTGAGATTTAAGGAACTCGTAGAAGAAAAATTCTTCCCGGTAGCTGTAAAGGATCAAAAGGAGATGGAGTTCCTCAGACTCCAACAGGGAACCATGACCCCTCGTGGAATATGAACGCAAATTTGAGGAGTTGTCAAGGTTCACTCCACATCTAGTGGATATGGAGGAAAAGTGGGCTAGAAGGTTTGAATGCGAGCTTCAACCTTATATTTGTGACATAGTGTCAGTTCTCGAGTTGAACACTTATCGAGAAGTCCTGAAACGAGCCCAGACTATTTCTTATCAAAGAACTCAAAACGTTGGAAGCTCCTACCAAGTTCAAAATTTCTCCGGTAAGAGGAAGTGGAATTTTGATAAACAGAATAACGGTAAAGGAAAAGGGAATAATGCACTAAAGAAAGGAAACACAGAGATAGTAGGAGCTGGTGGTGATAAGCGTTGTCCTAAGTGCGATAGACCTCACAAAGGAGAATGTTTATTGGAAAGAATTGTTTGTTTCAAGTGCGGGAAATCAGGACATTTCGCGAAAGAATGTCCTCAGAATCAGACCCAGAAGGCTGCAGATGACCAGAAAGGAAAAGCAAGATTTTCTCCTTATCCAGGCAAGAAGCAGAGCGAAACCCTAATGTCCTCGCAGCTATCATCTCTGTTTCTAATATGCCTGCATTTGTACTTATAGATTCTGGAGCTACACATTCGTTCATTTCTTCTTTGTTTGTCGCAAAGTCTAAAGTAGAATGTGAATTCCTTCCGTATACCTTAGAAATCTCTCTTCCATCAGGAAAGATACTTGTTGCTGATCAAATAGCTAGAAATCTTAATATGGAAATTGATGGTAGAGGTATAGCGGTAGATCTAATTCTATTAACGATAAAAGACTTTGATGTTATCCTTGGTATGGATTAGTTGTCTAAAAACTATGTAACTATTCATTGTACCGAGAGAGTGGTGATATTTCGAAGACCGGGCGAGAAAGAGTTTCGTTTTGTGAAAACTGAGGCAAATGCCTTATCTTGTATAGTGTCAACAACTCAGGTTGAAAAGACATCGAGAAAGGAATTAGTCAAAGATTTCTAGTATCAATGACCAATGTTAAACAAGATAAGTTGTCAGCTGAGGATGTTCGAATAGTTCGACACTATAAAGATGTTTTTCCAGAAGATCTTCTAGGTGTGCCACCAGACAGGCAAGTAGAGTTTGCCATCGACTTGGTACCAGGAGCAACACCTATTTCAAAGGCTCCATATCGTATGGCACCATTGGAACTGCAAGAGTTGAAGGTACAATTGAAAGAGCTTCTTGATAAGGGTTTCATTAGATCAAGTGTATCACCTTGGGGTGCACCGGTGTTACTTGTGAAAAAGAAGGATGGATCAATGAGGCTGTGCATTGACTACCGAGAATTGAATCGTCTCACTATCAAAAACAAATATCCACTTCCAAGAATAGAAGATTTGTTTGACCAACTCAAGGAGGCTACAGTATTTTCAAAGATCGATCTAAGATCAGGATATCATCAATTGAAAATTAAGCCAGATGATATCCCTAAAACGACTTTTAGGATGCGTTATGGGCATTATGAATTTTTGGTGATGCCTTTTGGATTAACTAATTCCCCGGCAGTATTTATGGATCTAATGAATAGAGTATTCCATGAATACTTAGATCGATTTGTCATAGTTTTTATTGATGACATCTTAATCTATTCGAAGAATAATGAGGAACACGAGAAACATCTCACGATTGTCTTGGAAACTCTAAGAAAAGAGAAGCTCTATGCCAAATTCAAGAAATGTGAATTCTGGTTGGATAAAATAGGTTTTCTGGGGCACGTAATCACAACACAAGGAATTGAAGTGGACCCAACCAAAGTAGAAGCAGTGAATAATTGGGTAAGAGCAACCAATGTTAGAGAAATACGCAACTTCTTGGGATTGGCTGGTTACTATAGAAGATTTATCGAAAGATTTTCAAAGATAGCAGGACCATTGACCCAATTGACCTGTAAAGGGATAAAATTTCAATGGACAGAAAAATGTGAACAGAGCTTCCAAGAGCTGAAACGAAGATTAGTCACAGCTCCAGTCTTAACAATACCTGACGGACCAGAATGATTCGTTATATACAGTGATGCTTCGAAACAGGGCATAGGGTATGTTCTGATGCAGAAGGGAAAGGTGATAGCCTACGCTTCCAGACAATTGAAACAATATGAACAAAACTACCCAACCCATGATCTAGAGTTGGCTGCGGTAGTTCATGCCCTTAAGATATGGCGTCATTACTTAAATGGAAGTAAGTGTGACATTTATACTGATCATAAGAGTTTGAAGTACTTTTTCACCCAAAAGGAATTAAATATGAGGCAGAGGAGATGACTAGAGCTAGTAAAGGATTATGATTGCACTATCCTTTACCATCCTGGTAAAGCTAATATAGTAGCAGATGCTCTTAGCAGAAAGGCGGTTGGACAATTAGCAGTACTAATCACTATGCAGGACCAATTGTTGAAGGATTTTGAAAACTTGCATCTAGAAGTAATTGCTCCACCAACCCAAACTGTCACCAGGATAGCAGCTCTAATGATTCGACCAACACTTAGAGATCGGATAAAAGTAGCTCAGGATGGTGACTCTTTCCTGCAAAAGATTAAATCCGAAGTTGGTACTACCAAGCGAAAGGATTTTAAATTGGACAGTGATAAAGCCTTACTTTTTAAAGGAAGGTTGTGTGTGCCAAAAGATGAGGGATTGAGGAAAGAAATTCTGGAAGAAGCACACATAACTCCATATACTGCCCATCCAAGAGGTACAAAAATGTATCATGATCTAAGGAATATGTTTTGGTGGAGAAATATGAAACGGTGCATAGGTCTTTTTGTCAGGAGGTGCCTGACTTGTCAACAAGTGAAAACTGAACATCAAAAGCCATCTGGATTGTTGGAACCATTAACAATTCCACAATGGAAATGGGAGCATATAGCTATGGATTTTGTTGTGGGTTTTCCAAAATCAGCTAGGGGAAATGATGCTATGTGGGTGATAGTGGATCGGTTAACAAAGTCAGCTCATTTTCTACCTGTAAGAATGAATTTTAGTATGGATCAATACGCGCGATTGTACATCAAAGAGGTTATCCGTTTGCATGGTATCCCAGCCTAAATTGTATCGGATAGAGATCCAAGATTCACCTCAAAATTCTGGAAAAGTTTGCAAGGAGCTATGGGAACCAAGTTAAACTTCAGTACAGCTTTTCATCCTCAAACTGATGGACAATCGGAGAGCACTGTACAGACTTTGGAAGATATGCTGCATGCCTGCGTCCTTGATTTAGGGGGCAGTTGGGAGAGTTATGTACCATTGGTGGAGTTTGCCTATAATAATAGCTATCAAGCTACGATAAAGATGGCGCCTTACGAAGCTCTCTATGGCAGAAGATGTAGAGCGCCTCTTTATTGGGATGAAGTGGGTGAACGAAGGGTTTTAGGACCCGAAATAATTGAGGAAACCAGTCGAGCGATTGATAAAATAAGAGCTAGAATCAAGGCAGCCCAGAACCGACAAAAAAGTTATGCTGATAAAAGGAGAAAAGATTTGGCATTTAATGTTGGGGATAAAGTTTTCTTAAAAGTGGCTCCGATGAAGGGAGTTCTTCGCTTTGGAAAGAAGGGAAAACTTCGACCAAGATTCGTAGGTCCTTTTCAAATTATACAGAAAGTTGGAAATGCAGCCTATCGAATTGCTCTACCACCAGAATTGTCAGCAATTCATGATGTGTTCCACGTGTCGATGCTTCGACAGTATGTGCTTGATCAAAGTCATGTGGTTAGTTATCAACCATTGGATATCCAACAAAACATGACTTATGAGGAAAAACAAGTAGCAATATTGGATCGCAAAATCCAACAACTGAGAACAAAAGAAATTCCATTAGTGAGAGTTCAATGGAGAAACCATGACGTCGAAGAATCAACTTGGGAAAGAGAAGAGGAAATCAAGACCAAGTACCCAGAACTTTTCAACTAAGTTCAAGGTAATTTCGGGGACGAAATTTTTTTTAAGGGAGGAGGGATGTAATACCCCAAAATTTTATGCTCGTTAAATTAATTTGCTCACTTCTTTTTAGGATAGCAATTAAACTTTCAATATTCTATTGCCAAAGTTATTAATGGTTGCAAATTTTGCATTGGTCGATTTATTGAAAGTTTGCATTTTAGATTGATTAAAGGTTTACCAAGATTAGTTAATTAGGGGTTTAGAATAATTGTCAAATTCTATTTCTAGTTCATTAATATTTTCCCTTTGTTTCTTTCACTTTGCCGCCACCTTGTAGAGGATTAATGTAATTAGCTAATGCATGGACAAGTGGGGATACAAATTCAACCATTTCTCTCATTTTTTATACACACACATATTTTTTTATTCATCTATCAACTGAAGTTTCTTCAAGTATTTTTGTAAGATACTTTCTTTGCTTAAGTGGTAGGATTTCATGGTAATATTTATGCTCAAGTTATGCATGAAAACCATAACATGAAAGATGTGGACAAGTCCACAAAGTTAGATATCTATGCCTTAGGACAAGTCCGAAGGGCACCGGCAAGCCGAAATGTGCAAGTATATGTTTGAATGCTTTCTTTTGCGTAGTATTAACATGTTAAATCCAAGCATGGTATCTTACTGAGTATTCTTTATACTCATAGTATCCTATACTAAATTTTCAGATCCATAGATGTGAAGTTGGTCGAAGTCAGTCGGCATAGTCGATGATGAGTTAAGGACAAGGTTACTTCGCATCAAAGTTTTGTTTTTGCATGTTTTGTTCAACTGCTTCATATATGTTTTTTTTTCTTATGGTATTGTATAAAAAACATGTATAAGACATGATGTAATATGGTACATGTAATTATATCTTCCATGTTATGTTAAGAAACATATTTATAGACTTATTTTCTTGAATGACAAAAGAGGCAGAATCCGGGCAGATTCTAGGTCATTTTCAAAACGATATTTCCAACTCTATAGGCATCCGTTTGAGATTCTAAAAATACTACTGCGTTGCTCTTCGAGTTGTCTAATATGAGCACAAGAATCACTCAATTTGGATGTCTATGGCCTGAGATATGAATTTTTAAACATTGAAGGGTCAATCTGGAATTTTCTGTGCAACACTACACCGTTTTCAATAAAACGTCCATACTATATGAACTCGGAAACTTTTCATGTTTTAACCTAGAAAACTACTTAAAATTATCTTTCTAATGCCACATATTTTATAAAAATAGTTGAACTTACTGCCCTAACTTACCGTGGCTGCACCAAGTCCATTTTTATAAAGTATAATTTTTGTCGACATGCGCTTCTGCTGGTCATTATTTTTTTTATGAGATATTTTAAAAAATTGAAAATAAGTTTCTAACATGTAATACACTTTTTTTTAAGAGTATTTACATGTACCAAAGGCAGAACCTATTATGATTAGTACGTGACCCTCGAAGTTTAAGTTCGGGGCGTCACATTATACATTATTCTTTTACTTTTCGTCATTTATATTTATTGAATCATGAGTGATCATTTGCATTTGAATGGCATACTGGATGCCAACAACCAAAACAAGTCTTCTTGATTGGTACCGCAATCTGATAGTTGTTCTCAGGCATGAGAAAATTGGTTATGTTCTTGAGTAACACTTTTTCAGAGACACTTGTTGATAACTTAACTAAGGAAGGGGTGGCTGCTATAATAAACACGTAGATGACGATAGTACTGCAACAAGTGTGATGCTTGCAACTATGTTACCTGAGTTACAAAAGCAACATAAGAGCATAGATGCTAACATACAATTTTTCATTTCAGAGTTGTATGATAATAATCATGTATGGAAAGATATGAGACTTCCAAACAACTATACTGGTGCAAAATGACAGAGGAATCTTTCGTCAGTGCTCAAGTACTGAAGATAATTGCCATTGAGAAATTGTCTCAATTGGGTTCAATCGTGAACCTCGAACTAGGTATTGACTTAGTTCTGTAATCTCAACCAGAGAGTTATTCATACCGAATTATGAATTTTGATATGAATAAGCTCGAGTGCACATTCATTAAGTTGCTGAACATGCTTAAGACCGTTAAGCCCAATATCAAAGTTATGAGTGGGCAAGCCATTGATTTCTCTAAGGATATTAAGAGAAAGTCTAAAGGGACTTTGGGAAAGCATCTAAGATAGCTAAGACAATCAAAGTAAATAAGGACATTATCAAATCTACTTAGGCAAGGCTTATATCTACTTCACTAGTTTCTTGGGTATTAGATATCGGATATGAATATCATATTTGTATAAATATGCAGAAACTAAATGGAATTAGAAAACTGCAAAAGGAAGAAGTTGACCAACACGCCGAAAATGAGCAAATGTTACTGCATTGTTTGTAGGAGCACACTTCTTGTCGTTGCATTTAAGCTTAGTATTGGAATTAGAGGAATGTTAGTTTGAACCCACCAATACTAGAACATTATTTGAATTTCATGTTTGGATATAAATTATTTTAATGTTAAGGACAATTGTTGTTCCTTTTATCTTAATGGTTATGATGAATTACAAATTGTCATTTATATCCTAAATACTGAGTATTCTATAATAAGTATAGAAATTTAGAGGCATAAAAGTGATAATTAGCATTGCAGACTCGGTCAAATCAATTAAAATGCAATTTCAAAATTAGATAGAGATGTATATTTTGGGTCAATTGATTTTGAATCATTTGACAAGTGCGAATCATACTTGTAAGGCACAATGACCAAATCTCCTTTTGTTTAAAAGGTGAAGAATATGCACAATTATTGGATCTAATACATAGTGATGTATGTAGATCTATATCAATTAATGCTAGATGAGTTTCTTTTTTTCATCACATTTACTAATGACTATTTCAGAAATGGTCACATATATTTGATGAAACTCAAGCGTGAAACTCTTGAAAGGTTCAAGAGATTTAAGTTATAAATAGAGAAACAATTAGGTAAAGATATTCTCACACCAACATTCGATATATTTAGATATATCTTAAAGATGAAGTTTTAGATTATCTAAAAGAGAATAAGTTTCTTTTGCAGTGGACTCCTCACATACACAGCAACATAATGTTGCATCTGAAAGGAGAAATCGTGAACTATTAGAAATAATGTGATTAATAATAAGCCATGCAAATCTCCAAAAAACGTTTTGAGGTCATGCATTGATTGCAATGTTCTACACACTAAATCATGTCCCATCTATGTCGGTCGACAAAACTCCATACGAGTTATGGAAAGGCAAAATGCCCACCTTTTCTCCTAATAAAGTTTGAGATTGCAAAGCTTATGAAGCGCATTGAATCAGATAAGTTTGAGACTAAATCCGATAAATATATATTTGTAGGATATCCAGAACATGTAATTGGATATCAATTATATAATACCATTGAGAAGAAGGTGTTCATCTCAAGACATGTCAAATTCATAGAAAAATAGTTTATTCTAGGAGAGGACAATTGGAGTATAATAGATCTTGAAGGAGTTCAAGAATCCACAGTTATAGTTGATCAAGTAGATAAATCTGAGTTTGATCCTACACCTGTTGAGGGACATACTCTTGATCAGGGAGTAGAGATTTCTGAGGACACATCAGCTCTATCTAAATCTTGTGGGATCATTCAACTTCCTAGAAGGTATGAATCTAAGATTACTAATCAAACATTATTAATTAAGGATGTTGAACCTATTAGTTACACAGAGATAAAGTCAAGTATTGACTTAAAGAGATAGCAAGAGGCCATGAAATCCGAGATGAATTTGATGTATGTGAACAAGGTTTAGATCTTGATTGACCAGCCCGATGGGATAGAACCCATAGGTTATAAATGAGTTTACATGAAAGGTCGACATGGATGGAAACTAATACGCGTTTTCTACAACGTGATTATACCGCAAGTGTATGGTATCAAGTTTTGTAATAGAGTGATGAAGTAGAGAATGTCGAACCCACAGGGATTGATATCTGATTTTTTTATCGAGTATTACAATGTTCTAGTTTTCACTTTATTTAGACAATCTTAATGGAATCAATGCTGTGAATTTTAACCTAATGAAAGTTGAATAAATTTTGGGTCTAGGTGGAAGTAAAATTCAAAGAAGTTGACAAATTGTAAATACCTAGAGAATGATTTTATCGCACTCTCGACATTGTTTCTCAATCTATCGTGTTACCTTAATCAGATTTTCCACAATTTATAGGCAAGAACCTTTAAAGCGAATTCTATTCCCTCTCTCGAGCGATAAATAGAAACTAATTCTATACTTTGATTCTAATATCTCTATTTCAAATTAAAGGTATAGAAATTACACATGCATGGTTCTAATTTCAAATATTCCTCAAAGGTTCGTATATTCTCTCAGACTCTACGAAACCTAGGTTATGTTATTCTAGATCACACATAAATTTCCCACTCTCGAGCGTCAAAATTCAAGCATTAAATCATTCAGTTATTGGTCAAGTAATTGAATGCATTAAACTCAATAACATAAATAAATTCACAGAAAACCCAAAAAGAGATAATTAAATAAATATCAAAACATGTCTCAAGTCGATTACAATCAAACCCTAGATCTAGAAACTTAGCCCATAATTAAATTGATAAGATCCATATGATTTATACTAGAAAACATGGAGTAAAGAGAGGAAAAAAACTCTTAGAAGATATTTCCCCTCGATGCTTCACGATCTCAGCCTTTTTTCTCCAAGTTTTGATGTTCTTCTTCTTCAAAAACTCTTCCCACCGTCCAGCAATCCACAGAAAATTTCAGCAAAGATCTATGATGTTTTTCGTGTTTCTTGGCTGCCCAACCCTCTCAACTAGGTCTAGATCATTCCTTTTATATGTGGTCGCGTTTTGGAAGAGTTTTTTTTATTTGATATGGGCCGAAAAAGAATGTTAAAACCAGTAAAAATTGAAGCCTGCGACTTGGCGCCTTGGCGCCAAGTCTCCTGCCGATTTCTGTGTTTCCTCTTGACGCCTTGGCCTCCAGACTTAGCGCCTTGCCGCCAAGACTTCTGTTATTTTTTAACCCGTTTTTTCATGCCTTGGCGTGGAGATTGCTGTCTCCTTTCTTTTAACCCATCTTTCAAGCCATTTTTCCACTTCTCTTTCTCTTCATTAATCATTGTTCCATGCTCTCCCTTTGTGATTAACCATTTATCTTCACTTCAAGCTCCAAAATGTGTCTTTTCCTCCAAGTTATCTAGGCTATAAAACAATATGAACACACACATCAAAACGTTCAAATGTGCTTCACGAAATAAAGGCATTTGTTCGAAATAACGGCATTTGTTCGATTCACGAATTGCACTTATCAAACACCCCAAACTTAGTTCCTTGCTTTTCCTCGAGGAAATATAAAAATGCACAAAGCATGATTAATCAAAACACACAAACTAGACATAATATTAAAATTTGGCTGGATAACATGTTTTACGGCTCAGCATTGTCTACATGATGTCGAATTATGAATTACTTCAAAGTTATAATGTAGGAATGAAGTCCTTACCATTCCAATGTAAGCAAATGTGTAGGTGTGTATAGAGTTAGATACAACGTTGAGCTATCATAGGTTGACTCACTCCCGACCTTGCTATCATAGGTTGACTCACTCCCAACCTTAAAAGTCAATTATTCATTTACATCGCTCGTGGGATTCACACATACCCCCAAACTTTTTTTTCTTTCTCTTTCCAAGGTGTATTCTTAATGTGGTTTTCATTACTAATTGCAGTTCAAGTTTTGTCATGTTTCGCTAATTGCAGTTCAACGTGTTGACAAATGTGGATTCTCCTTATTTTTGACTACTTCAACCTCCAAGACTCAACCAAGTTACTAACCTTTCATCAAAAGTCTAATCCTCTAAAACAAGCATTCGAGGCTTAATCACTTCATGGGGTGCGTCTTTTGTTTCACGCACTTGCTTTTTCTCTTTTTTTTTTGTTTGTCATCCCTTCATTAAGCTTTCTAGATGACCCATGTAGCGAGTTTTAGGTCGGTGACTCCCAAATCAGCACCAGGTTTTAAACCATTGCAGACTTATTCACTGGAGTCATAAAGGCTACGAAGAGACGCTTTACAATTGTCCTCCTTGGGATCTTTTGTAGTGATTAGTGCAATGCCCCTTATTAAACACTCATTCTCGAAAATAGACACTTAACTTAAGGTTTTCACCTAATTTTCATCCTATTGGTTTCAGACAGTCCATACAGAATGTTTGCACACATGGAATCCACATCTATCTCCATGTCTCCCTACAACAGTTCAACCATCCAAAAATCTTGATTTTGGTTCGAGGGTATAGTGATATTCATAGGTTGTTTGGATTTGATCTCTAAGTTCACTAATCGAGCTTACTTCATTTATGAATCAACACAATTTAGTCCAACGGTATATGTAACTTTCGTGCGTTAAGGGTGACATGCTTTGCAATGGTAAATAAGAATTCACTCAAACACATAACCCATTCATAATGCATATTCGATTCACATTTTCAAATATGTGCATCATCGCCAACAACATTATCTAGCCACATACCTACACATGCAAATAAAACACCAACTATGTACCGAACACAACTATGTACCATCCCCAAACCTGAATAACACATTGTCCTCAAGGTGAGAAAAGGAAGGATGAGTACCTCATGGAGGACATTAATTGTCCTCGTGGTCGCCTAGTGGAGCTGGAGGATGGGACGGTGATGGTAGTGGCGGTGCTTGAGAGAATGTGATATCGGGATGAACGGAGGCCATAGCCGCATTGTATGCATTCCAGTAGCTGAACTGAGTGTAGATGGTGGACTGTAAGTAGCCAACCCATGTGTCTATTCGGTTTTGCCAACTGGTGGTGTCATCTCGCCAACGGGTTGTGTCCGTCTGTAACTGGTTAATGTTCAAGTTTAGCAATGCAAGTTGCCCAAGCATGGCCCTGGTGATGTCATCATCCTGCGACGGTGGGGAGTAGGTGGGGCTGATGGAAACGGGCGGGAGGAGCTAGCACTATCTCGATGTGTCGAGGGTCGATCACGAAGTTCCCGTGAGAGTGGTTTGGTGGGATGTAGAACTTCATCTGACTCTCGAGTGGGGACTCCCGCTTGTGTATAGAGATCATGTATGAGTGAAAGGTGTCCCAAACTCCCAGTGTTCGACGATAAGATACGCATGATGCTGTCCTGAATTACCTGCCCGACATTGATAGATAAACCCCGCTGAATAGCATAGTTGAGGATGGCCCGTTCCTTTGTTACTTTGCTAAGATTGCTACTTGGCATCAGTTTAGCACAAATGAAGAGGTGCCACATCTTGCAGTCTCTGTATAACCCAAATGTGGGAAATTTCATCACATTGGGCAGACCCCTTCCATTTGGTGCCTAGGCGAGATAAAGTGTCAATTAATACCCTAGGATCAATGCCCTCCTCACAAATCCGGGAGTAATCATCATTTGGGATATCCCTGGTGTTTTAGAACCGATTGATAGAGGCACTGTCAATTTTTATCCAAAATCCATGCATAAATACTTTGAAATCGACGTGCTCTTTAGTATTTGCATAAAATTCCTTGACTAAAGGAATGGAGGTGCTGCTTGGTTGCTTTGGAAGTTTGTTCCATCCGAAACTATTAATTCTATTGGGCAGAATTTCAAGGCCCCGCTCTGGAATGCAATTTCGGTGTATGACCATATATCGGAAACGTTCCTCAGCGGCGGAACTAACAAATCGCCTTCTATCAAAAGGTGTGGAACTTGTTGATTCGGAGACTTTCGACTTCTTCTTTTGTGGCATTTTCAAACTCAATGTGTATCACACACCTCAGAAATCCAAAAATGGAATTGTATGATTCAAACTTAACCACTAAGTTGGTGCTTGTTGGTAAAAATACAATCTTCACACTTCAACCAACTAGTAGAAGATTCCCAAAAATCTGAGCTAAGCAATTTCACAAACACTTTCTATGCACTATCCCCAATCATACCAATCATCACCTCAAGCTACCATTGGAAGCTCCCAAATTACTCAAGAATATATAAGTAAGAATTAAGCTCAAGATCAAGATGGGTATCTCTCACATTAGAAGAATTTTCGAGGTGAGTTCGGAATGGGTACTTACCAGTTTATGGCCACTCCGTTGTCGCTCGGTGGAAGGAGAGGGGTTGGAATCTTGGGGCCCCTTGTGTTGTTGAGTGAAGTGTGTGTTGTGGGGGGTAGCTTGGGGAGTTGTGGGTTGATAGTGGGGGAAGAACCGTCGTGAGGGAGAGGGTGAGGGAGAGGCGAGAATGGGTCGCGAGGGAGAGAAAGAGGCAAGAATGGAGTAGGGTAGGGTAAAAAAGATATGCCTTGCCCTTTTTAATCGTGGAACCAGTGCTAAGATGTGAAGATAGTGACGCATGGGCGTTGGTTCCCTGTTGTCAAAATTTTTTTAAAATATATATATTTTTTTACCTGTTTCCCAATTTTGATTTTCCCATGTGTCTCTTGAAGTTTGATGATCCCCAACTCGGAAGTATTTCTAATAAAACAAACAAAACCAACAAAATTAGTGCGAAAGCAATTAACATGAGACAAATAAAATAAAAAATAAAAAATTTAGATATTAGGGATAGAACTTGGGTTGCCTCCCAAGAAGTGCTTCTTTAACGTCGTTAGCTGGACACGGATGAAGATTCTAGGTTGAGTCGTTGAGGTATATTTCATCCATGTCTCGATCCTTCTTGCTGTAATAATGTTTTAGGCGTTGGGCATTTGCTTGAAATGTGGTTCCATCTTTGCTTACCAATTCGACCGCACCGTGAGGGAACACTTTTCGAATTACAAATGGTCCTGACCATCATGATTTGAGCTTGCCCGGGAAAAGTCTCAGGCGAGAATTGAAAAGAAGAACTAGTTTTCTTATTTTGAATTCTCTCCTTAGGATCCTCTTGTCATGCCACATCTTTGTTCGTTCTTTGTAAATCTTGGCGTTCTCATAGGCATCATTCCGGAATTCTTCTAATTCATCAAGTTGTAGCATGCGTTGTGGTCCAGCCAGTTTCATGTCTAAGTTCAGTTTCTTCACAGCCCAGTAAGCTTTGTGTTCCAGTTCAACCGGTAGATGGCAAGCATTCCTGAATACCAGCTGGTAAGGCGACATTCCAATTGGTGTTTTAAAGGCTGTTCGGTATGCCCACAGTGCATCATCCAGCCTGAGTGCCCAGTTTTTGCGGTTGGTGTTCACTGCCTTTTCCAAAACTTGTTTAATCTCTCGATTGGATATCTCTGCTTGTCCATTTGATTGGGGATGATAGGCCAGTGCCAATTTGTGCCTGATATTATATTCAGCCAACAGGGAATTGAAAAGCTTATTACAGAAATGCGTACCTTCATCACTTACTATTGCTCTCGGCGTGCCGAATCGAGTGAAGATGATTTTCTGTAGAAACCTTACAACTACCTTTGCGTCGTTTGTTGGTGTGGCAATGGCTTCAACCCATTTTGATACATAATCTACTACAAGGAGAATGTATAGTTGACCGAAGGATGGTGAAAAGGGACCCATGAAGTCTATACCCCATACATCGAATAATTCCACCTCAAGTATGTAGGTCATCGAAAGCTTGTGTTGCCGTGAGATATTTTTCGTGCGTTGGCAACAGTCACAGGTTTTCACAAAGGCATAACAGTCTTTAAATATACTTGGCCAATAAAATCCGGATTGTAATACCTTGGCGGCAGTACGTGTAGAACCGAAATGACCCCCATAAGATGATGCATGATAGTGTTCCATGATTGACTGAGTTTCTTCCATTGGGACACATCTCCTGACCATTCTATCAGCACATCTCTTGAACAATAATGGCTCATCCCACATATATGATTTGACATTATGTAAGAATTTCTTCCGTTCATGAGAGTTCAAGTTTGGTGGCATTTTCCCATACACCACGTAATTAACAAAGTCAGCATACCATGGTATTCTCGAGGAGACTGCCAAAAGAAGCTCATCGGGAAAAGTTTCTAGAATCTGACTGTTGTCTGCCACTTTTTCATTTTCTAACCGCGAGAGGTGATCTGCAACAATATTTTCACAACCCTTTTGTCCCAAATTTCCGCATCAAACTCTTGTAATAGCAAGACCCATCTGATTAAACGTGGCTTGGCATCATTCTTTGCGAATAGATATCGGATTGCAGCATGATCTGTGAATATTATCGCCTTGGTACAATGAGATAAGGTCTGAATTTGTCACATGTGAAAACCACTGTTAGCATTTCTTCTCTGTTGTTGTGTAATTCAGTTAAGACCCATTCATAGTCTTACTGGCATAGTGAATTGATCTAAAGATCTTTTCACGCCGTTGTCCTAGAACTGCTCCGATTGCGTAGTCACTGGCATCATACATAACTTCAAATGGTTGATCCCAATCTGGCGTTACCATTACTGGTGCTGTAACTAACTTCTCCTTTATTATTTCGAATGCTTTCAAACAGTTTTCATCGAACAAGAATGTAGTGTCCTTCTCCAAAAGGTTGCATAGAGGTTTAGCTACCTTTGAGAAGTCTTTAATGAATCTCCTGTAAAATTCGGCGTGTCCCAAGAAACTTCGAATACCTTTGACCGTGCTGGGTGGTGGTAGTTTCGCTATTGTGTCAATTTTTGCTTTATCAACTTCAAGTCCTCTTGCTGAAACATGGTGGCCTAGCACAATCCCTTCTTGCACCATAAAATGGCATTTCTCCCAATTGAGAACCAAACTCTTTTCTTCATATCATTGCAACACCAAGGAGAGGTTGTAAAGACAGTTATCAAAGGAGGTACCAAAAATAGAAAAGTCATCCATGAATACCTCCATTATGTCTTCTATCATGTCTGTGAAAATTACCATCATGCACCTTTGGAAAGTGGCTGTTGCATTGCATAACCCGAATGGCATCCGTTTGTAGGGAAAAGTCCCATAAGGACATGTGAAGGTTGTCTTCTCCTGATCTTCTGGTGCTATAGCAATCTGATTATAGCCTGAGTAACCATCCAGGAAGCAGTAGTGGGAGTAGCCTGCTAATTTGTCCAGCATTTGGTCAATAAACGGGAGTAGGAAGTGATCCTTTCTAGTTGCTTTGTTCAACTTCCTGTAACCAATGCAGACCCTCCAGCCAGTTACTGTTCTTGTAGGGATTAGCTTGTTGATGTCATTCTTGATTACTGTCATCCCGCCTTTCTTTGACACAACCTATACTGGGCTTACCCATTCATTGTCTGAAATAGCATGTATGATCCCTGTAACGACCCAAATTTTTAATTTAAATCGTTATTAAAATTTCATTCAATAAGTAAATAGACACATTTCTCATAATAAATTTTCAGCAACTGATATCTTAAAATAGAAACTTCATGCATATCACGTTCAATTGACAAAATATCCCACCAACCTAAAAATAAAGAAAAACAATCGTTGGAAGATTAAAACCAAATAAACTATGTTTTCAATTCTAAATTACAGATCCACATAATAATAAAATTTAAGCAATTTCTGAAAATAAAATATTTAATCACGTTACACTGGATTATTTATTGAGTTCCATAAATTCTGGTACCTCGACTGCACCTTATCGCCCACCAACAAACGACCCGTGCTAATCTGTGAAAAGTGGGAAAAAGGGGTGAGTATATGGAAATACTCAGTAGGACAAAATATTGGTGCATCCCGAATAAAATTTTTAGAACATGCGTCAGAAAAATCGTACCGTCATCATATTTTTATAAATCGGTAAGGGCTCATATCATATCATTTGTACCGGAAAGGCCATAACATCATATCATATCATATCGTATCATATCTTTCATAAGTATAAAGATTCATCAACATGAATAAAAATACTTTAAACGAGATAAATCAACTGCACCTCTTTTCCTACCTCGTTAGATCAAATAACTTTTGTGCAAGATAGAATCCAAAATGAAGTTTCAAATCTTTTTCTCTGCTCGCAAAAATGAGTGCGTACAAAAGTTTGCCACAATGCTTAATGTATGAAATTTGACTTCTCACTTTTAGGTTCCCAAAACTGCCGTCATGTGAAAAATAAAAGTCTATCTATGCTTTTTCTGACTCATCTAGTGTATATATATATATATATTAGGTTAAATGGCAACCTTATGAAACTGGGCCACCTAATTCTACAGCAAACGAATTGAAATTCCAATTGGATTCCAAAACCTTATCATAAATTAAAAAAAATTGAAGTCCATCCAAAGCTCAAAGCTCACGTGGCCACTTCAAATAAAAGTACTATATTTTATTCAAATTAAAAATCAAATAATAAAAACATATATAAACAGTAATAACTTGGGTCACACTTATCCGAATCGACTTTTTTTCGAGCCTCATATGCATGATTAATTATGATCTATCCAACGAGACCAATATTCATATACTTACCATTACTCGATCAATATCTAAAAATATGACTAAAATAAAATTGAAATTCGCTATAAATCATTTTAGTCCCTAACTTTTTAAACACATAAAAATATAGCATACACAATTTAAATTCTATTCTATTAAAATTTTCGGAGCATTACAATCCCTGCCTTTAGTAGTTTTAATATTTCTGCTCGAACTACTTCCTTCATGGCTGGATTTAATCTCCTCTGATGTTCAATAGATGGTTTGTAGGCATCTTCCATGAGGATTTTATGCATGCAGATTGTAGGGCTTATACATTTAATATCAGCTATAGTCCAACCCAGAGCGGCCTTGT
Source organism: Osmanthus fragrans (assembly GCA_019395295.1). Classification (NCBI taxonomy): domain Eukaryota; kingdom Viridiplantae; phylum Streptophyta; class Magnoliopsida; order Lamiales; family Oleaceae; genus Osmanthus; species Osmanthus fragrans. The sequence continues at coordinate 20,456,074 of CM033350.1, read as the reverse complement.
GTTGTTTCAGCACGTCCAACAGTATGTTCTCTTCATCCCTAGTGAGTGAGGAAGAGATGATCACTGGAGCTGTGGAGTTTCCTTCCAAGAATGCATATCGAAGGTGATCTGGAAGTTTTTTTAATTCCACTTTGCTACTTTCCCCATGCTTGTTATCATTTGATCCTGTTGGTTGCTGAATCTCTTCATTCTGTGATGGATTCTCCTCAGTTGGTGAATATTCAAGAGCTAGTATGGAATCAACCAAGTCTTTACTACCCATGTAATCTCCTATTTTGGTTACGTCATCCCATGTTGTGCTCATTATCATGCAGTGCTCCAATGGATCATTTATGAGAACATCTTCCACTAGCACTATAGAGTTGATGAAGTCAATTCTATGGCAGGTGTCGTTATCATCTGGAAATTTCATTGCCTGGTAGATATTGAACATTACCTATTCTTCATTCACTCTTAGTGTTAGCTGCCCTCCTTGTACATCGATTAAGGCCCTTCATGTTGCTAGAAATGGCCTACCCAAAATTAGTGGGACCTCCTGATCTTTTTCCATGTCTAGTACAATGAAGTCCACTGGAAAAATAAATTTGTCGACCTTGACCAAAACATCTTCAATGATTCCCTTTGGGTATGTGAGGGATCTGTCAGCTAGCTGCAGAGTTACTGTTGTCGGTTTTGCTTCTCTAAAGCCCAACTTCTTGAAAACTGACAAAGGCATCAGGTTGATGCTTGCCCTAAGATCACATAGGGCTTGGCCAAAAGACGATCCTCCAATGGTGCATGGAATGGCGAAACTGCCCGGATCTTATCTCTTCTGAGGTAGTTTCTTTTGAAGGATCGCGCTACATTCCTCTGTTAACTTTACTGTTTCGTACTCCTCCAATCTCCTCTTCTTTGACATCACTTCCTTCATGAATTTTGTGTAGTTGGGCATCTGTTCCAAAGCATCTGCAAAAGGAATATTTATATGAATTCTCTTGAAAATTTCTAAAAATTTATCAAATTGAGCATCAAAATTTTTCTTTTGAAAACGCTGTGGGAATGGGAGTGGTGGTTTAACAATTGTGGGGTTATTAGGGAAAGATATAGAGTAAGGCTTGTGAGCCTTTTTTGCTCCTTCAGCTTCTTGTTCTGCTACTACTTGATCTGTCTCTTTATCAAGTATAGGATCTGTCACTTGTTCGGGCTTATCTCCTCCAATTTGTTTGCCATTCCTCAATGCAATAGCCTTGCAATGCTCCCTTGGGTTGATTTCTGTATCACTTGGAAATTTTCCTTGTTGTTGAGATTTCATTGAAGTTGCCAGCTGCCCCATTTGAACCTCTAGGTTTTTCATTGTAGCTTCCATGTTTGACACATGTGTTTCTATGTTATCCAGATGTGTCTCATCCTTGTTGAAATGCGATCTTGTCTCTGAGATGAAGGTTCCAAGGATGTCTTCTAAAGATGGTTTTCTTTCAAATTGTTGAGTGTTGAACTCAGGTGGAGGTTGAAGGGTGTTTCTGTTGTTTCCATATGACAAGTTCTCATGGTTTCTCAGCCCAGGGTGATAATGATTTGAGGAGTAGTTTCATCTCTGATTGTAGTTCCTGTTGTTCACTTACTGAGCTTGTTCAATCCCCGTATCTGGCTCTTGATTTGATGAAGATACAACCATGACTAAATCAGATTTCTGTTGATTTTCTTGAGTGGTAAAGACAGCTATCTGATTAGTCAGTGATGAGACCTGAGCAGCTAATGCTGTGATGGGGTCCACTTCATGAAGCCTCGCCACTCTTTTGACGCTTGATCTCTCACTTGGCCATTGGTAACTATTTACAGATATGTCGTCCAACAAGGAATATGCAGCATCTTCCGTTTTAGCCATTAGGATGCCTCTTGCAGCTGCATCTACTATGGTTCTTGTCTGTCCATTTAACCCGTTGTAGAAGATCTCAATCTGTATCCAACTTTGAAAACCATGTTGAGGACATCTTCTAAGCAAGTCCTTGAATCGTTCCCATGCTTCGTAGAATGGTTCGAAGTCAGATTGTCTGAATTGACCAATCTCGCTTCAAAGTTGAGCTGATTTTGAAGGGGGGAAGTATTTGGTGAGGAATTTCTGAGCCAAGTCAGCCCAAGTTGTAATTGACCCGTATGGCAGCAACTGGAACCAAGCTTTTGCCTTATCTCTTAAGGAGAAAGAGAATAGGCGAAGCTTTATTGCCTCATCGGTGACTCCATTCATCTTCACCGTGTTACAAATTTCTAGGAAAGATCCCAGATGGGCATTTGGATCTACTGTTGGAGCTCCCCCAAACTGATTCTGTTGTACTATGTGTATTAGCCCGGGCTTCAGTTCAAAGTTGTTTGCAGCTATAGCGGGCCGTGCGATGTCTGAATAATTGTCGTTGACAACGGGCCTAACATAGTCCCGAATAGCTCTTTGTTGGTGATTTTCATGAACAACACCTTGTTGATTATTTTCATTAGCTGCTATTGCGTTCTGTTTTGCTATTATCTCACGTTCGTTTCTGTGTATCTTCCTTAGATACTGGAATGTACGTTCTGGTTCAGGATTTGTAGGTAACAGGTTCTTGTTTCTCGCCCTTCGCATAAACAACTGAAATCAAGATTACAGAAGCTATTAAGGACAGAAATGAAATGAATGAACTAAAAAAAATAACAACGCTAAATTAAAATAACAACCAGATGGTAATAATATCAATAAAATTCAAATAAATCAATCCCCGGCAACGGCGCCAAAAACGTGATGCGCGTTTTCTACAACGTGATTATACCGTAAGTCTACGGTGTCAAGTTTTGTAATAGAGTGATGAAGTGGAGAATGTCGAACCCACAGGGATTGATATCTGATTTTTTTATCGAGTACTACAATGTTCTGGTTTTCACTTTATTTAGACAATCTTAATGGAATCAATGGTGTGAATTTTAACCTAATGAAAGTTGAATAAAAATTGGGTCTAGGTGGAAGTAAAATTCAAAGAAGTTGACAAATTGTAAATACCTAGGGAATGATTTCATCGCACTCTCGACAATGTTTGTCAATCTATCGTGTTACCTCAATCAGATTTTCCACAATTTATAGGCAAGAACCTCTAAAGCGATTCTATTCCCTCTCTCGAGCAATAAATAAAAACTAATTCTATACTTTGATTCTAATATCTCTATTTCGAATTAAAGGTATAGAAATTACACATGCATGGTTCTAATTTCAAATATGCCTCAAAGGTTCGTATCTTCTCTCGGACTCTACGAAACCTGGGTTATGTTGTTCTAGATCACACCTAAATTTCCCTCTCTCAAACGTCAAAATTCAAGCATTAAATCATTTAGTTATTGGCCTAGTAATTGAATGCATTAAACTCAATAACATAAATAAATCCACAAAAAACCCAAAAGAGATAATTAAATAAATATCAAAACATGTCTCAAGTCGATTACAACCAAACCCTAGATCTAGAAACTTAGCCCATAATTAAATTGATCAGATCCATATGATTTATACTAGAAAACATGGAGTAAAGAGAGAAAAAAAAAAACTCTTAGAAGATATTTCTCCTCGATGCTTCATGATCTCCGCCTTTTTCTCCAAGTCTTGATGTTCTTCTTCTTCAAAAACTCTTCCCACCGTCCAGAACTAGTCCAGCAATCCACATAAAATTTCAGCAAAGATCTATGATGTTTTTCGTGTTTCTTAGCTGCCCAACCCCTCAACTAGGTCTAGATCATCCCTTTTATATGTGGTAGAGTTTTGGGAGAGTTTTTTATCTGATTTGGGCCCAAAAAGAATGTTACAACCAGTAAAATCTGAAGCCCGCGACTTGGCGCCTTGGCGCCTAGAATTAGCGCCTTAGCGCCAAGTCTCCTGTCGATTTCTGTGTTTCCTCTTGACGCCTAGGCGCCAAGACTCTTGTTGATTTTTGTACCGGCTTTTTCATGCCTTAGCGCCCAGAATGGCGCCTTGGCGTAGAGATTGCTGTCTCCTTGCTTTTAACCCATCTTTCAACCCATTTTTCCACTTCTTCTCTTCATTCATCATTGTTCCATGCTCTCCCTTTTGTGATTAACCATTTATCTTCACTTCAGGCTTCAAAATGTGTCTTTTCTTCCAAGTTATCTAGGCTATAAAATAACATGAACACACACATCAAAACGTTCAAAAGTGCTCGCGAACAAACCAAAAACTACGAAATAAAGGCGTTTGTTCGATGCACGAATTGCACTTATCAGAAACATCCATACATATAAAGTGAGGCTAATAGAAAAATGTTACAAACAAAGACAATGAGTTGGCTTTGATAAAACCTTCTATTCTATAGCCATGCTAAAGTCCATTCGAATTTTGTTTGCAATTCCTACATACCATGATTATGAGTCATGGTAAAATGATGTCAAAACTATATTCCTTAACACGAACCTACAAGAGAAATTGTACATGACACGATTCAAAAGTTTTGAATCCAAATATACTTACAAGGTATGTAAGTTTGATCAATTTCTATATGGATTGAAGAAAGCCTCTTGGAGTTAAAATCTTCGATTTAATTGAAATATCTATTGACTTCATTTTCGATTAGGGCCACTCGAACAACAGATACCGGACCTACTCACGTCTACACAGGCTTTGTCCAACACTCAAGGACATAGGAACGGTCCAAAGAATGGGGCATGGGAGAAGCGCCTTTCGGACACGAGATGTATGAAGTTCGGATCAAGGCAATAGGGGCTGACGATCGTAAAATAAGAATCGATCGTATGTGAATCAATCAAGAACAAAGTGTATCCAATCTATCTTCAAGTATAGTTGAGAGTGAATTATAGAGAGTAAGTTGTTTGTATTGCTTTCCAAGTATAAAATTCAACATCCTTTGTAACATATTTGGGATTGAGGTCGTTAGATTACATTACACGTGGCCTCATCTCGTTAGCTAACCAATCACATCTAATCACTTTCTATGACATAATGGCAGGACGCATTTAATGTTACACAAATTGTAACTATCCTATGATAAGATAATGTATTTGAACTCATTACATAGGTTCCATCAGTCATTCCTTGAAGATATTCACTTGACTGCACATCTTCTTAGAGGGGGTCAACCTTAAGAGGCTTCATTTTTACTCTGTAGACTTCCTTGAGCATGAACTGCCTCGGCTGTGAAGTACTTTGGATATGAAGGAGACTCGAAGTTAGGTGTCATGGCTGTGGAGTGCCTCAGAGGTGAACTGCCTCGATTTTGGGCCATGATCCATTCTGCTTTGGTGAAGATAAGGTGAGTTTCGGTAGTCTGGGCCTATGGGTCTTTGCCTGTGGGCAGTGAACTTTTGAGGAGTGGGGTCCACGGTGCCAGTGAGTCATCCACGTGGAGCCACGTGTGACAAGGTGTAACAATATCAAAATGTTTGATTTTATCAAAATTAAAGATGAACTATGTGTTTACAAGAAGATAGTGGGAGCATTGTCTCATTCCTAATATTATATGTATAAGACATATTATTAATAGAAAATGACATCCCTACATTTCAATTGTTGAAATTGTGGTTGTTAAAGAATTTATTCATAAATATATGGGAGAAGCAATTTGATCTATAGAGATAGATCTAGAAGATCACTTAATTCATCACAATCTACAGAAATGAAATCTTGAGAAGATTTTATGTGGAGAAAATAAATTGAAAGTTCATTGATACACTGATGCTAACTTCTAGTCAGACTAGAATGATAGCAAATCTCAATCCAGATATTAGTTTACTCTTAAATGATGTGTTGGAAAGGTTACAAATAAGAAATCACCGTTGATTCAATAGCGAAAGCCTTATACACTATTGCTTTAGAAGCAACAAAAATTGTAGTATGGGTCGAGAAGTTCATTAATGAACTTGGAGTAGTTCTTAACATTGGTGATCATGTACATTTGTATTATGATAACAATGGAGCCATCGCGCAAACGAAGGAACGAAGATCTCATCGATGATCCAAACAGGTATTGAGGCGGTATCATCTTATCAGAGAGATAACACAAATGAATGACGTAAAGAATGAATGAATTCCCACAATTGATAATATTGCAGATCCACTGACAAAGAGTTGTCACAGTATAACTATGATCATCATGAGAACTCTTGTGATATTAGATACACAAGTGATTGGATCTAGTGCAAGTGGGAGTTTGTAAGTGTTATATCCTAGGTCCAATCGATTTATGTTGTAAACACTTTTTAATATGTTAAATGCATTTATTTTGGCAAGATCTATTATTTTTTTTAAATTAATATTCTGATGAATAATATTAAATATTGGACCCGGTTAAGTTTAAGAGATGGGGAAGCCCCGTTTGGGCTTATATAAATAAGCTACTAGGGTTTGTAATATGTAGGGATTTCTCATTATTATTGCTAGCACAAGAAAAGTAAACACTGGTTCTCTCTCAATCTTGTTCCCTGTGTGGATTCCATTGGAGGCTGGAAAATTGGATAGTTGTGGAAGGTAGATCAGGATTGCTGGACTGAAAGGAATAACAAAAGTAGTTTGTAGATCTCAAAAAGGTACAATGTCTATCACAGTTTCTATCTAAATACAAAACAGATCCTTAGTGGGAATTGAAATTTGTTATTTTCCGTTGTGCATGTTTAAGTAAATTCCCGACAGAGTACTCATTGGCATTTCTGTTAGAGGCTACTCTGCTTCCCCTTCTAACTCAACTTGGAGCCTTCAGTTGGTCTTCTGAGTCGGTCATTCTACTTCTTATTGGCAACAGATGAAGGTTTCAAAGTGCAAACCTCAGCAACACTTCTTTGAATAGTAGCGAAGTTGGACTTTAAGGGTCTTTTCTTTTGAATTAGTACTTCGGACCGAAGAAACATTTGTGCAAATAAACATGAATATTCAGTTTAGTAGTACCTTGGGAAGACATTAATTGATGATTAACGAAGTAGGAGTTCTTCTCTATTAGTTTGACATAGCTGCGCTCCTTGTGGGTCAGCTGATAGAAGCTATAGATGATGTCCAACTGCTCCTCAAATATCTCACAACAAGGTAAAGAATCTGTAAAACAAACAACAGTTAATCATGAACAAAGTACTAAGTATAAAAGGATGAACAATAATAGTTCGTCAACTACTTACTCACAATAGAATATTTGCTAAGGATGGTAAAATGAGGCGTAGGGTCTCCCTCCATGGTGTCCTATTATCCAAACACCCAGAACCAGGACTGCTTCCAACCTTTGATGGAGTTCAACAAGCTAACGACAAACGGGGAATGAGCTATCCAAGAGGTCAGATAATGTCACCCCTTAGACTTCCTACCTTCTTCTGGGTATTTGGAAGATAAGTAGTGTGAAAAAATGAAAAGGGCATATCCCCCATGAAGTTGGCTTCACGCCACAACATACACAACCCTACCATCTGACTCCAAAAGTTTGGATTAAGTTAGGTCAGAGCTAGGTGATAAGCCCTCAAAACTAGGCCAAAAAAAGAAGTGGACCGGCAATCTAAGACCTGTCTTCAACAAGTTTTCACTAATGGCCACACACCTTGGACTAGGATAGCATGCCCTGTCCTCAAGGTCGGCTAGTGTCATTCTTATTTCATTAGGAATTCTATATATTTCCTATAGAAACAATATTTTGAGGCCACCACTCGAAAAACCTGATTACTTGACTATTAGGTCTCTCCCAAATATTTTTCCCAACCATCACTATCCTTAAAATCTCAGTAGAACTAAAAAGGGTCGATTCGCTAACTCTTAAAGCACTGTGGCCAAATTTTACTCATACCACCAGAACCCATACCAGAATCGCTAGACATCTTTTTTCGAAACAAAGTGGGGGACACTCTAACAAAGTTCTAAATATTTACCTAAATGAAGGTCTTTGATGAGAAGAATGATTGCTAGAACTATTAATCTCTTGTCCGAACTTCAACTGCTATTTGCCAGAAAATAAGATTGTCAAAGTGTATGTTTTTTCAAATTTTTTGCAAAGTAAATGTTTACGTTGGAATAAGCTCACCTTTTATAAGTAGGGATGACTAATTCCAATCATCAAATCAAATTAGGGTTAATTTGGACCATTCACTCATCAGCTTATTCATGTCGTTGAAATAAAGGTCTAAAAGCAATGAAGGGCTCAGATTACATCGTACCCCTCAAACACGCGTTGATTCGTGTCACCCAAGGAGTTTGTAGCTATCTATCATTGTTAGTCATTATGGCATGAGGCGACACATATCTTGGGAATATGAGACTTGCTCATTAATTTTCTTGAAAAATGCAAAAGTTTTCAACTTGGCTCAAATGTTTCATTGGCTCAAACCTCGATCCACATCGACTTCAATGTTCAAATTGTTTTGACTTACTTCTACATCAATAATTTTCTTCAAAAGCTTTAACCTTCCAGAACCTCGTCCTAATGTAAAGACCTCCCCTTTGCTTTAGTAGCTTTTATTAAAACTTATAGTCAAAAGTTCATGCATCATATAATTTTTTATACATGGACTTGTGGGACTATTGTTACATCTTAACTAACCAGGATGAGGTACCAAATCATCAAATCGTCATCAAGGGTACTACAATTCACTACTGCCACGTACAAAGTCAAAGTCCACGAATTATATAAATATTCATACATGGATTTTTGGGAAACTATTACCATGCCTCGATTGATAAGGCTCTAGATCATCACATACGTGGCAGCCACAGCCAATTAGGGGTCCATACTCCACATCATCATGCACGGGCCGAAGTGGATGGTAATACTGATAATTGATCATTTCTACCTAAGTGCCATACAAGGACATACCTCCATTATTTAGTCGATTCCACCCCACTTCATCTAGGAGATCTTTTGTACAAAGATCTTTTCAAAATCGATTGATTGATGTGACGTTTATGCAATAGGCACCAAAAGGTCAAGTCACAAACATACTTGTCAAGAAGCATTAAATGTCCACTCACTTAGGATCTGATGGATTGACACCTAGGAAGAGACACTCTTAATAATCGATGAAGCCATGTTCCTCATCATCCAACGGCTCAAAGCTAACCTCAACCATTATACAAACTCACTATGGAACCATTTGAAGGGTAATGCAATTTTATACAAACATATATAATATTTTCTCCTTGACTATGGTAACACTACAACAAAAATAGTTTTTTGCAACACTAAAAAGACAACATTTGTTGATGAATGTTGCTAAAAGGGTCTTTTGGCAACATTTTAGTAAGTAGATGTTGCCATTGGTATTAATAAATGAGTTTTGACAACGGTTTTTAGAAGAATGTTGCGATAGACCCTTTTTTGCAATGTTTATTAAGTGTTGTGGAAGGTTTTATTATTCATAACATTTATCAAACGTTGTCAGAGAGACCTTTCGCAACGTTTGTCAAACTTGCGAAAAGTCTACTTTTGCAATGTTTTTGAAAAGTAGCGAAAGGTCTCTCTTTTGTAAATTTTTCAAACGTTGCGAAAACTTTGTATTTTTTAAATTACACCCTAATAGAAACCCAAATTAACCCAAACCCTACCCTTTTTCATGCCTCCTCCATTAATTCTAGCCCATTCCACCACCTCACATATGGATCCATTTTCCGGCAACCCATAGTCGCCTAAACCGCCAAACATTGGTACCAGTCGAAAGCCCTCGGTGCCTTCTTCAAATACCACCCAACATTTCCACCTATCGCCGCCTGCTGTGGCCAAAATAAATGCCCAAAGTGGACTACTTGAAAAATCTGAAATTCTTCATCAGCCCTACTACATAATTAAAGCCACAAGAAGTTGAATAGCTCAATAAAATCTCTTCTCCGCAAACCCTAGTTTCACCATTCTTCATGTCGTCGTCAGTCGTCACTTACCCCTGTGTGTATGAATTTGTAATTTGCTTTATATTTAATTGTTTTTCAATTATATATACCCAATGATGGAAAAAATTGATGCATTGATGCGGTACGGTGTATTGATAGATAGATGGATAGATGCACACACTCGGTTGAAGAATCATACTCCTGTTCATTATTAGATGGAAATGGTTGAACACGGTAAAATTTCATCTTAGAACTCTAAATCTTGACTTGTTTTATATAAATTGAAATGACGTGTTGTACAGCAAGTCTAAGTGGATTATGTCCCAGAGAAGGTTGAATTGGATGATGACTTGAATGAGGAATTCAGGAAGGTCTTCGAGAAATTCAGTTATAGTGAAGGTACTGCTGAGGTAAATAGAGTTGTGGCGTTTTCTACTGGATTTGTTTTCTGAGGATTCCTTTTCTTTTTGTCTTTTTGTTTTTGTCTTTTTTTTTATCTTCTATCTTAACTTTCTTGTTTATTTTGGAGAATGATAAAAAGGATGAGACTTCACCTGTTGTAGCCTCAAAGAAGAAGGCTGACTCAGATTCAGAAAAGGAAGAGCAGGATACTTAACAAAAGGAGAAGGGCATCTCTAATAAAAAGAAAAAATTGTTATAATTTTTATCTTCAAAGTTTTGTTGCTGCTATTTCTATCTTGTTTATTGAGGAGACATGTTTTTGTGGTTTTTCAACTTTCGAATCTTCGATAGTGTATCTTAGGCAAAATGATCTTATTCTGATTTAGCTTCAACGTTGAATGAAGATTGCTGAACTGAAACAAATCCCACTAGATGTTGGCTCCCCTGAGAATCCCAATATTAGAGTGATTTAAATGGATTGAGTAGCAGTCTTGGCTACCCTTGCCATTTTGAGGGTTATTGTTGGGTATTGACACTTTGTTGTCAAACAAATAAATTGTAATATTTGTGGTTTCCAATTTTAGGTCTAGTTTGGTTGTAAACCAACTAGACATGTGATGAAATAGATTAAATATTAGGCAACTTGTCCATAAATTAAGGGGAGAAGGTTGTGGTTAGGTAGTAGGTTGGCTACCATATTTCACTATATATGGCCTCTTTGTGAGACTTGAAATGTAGAAGACATAACCAAGAAAATCAATACAAAAATATATTCAAAATGCAGTCTCGAGTGTATTTTCATTTTTCTCCTCTGTTAGTGTAAAAACCAACAAGAGTGAGTTTAATTTATGTCCTTGTTTTATGTTCTTTATGTTTGTGTTTTATGCTAATCTCCACTGACATCTTCCCCCTTTGAAACCACAAGATTATTGAGTTGTTTAACTCCATTTTATTGAGCTTTAAATCAGCTCCTTGCACCATACCTTTGATGTGTTAAATCTGTTATCTTCTCTCCCCTCAATCCATCTCATTTCTTCATACCATTGAGTTAGAACTTCCGCATTCAACAGAAGAATTTGTCGATTCTTTTATTTTTAACATGGTATCAGTGCTGTAAATGATCTTAAGGGCCAAAGAAAAATGCTTCAAAAATGCTGCCATACTCTGTGCAAAAATCTAATTTCAAAAATCCCCTTATGTCTTGGTATTTTATCATTTTTCTGAGCACTTTGAAGAGAGTTGCCATTGTTGTTGTTTAAGCTCAGACCTGGGAAGATCCATTGATGATCAGGCCCAGTTAACAGTAGCTAAATACCTATTTTTTCTGCACTTTCACAGTGAAAAAAGTGACCAGATTTTTGAGCTCTTTGAAGCTCTATTGTTTGGATCAGCAGCAGTCATTTTTAAAACCTTGAAGAGACAACCCTCTTAACAATGGTTCAAGAACTCTTGGATAAAACCAGTTTAAAGGTACTGTGTTTCTGATGGTGCAAATGGCCATTGAAACCTTGGAGTGATGGCCTGAAACATGGCTTAAGGACCCTTGGAAAAAACCAGGTGAAAGCTCTCCCTTGTGCTCTTAAAAAGTAGCTAAGAACCTGTGTTTCAATATTGCAAAATGCTGGAAAAATCTGAGGCGTACCAGCAACCTTCATTGGTTAAATGACTGATTGTTTTTTTCAAAAAAAAAAAGGGGATCGTTTGATCCATTATTATTCTTGTAAGTATTGTTCAAGGTTGAAAAACCAGACAAAAGGAGTTAAATGTTGAAGAAGAAGCTGAAAATGGTTCAAATCGGTGGTTAAATGTTGAAAATCTGATATGCAGCTGTTCTGTTAAAATCCAGTAAGCATAAGCCATATACGGTAAGTGAAGGAATCTAGTAAGCTAATATACGGTAAGTGAAAAGATTCCCTTCATATCCAGTATGTTAAATCCAAATCCGGTATTTGAAAGTTGAAATACGGTATGCATCCAAAATCCGGTATGTTGATAACCGGTATGCTTCCAAAAAATTTGTTAAAAATCCGGTAAGTTTGCTAAATCCAAATCCAGTATTCTAAAGTCAAATCCGATATGTTTTGAATCTGTAAATTCAATATGTATGTGAAAAATGAAGAAAATCCGGTATTCAAATGGCACAATTTCAGTAAGCCAATCAGCAGCAGCAAGGCCAGAAAAATGGATAATAAATTGATGAATAATGGATCGATTTTTTTGGAAGAACTTTGACAAAAAAAATTTGTTTTCCAATCAAAGTTTCAAAGGGGAGTTTGTTGGGTATTGACACTTTGTTGTCAAACAAATAAATTGTAATATTTGTGGTTTCTAGTTTTAGGTCTAGTTTGGTTGTAAACCAACTAAGACATGTGATAAAATAGATTAATATTAGGCAACTTGTCCATAAATTAAGGGGAGAAGGCTATGGTTAGGTAGTAGGTTGGCTACCATATTTCACTCTATATATGGCCCCTTTGTGGGACTCGAGATATACAGGACACAACCAAGAAAATCAATACAAAAATAAATTCAAAATGTAGTCTCAAGTGTACTTTCGTTTTCTCCTCTGTTGGTGTAAAAACCAGCAAGAGTGAGTTTAATTTATGTTCTTTATGTTTGTGTTTTATGTTAATCTCCACTGCCATCTTTCCCACTTGAAACCACAAGATTATTGAGTTGTTTTACTCCATTTTATTGAGCTTTAAATCAGCTCCCTGCACCATACTTTTACTATGTTAAATCTGTTATCTTCACTCCCCTCGATCCATCTCATTTTTTCATACCATTGAGTTAGAACTTCCGCATTCAACAGAAGAATCTTCAATTCTTTTATTTTTAACAGTTACTGCTGTTTCATCAAAAGAAAATGAAAGGGTCTAAGTAAAATGTATCACATTCTCCCAACCTCCAGTTGGGAATGCATCTCTAAGAGAGTAGGTTTACTACCACGAGCTTGAGATTTTAACAGTCAAATTCATGTCATTGACATGCCTGAAGTGTTATGTTTCAACTACGTGAATGGAAAAGGATGACAACATTATTTTAAAACCTACTTCAATCTGGAAGATTTGGTGCCTTGAATATTGTCTCCAGCATAATTTCATCATTCCAATGCACACACTCCATTGGCACCACTCGATGAGACTTCACTGTCAATGGCAAGATCTTATTTATGTGTCATTGTTTCTGTGTAATTTGTAGTTTGGATAGTTTATCGTAGTTTTGAGCTTTATAGAGGATGCAACAGAAACTATTTAATCCCTACTCCTTTTTAATTAGGCTGTGTTGTATCATATTCTAGTGTTCAAGTGTATTGATTTAAAAATTTATAACGAAATTATCAATTTTATGCAATTTCAAATTTGTTCACAAAGTGTCATTTTCAATTTTGTTGGCAATTAAAGTAAAAAAACTTTTCACAACGGTAAAAAAACATTGCGAAAGGTAGACGACAACATTGAAAAAACACTGCAAAATGGCTACTGCAACATTGAAAAAATGCTGCAAAATGGTCTACCGAAACGTTTAAAAAAAGGCTTCAAAAGGGTCTACTGCAACACTGAAAAAATGTTGCAAAATGGTCTACCGCAACCTTTAAAAAAATGCTACAAAAGGGTCCACCGCAATGTTTAAAAAAAGCTGAAAAAAACTTTTCGCAACAGTGAATAAACGCTGCAAAAAGTCTTCCCTCAACGGCAACACCGACCTATGCAACACATGCTAAAACGCTGCAAAAGGTCTACCGCAGCGTTTTTTTGCCGCTGCAAAATGTGTTTTTTGGTGTAGTGTAATTTTACTCCCAGCATACATAAACATCTTGTGGCTTACGCCTTTAGCATATCCCATACTTAATATTTTTATTTTCACAATTGAAATGGGCATCGGAGTGCTCGAATCTCCTTCCCCATCACTGGAGAAGGTCATGGGTGACTAACGATTTATTCAAGTATGTAGGAAGGAAGCTAACATGGCCATGTGTAATTGGGATCTGTTGGTCACGTCAGAGGTGTAAAAATTGAGGTCAATGCAATCAATAAAAAAATTTTCACTGAAAATAGAAGTCGTTGTACCAATAACCTAGATGGTCAAGCTTGAAAATATTTGAACTATTTTTTATTTAACAATTTAAAAATATAACCAATTTCACAACATTTTTCTAACTTGTAAATTAAAATAGGTAAATTAACCAAGTTACAAAATATTTTATTTGTTTGTAAATGTTAATAAAGTAACCTACGACTCAAATTAATATAAGAATCTCAACTATGTTAGTGTTAAAGTTTGTTGGAACTATCTTTACAATGGCAGGGGCAAGAAGTAGATGAAATTTCTATTCAATTCTAAGTTGAAGAAATCACAAAGTTCAAACCAAACCCATTGATAAAGATGTTTCACAAAGACTTAAAATAATAACTACGTGGTGAATTCCACGTTATGTGCTTGTCCTTTCATTAAGATGATTTTTTCCCACAATCCAGTGATGCACACTGGTAAAAAGATGCCTAAGAATATAATGGAATCAGAATATGGTTTATGCGTCATGCACTAACAAAGATAACCCCAAACACTAAAGACAAAGAATTCACGATAGAATGTCTCATGTTCTATATTTTCGGATTACAAAATATGAACAAACTTTGAAAGAGAACAATGTATGTATGGATGTAAAATATAGCTTTAAAAAAGAAGAGGTGAATTATATCGTTTCATATATTTACATGTGTCTCACATATCAAAATAACAATCGCATTTATAGATTGTTAAACAAATCTTCCCAAGAGTCATAATCCTTCACAAGAGTCAGAACTTTATATATTGTAAGTTAAATAATCGAGTTGGGGTGTAATGAAGGATAAAAACGTGTGAAGCATCCATTTAAATTGTCACATTTTGTATTACATTTTATTTTTAATGTATTTGGATGCAACTTGCATTAGTTTACTGTAGTAATGTCAGTTTCTATTTTAATATTGTATTGTAATCTTTCAACCACCACCATATAAACTTGTATATAGGGTGAAGTATGAGTGTAGTATCAAAGAGAAAGATTTTCTTCCTCTTTCCTCTTTCTTTCCTTTTCCTCAGCTCGTGTTCTTCAGATTTCTCATAAAATTAAAAGATCGATTTTGATCCATTTTATCTTGCAAAGGATATTGTAAGTCTTGTATTAAGCTCATTATCATCTTTGATTGAGCTAACAAGTGGTATCAGAGTTGTAGATCGTTGGAAAAGGGACCAGAGAGCTTGAGGAAGAAAAGGGAAGCAAATCGGTATGTGTTCAGGGTGAAGCTGATATACGATGAGTGAGGGAATTTGTTAAGCCAAATACCGGTAAGTGAAAATATTCTTTTCTCTATCCACTATTTTCAATATACAATAAGTCAAACTCCGGTAAGTGTTTGTGAAATACAATAAGTCACCAAAATTCGATATTTCCAAATGTGATATCCTCAAATACAATATCTCCAAATCTGGTAATCCCATACCATATTTCTAAATCCGGTATTAGCCTTCAAAATCGGGTATTTTCTATTTCACCAAATTCAGTAAGCTTCTATAAAAATCCGATATTTCCTCTGAATCCAGTATTATCAAATCCGGTATTTGAGAAGTAAAAATGTCTAGTTCAAGCTCATCCTCACTACATTTACCTGCTGTTTTCAATGGTGAAAGTTATATGACTTTTGGTCAGTTAAAATGAAAGCTTTGTCTTTCTTGTTTACTGTCGTTTCAGAAGAAATATTTCCCAGAATATTGGCTGCAACTATAGCCAAAGAGGCTTGGGACAAACTTGATGAGGAGTTTAAAGATTCAGAAAAAGTCAGGGCAGTGAGATTGTACGCTTTGAGTAGGGAGTTTGAAAATCTCAGGATGAAGGAGACTGAGAAAATCAAAGATTATACCTCAAGAGTTATTGATGTTTTGAACCAAATCAAGTTGAATGGAGAGAAGATTTGTAATACTCCGAAATTTTATGCTCGTTTAATTTGCTCGGTTAATTTCTAGGATAGCAATTTAACTTTTCAAAAATTTAGTATGGCCAAGATGATTAATGATTGTCAAGTTTGCATTTTCGATTGATTAAAAGTTTACCAAGATTAGTTAATTAGGGGTTTAGAATAATTGTCAAAATTCTATATCTAGTTCATTAATATTTTTTCCCTTTGTTTCTTTCACTTTGCCGCCACCTTGTAGAGGATTAATGCACATAACTAATACATGGACATGTGGGAATACAAATTAAACCATTTCTCTCATTTTTATATACACAAATATGCAATATACATATATAATTGCAGCTGGACGACAGTTTAGGGATGAATTCAATTAAGATTTAACTAATGCATGCATGGGGTGTTAATTGTTGAACTAGTAGGAGGTGTCAAGCTATCTTTGTAGTAACATGCATGAGGTGGTTTAAGCATGTAGGAGGTGTTTAATTGTGGCACAACCTGACCTTATGTGTTGAGATTAAGTTTATGAAATACATGCATGCAACCACATGTAGATGTAGGCACCAATTTTTGGTTAATTATCCTTTGCTTTGCTTTTCCTCTCTATATATATATATATATAACCAAGAGATGAGTAGCCCATTTATCCATTGCAAATCAGATTTCTTAGAGAGAAACGTGCTGGAAAAAATAATAATAATAATAAAGAAAAGGGAAAGGAAAGGAAGAAAAAGGGAAGCAAGGCCTAACACCCTCAATTCATCTATCAACCGAAGTTTCTTCAAGGATTTTTGTAAGATACTTTCTTTGCTTAAGTGGTAGGATTTCATAGTAATATTTATGCTTAAGTTATGCATGAAAACCATAACATGAAAGATGTGGACAAGTCCACAAAATTAGATATCTATGCCTTAGGACAAGTCCGAAGGGCACCGGCAAACCGGAATGTGCAAGTATGTGTTTGTATGCTTTCTTTTACGTAGTATTAACATGTTAAATCCAAGCATGGTATCTTACTGAGTATTCTTTATACTCATAGTATCCTATACTAAATTTTCAGATCCATAGTTGTGATGTTGGTGGAAGTCAGTCGGTATAGTCGATGATGAGTTAAGGACAAGGTTACTTCGCATCGTAGTTTTGTCTTTGCATGTTTTGTTCGACTGCTTCATATATGTTTTTCTTATGGCATTGTATAAAAACATGTATAAGACATGATGTAATATGATACCGGAAGTAAATTATGTAATTATATCTTCCATGTTATGTTAAGAGACATATTTATAGACTTATTTTCTTGGATGACAAAAGAGGCAGAATCCGGGCAGTTTCTGGGTCATTTTCAAAATGATATTTCCAACTCTATAGGCATCTGTTTGAGACTCTAAAAATACTAATGTGTTCCTCTTCGAGTTTTCTAAATATGGGCGCAAGAATCACTCAATTTTGATGTCTATGGCCTGAGATATGAATTTTTAAACGTTGAAGGGTCAATCTGGAATTTTCTGTGCAACACTACACTGTTTTCAGTAAAACGTCCATACTATATGAACTCGGAAAATTCTCATATTTTAACCTAGAAAACTACTTGAAATTATCTTTCTAATGCCGCAAATTTCATAGAAAACGGAGTTGGGATGAATTTTATAAAAATGGTTGAACCTACTGCCCCAACTAACCGTGGCTGCACCGAGTCCCCTTTTTGTAAAATAAAAATTTCACGTCGACATGCGTTTTTGCTAGCCATTATATTTTATGAGAAATATTTTATCAAATTGAAAATAAGTTTCTAACATGTAATACTTCTATTTAAGAGTATTTACATGTACCAAAGGTAGAAGCTATTATGATTTGTACGTGACCCTCGAAGCTTAAGTTCGGGGTGTCTCAAGATTGCAGATAAGAAAGTTGTTCAAAAAGTGCTGATTACTCTGCCCAAAAAATATGATTCAGTGACAACAGCCATTGAGCATACTAAAGACTTGGGAAGTCTCACTTTAACAGAGCTTACATGTGCTTTACTGGCCTATGAACAAATTGTAGCATAAAGAAATGAAAAATCTGCTAAAAGTGCTTTTGCAGCCAAGCATAAGCAGCAGTATACCAGAGGAAATTTTGTTGGGAAGAAACAGTTTTATAATAAGAAAAAAAGAGAATGGAGTAGCAGCAAACAAGCAGTGTCTTATCCTCCATGTGGTGTTTGTGGTAAATCAGGACATGAAGATAAATTTTGTTGGAAAGCACACAAATGCAAAGTATGCAATAAGGTTGGCCATCCTGAAAAACATTGCTTCAGTAATCGATCAAATCAGACTCCAGTACATCATCAGCCAGAAATCAGTATCAACAAGCTTCAATGGCAAGTGAAAAAGAAGCCAAAGATCATCTTTTCTTGGCATTTCATATGTCAAACGAAACAGATTCTTGGTTTATTAATAGTGCTTACATAAATCACATGACAAGCAAAAAAGAAATTTTCTATGACTTGAATCTAGATTGTAAAGCCCAAATCAAGATGGGAAATGGTGAAGTTGTATCTGCTAAGGGAATTGGAACCATTGCTATCCAAACTAAGAAAAGTATGAGATACATTGACAATATTTTACTTGTACCTGGTTTGAGTTCAAATTTACTAAGTGTTGGTCAAATGGTTCAAAATAGTTATTCATTGCATTTTAAAGATCACTTGTGTAAGATACATGATTCAAACAATGTGGAAATTGCTTGTGTGCCTATGAGGAACAAAAGTTTTAGTATTTATTGGCAAAATGTGATTGCAAATGCTACTATGGTTAATGTTGATGAATCAAATCTGTGGCATAAGATATATGGGCATTATAATTTTAAATACTTAGCTTAACTCCACTCTAAAGGTTTGGTAAGGGATTTTCGTGAAATTCGAGAGCCAGGAGGAGTGTGTGAAGGCTGCAGTTATGGAAAGATGCATAGAGATGCATTTCCAACTAATAGAGTTTGGAGAGCAACTCAGAAGCTGCAATTAGTGCACAATGATATATGTGGACCTATGAAGACACCTTCATTGAGTCAAAATCTATATTTTGTACTCTTTATTGATGATTGTACAAGGATGTACTGGGTATACTTTATGAAAAACAGGTCTCATGTTTTTCACATTTTCAAGAAGTTTAAAGCTTTAGTTGAAGGACAGTCAGGGTGTAAAATTCAGATGTTAAGATCTGATAATGGCAAGGAGTATACCTCGAAAATGTTTGATCAGTTTTGTGAAGTGTATGGTGTTCATCATCAGCCTTCAGTACTATATACTCCATAGTAAAATGGAGTGGCTGAAAGAAAGAACAGATCAGTTATGGAGATGACCAGAAGCATGATGGGTGATAAGGAGTTACCAAAGAAATTTTGGGCAGAAGCTGTGTATACTTCAGTATATTTGCAGAACAGATTGTCAACCAAAGCTGTGAAGGGAAAGACTCTTATTGAGGCTTGGACTGGTGTGAAACCTACTGCAAAACACTTCAAGGTGTTTGGATCTCTATGCTATATACATGTTCCAGATCACAAGAGGGGTAAACTGGACAACAAAGCTGTGAGAGGTATTTTTCTTGGCTATAGCTCACAATCAAAAGGCTATAGAGTGTATAATCTAGAGACTAAAAACATCGTAGTCTTAAGAGATATCAAGGTTGATGAGAATTCTAAGTGGAAGTGGGAAGAAGCTAAATCTCAGTAGCCTCAGTTTTCAGTACCTATAGTGCATCAAAATGCTCTAGTACCAGAACCTAAAGGTCAGAAGCCTGAGATGGAGTCCAGTGTGTTAAATGATAGACCATCAGAATCCACTTCAAGCTCTAGTCCACCTCTTAGAGGTACTAGACCATTGAATGAGGTATATGAACGGTGTTATATGGCTATGGTTGAGCCAAACAGCTATGAAGAAGCTGCGAAACACCCTAAGTGGATAAATGCAATGAAGGAGGAGATAAAAATGATTCAGAAAAATGAAACTTGGGTGTTGTGACAAGGCCAACTAATAAGAAGGTGATAGGTGTAAAATGGATTTACAAAGCAAAAGTAAATCCTGATGGCTCGATCTACAAACACAAAGCCAGACTGGTTGCCAGAGGTTTTTCTTAAGAATGTGGTGTAGATTATTTTGAAACGTTTGCTCTAGTGGCAAGGCATGATATAATCAGATTGCTGATTGCTTTAGCAGCCCAAAGGAAGTGGAAAATTCATCAGCTTGACATCAAGTCAGCTTTCCTTAATGGTGAACTTCAGAAAGATGTTTTTGTAGAACAACTTGATGGTTTTATTTCAAAGCCTGTACCTGATCATGTGTGCAAGTTAAGAAAAGCTTTGTATGGCTTAAAGGAAGCTCCAAGAGCTTGGTATAGTAGAATTGATGGCTATTTGAGTGGCAAAGAATTTCAAAAGAGTGAAAGTGAACACACTATTTATGTGAAATCAGAATCTCATGGAAATATTTTGATCATCTCATTGTATGTGGATGACCTATTGATTACTGGAAATGATGTTGAATTGATTCAATCGTTCACAGTTGATCTTGAGGAGGAGTTTGAGATGACAAACCTGGGAGAAATGAAGTATTTTCTTGGGATTGAAATTGAACAGAAGTCTGATAGAATTTTTATGTCACAACACAAATATGCTACTAATATTTTGAAGAGGTTTAAAATGATGGACTGCAAACCAGTTTATATGCTAATGATGGAGATCAGCCAGCCAATGAAATAAATTTTAGAAGTCTTGTTGGGAGTTTGTTGTATTTAACTTCAACAAGACCTGATTTAATGTATGCTACAAGTCCGCTGTCCAGATTTATGTCCAATCCTTCGTAAACTCACTTTGCCACTGTCAAAAGAGTCCTAAGATATATCAGAGGCACTCTCAATCATGGTATGTACTATGAAGGAGGAGTTGGATCAGTTTTGATTGGCTATTCAGGCAGTGATTGAGCTGGTTCAGTGGATGATATGAAAGAGGCATGATTGAGTTTGTTGTATTTAACTTCAACAAGACCTGATTTAATGTATCTGCAAGTCTGCTGTCCAGATTTATGTCCAATCCTTCACAAACTCACTTTGCCACTGCCAAAAGAGTCCTAAGATATATCAGAGGCACTCTCAATCATGGTATGTACTATGAAGGAAGAGTTGGATCACTTTTGATTGGCTATTCAGACAGTGATTGGGCTGGTTCAGTGGATGATATGAAAGAGGCATGATTGAGTTTGTTGTATTTAACTTCAACAAGACCTGATTTAATGTATCTGCAAGTTTGCTATCCAGATTTATGTCCAATCCTTCACAAACTCACTTTACCACTGCCAAAAGAGTCCTAAGATATATCAGAGGCACTCTCAATCATGGTATGTACTATGAAGGAGGAGTTGGATCAGTTTTGATTGGCTATTCAGATAGTGATTGCGCTGGTTCAGTGGATGATATGAAGAGCACTTCTGGGTATTTATTTACTCTAGGATTAGGTACATTCTGTTTGAACTCAAAGAAGCAGGATATAGTAGCCCAATCAACAGCAAAAGCGGAGTATGTGGCTGCATCATCTGCTGTAAGTCAGGCGGTTTAGTTAGGGAAAATTCTGGGTGATTTGCATCAAAACCAATATGATCCTACTTCAATTTTAGTATATAATCAGTCTGCTATTGCTTTGGCCAAAATTTTAGTCAACCATGGAAGAACAAAGCACATCAAAGTCAGATTTCATGCAATCAGGGAAGCAGAGAAAGAAGGTGAAGTTTATCTGCAATATTGTCCTTCTCAAATCCAGTTAGCTGATTTATTTACTAAGCTTCTTGCAAAAGCTCGGTTTGAAAAATTGAAGCATCAAGTTGGAGTGTTAAATGGAAGCTTCAAGGAAGAGATTGAAGGATAAAAACGTGTGAAGCATCCATTTAAATTGTCACATTTTGTATTGCATTTTATTTTTAATGTATTTGGATGCAACTTGCATTAGTTTACTGTAGTAATATCAGTTTCTATTTTAATATTGTATTGTAATCTTTCAACCACCACCATGTAAGCTTGTATATGGGGTGAAGTATGGGTATAGTATCAAAGAGATAGATTTTCCTCAATTTCAGCATTGTTTCTTTCCTTCTCCTCAGCTCGTGTTCTTTAGATTTCTCATAAAACTAAAGGATCGATTTTCATCCATTTTATCTTGCAAAGGATATTGCAAGTCTTGTATTAAGCTCATTATCATCTTTGATTGAGGTAACATGGAAAGACATTAAAAAAAATAGACATAACATGAACAAGTGTCAAAGAAGCACATTCAGCGATGCCCATACACAAGTATGGGCGGCCGCCCGGTAGCTTGGGACTATTGTCCTTCAACCATCAAAATGCATTAGGCGACCACCTTAGATCCTAAACTTGCTTCGACTGATCGCACATTGTCCTCCACTCTATCAAACATTTCCTAAATGTTTCTTTGACTCTTGGAAGCTTATCAATGCATCAAACAATGTCCAAAACTGACATTATTGAAATTTCTACAACAATCCTCCACCATTTAAAAAAAAAAAGGAATTTTATAAATTCTTTCAAAACGACTTCACCAAACTTATGCATCAGTGAATGAAACTTTTGGTTTTGAACATCCACCTAGTGATAATGTCTCAAGGTGGCATGATAGACAACCTTTGAATTAGTGACGCTATGTATTAACTGAAAACACTTCATGCACATATTTCTACATCATTATGTGTTCGTAAATTGACGCGTGAATAGGGAAAGGTTATTTATCTTTGATTTTCATGAAAGTTTTAAGTAGCTATCCAGGCCACCATAGAGATGGCATTATCCCAGATTTTCCCAAATTTTTATATATGTCAACTATCAAGAATACTCGTGTAACTAAAGTACTCTATAGACATGGCTAAATAAGTCGATTAAAAGCTAAGAAGTTTAACCTACCATTTCGTGTTACATGTACCGAGCACATTAACCCAATGACAAATTAGTAGTGCTTTCAATAATCATATAATGTACTTTGCTAATTGAACCCAAGATCTTAATGTTTCAATTGTTGGCTCGAGGTTACATTTAAAGTGATTTAATGAGGCTTTTGTCCCTATTCTCTCTTTAAAGTTAAAACTCGAGGAATCCTTTCAAGGCTCTTTTGTTAAAGATTGTACTATCATAGTAATTTGATCTAATTATAAGGTTACTATCATTTAAAAGAGAATTTTCAATCTATCAAATTTCCAAACAAAGAAAATATGATATATACATGGTCCTTTTAGCATTTTAACCAACCAGCCCTTCTAGTTCCCTAACTTAGCATCACATTTCATCCTAACTAGCTCACCATTTATGCAGCTTATTTTCCAATATCAATCCCTTTTGAAGAGATAATACTATCCCTTCTAATGAATGAGTTAGTCAATATAATTTTTCCTCCAAACTTCCAAGTTAGAGATAACAAGTTCTTACTTTTCAAGTTATATAAACTTAATATCACAGTTGTTGAAAACATGTGTAATATTTTTATATGTATTTGAAATATTATTGGCTCAAAGAGAATACCGGTATGAGCTTACCGGATTCGATTTTGACATATCGGGAATCAGTTCTTAAACTTACCAGTATTGAATGGCTTATCAGATATGGGCTTTGTGAACCTACCGTATATCAGCTTTGCATATCGTATATAGGTTAAGCTTGTTAACTTACCAGTTTAGTTCAAAACTTACTGGTATTTGCTGTGCTTCCGGTAAGAGCAGAAAAACGAGAGAAAAAATTGGGAATGAGGAAGATGATCTTCCAGCTTCTTTCATTAACATATATTAGACATTGCAAAGTAATTTAAAAGTACAAAATATTACCCATACTTCACCTATTACAAGACATCTATCAAATGATAGCTTTTATACCATACCACATATGGTTTATACTACAAAATAACTATCAACTTGTTCCTGAAAATCCAGTAATGATGATTACAAAAAATACAATATGTTAACAGTAAAAATGTCAACATTCAACATTCTTCCTTGACATTTTTCCTGGAAACACCAAGAAGATCTCTTAGTGTTTCAAACTTTCCTTTCCTTAATGACTTAGTCAGAATATCAGCTAATTGCCCATCTGATTTGCAGTGTACCAATTCAATTTCTTTTCTTTCCTGTGCCTCCCTGATTACATGATATTTAATCTTGATATGCTTTGTTCGACCATGGAACACTAGATTTCTAACCATAGCTGCTGCACTCTGATTGTCACAAAATATGATGGTAACTTTATCTAATTTATACTTTAAGTCTTCCATCACTTTCCTTGACCAAACAGCTTGGTTGGTGGCTTCTGATGTAACAATGTATTCAGCTTCTGCAGTCGACTAAGCTACTATTTTTTGCTTTGATATATATATAGAAATGTAGTATCGCCATTTGGGATCTCATTCCAACTTCTTCCTTGATCTTCATCAAGAACAGGTCATTACCTTGTGCTTCTATAATTCGCTCTCGAAGAGTAGGTCGAATTGTCAAAGCTGCTAATTTCCCTGTGACTTGTCTTGGTGTGGTAACCACCTCAATCTTCATTCTTTCCAAGTCCTTGTCTAACTCCATTTGACAAGTGAGTAGTGACGTCAACTGTCCCGTCAATTTCCTACTCAAGGCGTCGGCCACCACATTTTCCTTACCTGGATGGTAGTGAATGGTACAGTCGTAATCATTCACTAACTCTAACCATCGTCTCTGTCTCATGTTTAGTTCCTTCTGTGTGAAGAAATATTTTAAGCTCTTATGATCCGTATAAATTTCACACTTACTTCCGTACAAGTAGTGTCGCCATATTTTCAATGCGTGTACTACCGCCGTAAGCTCTAAATCATGCGTCGGGTAGTTCTGCTCATGCTTCTTCAATTGCCTTGAAGCGTAGGCTACTACCTTTCCATTCTGCATCAGTACACATCCTAGCCCTTGCTTGGACGCATCACTGTATATAACAAATCCTTCTGTTCCCTCAGGTATTGTTAACACAGGCGCAGATATCAGCCTCTGCTTAAGTTCTTGAAAACTCTTCTCACAGATATCCGTCCATTGAAATTTGACTCCCTTTCTCGTAAGTTGCGTCATTGGGCCAGCTATCTTGGAAAATCCTTCAATAAACCTTCGATAATACCCGGCCAATCCTAGAAAGCTCCGTACTTCACCAGCATTAGTCGGCGCCTTCCAGTTAGTTACTGCTTCCACTTTTGCTGGATCTACTTCAATCCCTTGGGCAGTGACTACATGTCCAAGAAATCCAACTCGTTCAAGCCAGAATTCACACTTTTTGAATTTGGCATAAAGTTTCTCCTTGCGTAGTACCTCTAGGGCTGCTCTTAGATGCTCTTCATGTTGCTCCTTACTCTTGGAGTATATCAAAATGTCGTCAATAAAGACTATGATAAATTGATTTAAATACTGATGAAATACTCGATTCATCAGATCCATGAATACTGCTGGTGCATTGGTTAATCCAAATGGCATCACCATAAACTCGTAGTGTCCATAACGAGTCCTGAAAGCTGTCTTAGGTATATCCTCTGTTTTCACTTTTAATTGATGGTACCCAGATCGTAAATCGATCTTGGAAAATACCTTAGCTCCTTTCAGTTGATCTAACAGATCCTCGATTCTAGGGAGTGGGTACTTATTCTTGATGGTTAATCGATTCAACTCTCTGTAATCGATACACATCCTCATGCTTCCATCTTTCTTCTTCACGAACAACACTGGCGCACCCCATGGAGATACGCTGGGTCGTACGAATCCCATATCAAGGAGTTCCTGTATTTGCTTCCTTAACTCTTGTAGTTCCTTCGGAGCCATTCTATATGGGGCTTTCGACATTGGTGCCGCTCCAGGAATTAGCTCTATGGTGAATTCCACTTGCCTATCTGGTGGAATACCATATAGCTCTTCTGGAAACACATCTTCGAACTCCCGTACTACTGGTACGTCCTCAATCTTTACTGTCTCCTGTTTCCCTCCTAGGATATTTACCAAATATCCTTGACAAACTCCTTTTCTCAACATCTTCTCAGCTTGTAAAGCCGATACTAGTCGAATAAAAGGTTTCGTCTTGATTCCAAAGAAAGAAAATGGTTCCTCTCCTGGTTTCTGAAATAATATTTCCTTTTCCTTACATCGGATGGTGGCATAATTACTACCCAACCAATCCATGCCTAGTATTACATCGAAGTCATTCATCTCTATCATGTATAAGTCTGCTTCCATAGGTTTTCCCTCAACTTCAATACTAACAGATTTGGCTATCTTATCAGTACTCAAAGGGTTACCTGTAGGGATACTAACTTCTAATATACCTTCCGATTTATCACAGGTAATACTAGACCTAGCCATAAAAATCGTCGATGCAAAGGAGTGCGTAGCTCCTGAATCAAACAGTATATAAGCAGGCATATTGGCTATCAATAAAGTACCTGCTATAACGTTCGAGTTCTCCTCTACCTCCTTTTGAGTCAGTGCAAAAACTCGTGCTTTCCCCTTCTGATCTTGATCCTTGTTGTCATCCTTTTTCGGTGCAGACATAGGACAATCCCTGATGATATGTCCTGACTTTCCGCATCGGTAACAAACATTCTTCCCTTGCAGACATTCGCCACGATGCATCCTTCCACACTTAGCACATGGCGCAATGGCTGGCACTATGCTATTATTGGCATTGGCTCCGCCATTAGCCCTCTTGTTCTGCCATTTGCTTTTTCCTTTATCTTGGTCGTTCCACATTCGTTTCCTGAATTGCCCTTTATCCTGTCGGTTGTCCAATTGAATCGATTTCTCCGCATTGGCCTTCTGATACCAGATTGCATGAGCTCGTTCCAACATTCCATGGTAAGACGTGAAATCGTGGGACATAAGGATCATACTCATGTCCGAGTTCAGCCCTTGCCCGAACCTTCGTATTTTCTTAGGCTCCGTGCCTACCAAATGTGTAGCATACCTTGAGAGTTGGTCAAACTTCCGTTCATACTCCATCAAGGTCATGGTTCCCTGTTTGAGTTGAAGAAATTCGCCCTCCTTGAAATCCCTTAGAGATTGGGGAAAGTACTTATCCATCACTTCTTCCTTGAACTGTTCCCATGTTAGCGCCAATTGTTGCTCCGGAGTCCTAGTTCGAGACATTGATTCCCACCAGTGACTTGCATCACCGGAGAACATAAACTCAGCACATTGGACTTTTTGAGCGTCCGTGCACCCTATCATTCGGAATATTCTCTCCAACTTGCGAAGCCACTCCTCGACTGCAAGTGGATCAGTTGCTCCATTGAAAGTAGGGGGCTTGTGCCTTCGAAATTGCTCGACCACTGAAGCATGGGTTTGAAGAGCATTAGGAGCTGGTGCTAGGGGTTGAGCTTGGTTCGGGTTCTGTCTGCCTAGGTCTTGGACTGCTTGGAGGAGATCTCTTATCAAGTTGTTCTGGTTGGCTCGCGACATTTTCCTACGGATAAGATGTAAGGTTTCTTATTAACTTCTTTTTTTTTTATAAGGAAGAAAGATAAGATCTTTATTTCTCATACTTCTTGAAATCAGGATACATCATAGTTTGATAAACTTAGCATGAAATAAGACATCATAAGGAAATGGGAATATCTAGATCTCTAATCCCTATGAGTTTTACGAAGCTTCCTTGGTGGAGCTTCATCTTCGGAAGAATCTTCCGCCTCAGGCCCGGACTCTATATCTATCACCACTTGTGGTTCTAGTTCAGGCTCCTGCTCCTCCTCGGGTTCCTCTTCAGGGTCTTCTTCCTCAGGCTCCTCATGGATTACATCATCCCATAAGTCTATCAGGGCATGGCAATATCTCTCGAACTCGAACAAGTTTGGGTTGCCTTCTAATATCTCATCTCTAACTGTGACTCCCATATCTCCCCATTGAGGTGGGAGGGAATGTATTAGGTTATTTATGGCTTCAATATGGGTGATCTCCATACCAGCATTAACCGCCCTCATGCATCGTTCATAGATGTCATGTACATGATCGCTAAGCGGTCGGTTAAGATCCGTTACATAGTTCTCATAAGCATGGATAGCAATTCTACGGTTTAAATCTGCCCTATAAGCCCTAGCCGTAGTCTTCCTTGCCGTTTGTAAATATCTAACCATTCTGTCACATAAATGCTCAATTATGCCATTTATCACATAACATCATAACATACATTTCCTTTATGCCCATAACTTTAAGTTTTAGCCCAAGTCCAATACATATCTTTGAAACAACACATTTAACTTTAACATAAACATATACTTGAAAATGTGTCATAACTTATCAAAGCATCAAATCATAACTTCCATAAATATAACTTCCATAACTTTAAACTTTGCACATACCTGGGCTGTAGGATGAGATTCGATGGATGAATGCAATATGCCACGGAATACCTTAAACTTTCAATTTTTGTTTTTTGTTTTGAAAACATACTTGGTCTACAGAACCGGTTTAAAACCATTGCTCTGATACCACACTGTAACGCCTCAACCCCAAGTGGACCGGAACGTTACTTACTTTACTTAACTTAACCGGTGGTTTAGTAACAAGTGTACATATCTTAGCGGAAGCTTAAATCTTAACAAACATTCTTTTTGAAAAATATTGGATTAAATAACTTTATAACTTTCCAAAATCACGAAATATAATTTATTTGATGGAATCATGACTTGTTCAAGATACTCAAAAGAAATAACGTTGGAAATAACATTTGAAACATTAAAGACTTTAAATCTAAATCACTTGTTCACCGGGTTCCCATAGGCTTATTGCATCTCCTTCCATCTCTTCCATCATCCAACCCGGTGCATCAACATTTAATCTGTAAATATAGGGTAGAAACCCGTGAGTTGAAAACTCAATAGGCGTCATAGGTGCAATCGTGATTAAGCTAAGCATTTCATAACAATTAACATTAGAACTTCCATAAAACATGCCGTACCCGGAGGTACCATTTGACATGAAAATGTATGCCGTACCAACGGAACCATTTGACATGAAAGGTGCATGCCGAACCGAAGATACCATTTGACACACAACATTAACCTTTAAATGTATGCCGCACCGACGGAACCATTTGACATGAAAGGCACATGCCGAACCGACGATACCATTTGACACACAACATTAGCCTTTAACATAGAACATTACTTGCTAGAAATTATAACTTAAACACGTATAACAATTTTATGCACCTCTACCTACCTCGATTTGATGCTTGATGAACTTTGAAAAGAACTTTGAAAAACTTTGGATGAACTTCAAAACTTTGACGAAGCTTGGACGTTTGGGCCTTTCTTTGTTGTTTGAAAACACCTTTTGAAATCACAAAAACCTTCTTGCAGAATATTTTTGCCCACCCTTAAAACTTCTGGAAAACACTTTGAAAAATCACCTTCCTTTTCTCTCCCAAACTCTCTATTTTTCTCTCAACTTTTGAAAGCAAATTGAAAGTGCTTTTGGTGTGAAAAATCAAATGAGTGAAGAGGGTATTTATAGGTGAGGTTTGGGGTGGGTGAAAAGTCATATTAAATAGGGTAATTAAGTAGTGCAAGTAGTGGCCATTAATTCAAAAAAAATCGTGGGTTTTTCTGCTTTTCCGGTTGACCGGTTAGTTTCTCCGGTCGACCGGTTGTCCGGTTGTCACTGCACAGCTTTCAGTATTTTTATCATAACTTTGTCTCCTGATATCCAATTGAGATGATTCAAATTGCGTTGGAAAGCTAACTCAAAGAGCTACAACTTTTATTCCGATATCATTTTCAAATTCAAATGTTTTCTATGTCGAAAATAGGTCTCAAAGGAGACTAAAAATATTTGAAGTGTACTTTTAGCCATAAAATAAAATACTTTGCATTCCGTCCAATCTTCATCAAATTATTTTAAGAAAATATTTTATAAACATCATTTTACCTTTAAACATGTATTGGACTATCTTTTGGGCTTATATTTCCTTTATTGGGCCTAATGTGAAGTTAATCACACAATTATGGGCCTAGCTTTATAGAAAGATTTGGGCCTCTACAGATAATATTCCAACAACTAGAACATGAAATGTAGTATCGCCATTTGGGATCTCATTCATTGGATAGCTCTTGTTTGTGTTCAAGTATATTTAGAGCAACATTTGCAAAGAGTAAACACTTATCCTCTTCCATAGTTTTTTTATCCAATATTAATTATTTTTGCTAATTGATAGACTATAATCTCACCCTAGAAATAAGAATTAATAGTTGCCAAAAATAGCGCAACATAGATCTCTTTGGTAAGATATTGAGATCTTGTTCAATGGCTAGCTCTGAGTTGTGATCAAGTATTTCTCAATCGTGAATTGACTCAATTATACCTATCTCTATTAGAAATACATAGGGTTTGAAAGTTTGAGTTATTTTATTAACTAATTTATGTTTATCAATTCTACGAAAATAAGCATAACTCAAGTAAGTTATTTTAGAGAAAAATTCACAGATGAAAGACATTAGAAATCTGACTCCACCAAATAATTTATTTTAATTCTCCAACTCATGCCAATGTTTACAATTCATGATCCTAATTTGTTTAATGATGTCTCGAGAGTAAGGTTAAACTATTTTCATTTATGACTCTAAAATATATCTATCAGTGTGATATATAAAAATAATTCAACTTTACAATCATTCAATTAAGTTTGTGTAAAACATAGGAGCATATTTCTATACCTATTACACTTTATGTTATAACATGTGCTGGAACCTAAATTGAACCTCTCAGAAGCAAATTTGGTCATACATTTGAACAATGATCAACCATTCAAATGGATTAAGAACTTAGCACATAATCAACAACACGTGAATTAAAATTAAAAGCAAGATATTTTAATTAAAACATCAAATTTTGGTTTGCATCATCGTCCTAGTGAAAGGTTTCTAACCTAACATCATTGAATTGTAAAAACATAATTTTGTTTAGAATACTTCACCAAAAGTTTATAAAGATGAGAAGTAAAGAGATCAGTTTTCATTCCTCGAATTTCTTCAATGAATTTTTAAATCACCTTCATCATCATTTTACTCAAGAACCAATAACTCGAATTTTGTGTTGAAATCTCGAGAAAATTTGTGTTTCTATCTCCAAGTTTTTATGTTTTGAAGAGAGTTACTTTAATTAATGGTCACTAAACTTTGCTATAAGTTACTATTTGCTCACCAAAATAAAAAAAAAAAAACTTTTTGCCCACTGAATTTTTCTATCGGTTACTACTTGCTGCTCATTAAAATTTAAAAGGTTATTTGTTCCACAATTAAACTCGAACAAAGTTACTCGTTGCTCATTGAACTTCCCTATATTTAACATTGATAGAAATGATATAGATGATTGATGAGTAACTTTTTTCGAATTTGAGCGAGCAACAAGTAAATTTTTAAATTTGAATGAGCAAGTAGTAACCTATAACAAATTCCAGTAAGCAAAGAGTAACTTTTTTAAATTTTGATGAACAAATAGTAACTTATATCAAAGTTAAGTCACAATTGATTAAATTAGCTCATTTTGAAGATTAGGTTTGGGGAATTTATTTGTATCTAATTGCTTGGAATCTACTTATACATGCACAATGAAATTTTAAAATAATTTCCAATTTTCATTAATGATTGTCTTTGTGTTCAGATGGAAACTGTGGTTAGAATGTTACATTTGATGAATTCTCAAACTTCTATGTGAATCTGATCACGACATACCACGATCTTTGTACACCATAATTGTTCAAGCATTCAGCCTCTAATGGTAATTCACACGAAGAGAACAAGAATGAAATGATTATGATTTTCTTTTCTTGTGCTAGCAAAAATATAAATAATTTATTTTCTCTCTAACCCTAATTGTTTATTAGATGTTTAAATATACCTGACCCATCTAATAAACTAAAGTCGAAAAGTTGGCCCATTAACAAACCATTCAAATTAATTACTTGCAAAAGTGTCCATATTTGTCAATTTAATTAATTCTTAATTTCATTCTTCTAGTTCTCACTTTATGTGTAACCCATTAGATTCCCGATCACTATAATGGACGATGTGAATCATTATTCTTATATAATCAAAATAAGATAAACGAAAAATTATCCTTTCAATTTAGCATTAACTCACAAAGACTAATCAACTTATATTTGGCATCCCTGATTGGCATATGAAAATGTATTGAGGCAATACATATAACGAAAAATGTCACGTGATGTGACAAAATCAAACTTCCTAGATTATTGTAAAACAATAATCCTTTCGTCTTTATAACTTGATCAACTATAAGATATGGAGATGTGCTAATCTCAATTTAATTTATCATATCTTTCATCTCACTCTTAAGTCAATTATAGTCGAAACTCTTCTTGACTTATGACCTCACCTTAGCCCAAGATTTTGATATCAGCTTAAGCGAATGAATGTAGGTCATAATCTTTTACTATCTAAAAGTGACGAATCATCTATTGATCATTCATAACTTTTTTATGATTCTTCTCAAACCTGAACGATGTCTTATTAATGACTCTTGGCAGGACAACATCTAATATCATCAAAATATGAAGATCCTCATATAAGGTACTATGATCTCGTCAAGTTAAAGGACCAAATCCACTACCACATGTCACATATTAATCACTAGCACTAAGATAGTCGTCCACGTGAAATCTCTGTAGTGTCTTTAATATATTGAACTCTTAAAAAATATCTAGGCGTCCATTTAAATGTCGATAAATTTTGGTTTGTGAGATCAGTTATTCACTTCACAAATGAAAAAAAAAATCATCTATTGAACAGCTCCAACTTGATACAATCTAATGCAAATCTCATTTAGAAGACAATGGTGGTGCCATTGGAAACTTGGAATATCATCTTAAGATTGTTGGAGCTACATTCGCAATGGTCGGAACAAGAAGCAGATGAATTTATAGAAAATGTTATTGAACTCTTAAGCCAAAGAAACAAGTTGGAGAAACTGTTACAAACCTATGTAGAAGGTCAAACCAAACACGTTTCATGAAGATGTTTCACAAAGGCTTGAAATAATAGCTCCGTGGTAGATTACAAGGCACGTGTTTGCTTTTTTTCTTAAGGCAATAATTGCTCTTGGTGATGTACACAGGAAAGCAAAGATGCCTCTAGAATATAGTAGATCAAAATATGGTGTTTGCATTGTGCACTAATAAAGACAAGCCCAAACACTAAGGAGAGAAGACACTAATAAAGAGAGTAGTATACTGTATTTTTGGATTACAAAACATGGACAAACTTTGAAAAGAAGAGTTCAACTATGCACAAAAAAATATATTTTTAAGGTGGAAAACTCTATCCTATATTTGCATGTGTCTCGCATATGAAACTAAATCTTATTTATTGGTTGTTAAACAAGTCTTCCCAAGAGTTATAATCCTTCATAGGAATCACAACTTTATGTTTTATAAGTTAAATAAGAAAATTAGGGTGAAAATACATCAAAACACTAGAGGAACGGGTGCTAAAGAACTTGTTCTAGGGAGAGTCACGGACATGGCCCATAAGCATGGGATGGGTTTCATGTGTCATTAGTGGCTGCCCAGTAGCATGGGACGGCCGCTCCTACAGGCATGAAGAATATTTGCATCCTACCCATCGGATGCCCAAATGCATTAGGCAGCCACCTAGTCCTACTCGTTATCAAACCGTCACCAAACTTTTTCCTTGACTCTTGGAAGCTCACAAACGCATCTAACAATGTCCAAAACCAGTGATATTTGAAAATTTTGCAACAAGATTTAACTTCTTTTATAAAAGAGCCTCTATAATCAAATGCCTAAAGCAGTTCCAACTAATTTACAAAGAAATTGTTGGAAAAGTCAATGCCATGTCACTCTATGGTAATTTCTTCAAGCATTTTAGGTAAATTAAAGTACCCATAATTCTTCAAAAAATTAATACAATAACATAAAGGGAAAATTACCTAGAAACGTACGTTTATAAATTATTTTTCTAAAATAAAGGGGATTAATTTTCATTTCACAATTCAGGTGATAATTGGATTTTAATAACACTCTATCCCATTTCGTTCCTACATCAAAACCCTAAATATTTTCCCTCTCTCTCTCTCTCTCTCTCTCTCTCTCTCTCTCTCTCTCTCTCTCTCTCTCTCTCTCTCTCTCTCTACGACCACCCACCTCCTTTTCGGGCGCGAAGTATCATCGATCATCGCTTGTGACGTGGTGAAGGAAGCAACATACCGATTACAGCAAAGATGCTCGTTGCGCCACTGCTTCTACAAGCAGTGACGATGCTCGTAGCTGTTCACAATGAAGACAGCTTATCGCTGTTGTGAGTGCTACTTCTATGATTGTTGGCTATCCTATCCTTCCTTCTAGGCCCGACTCGAATCGATGATGACTCGGGCCTTTTCATTAAAGATTTCTTCACTGCTCTATTTGGCGTTAATTTCTGGCGGGCTTCTTTAACTGCTTTTTCTTCTAGCAATGGCTCTAATGATGGCAGAGATTTACTGGAGCATTTTTTGTTACTTTTGGATTTGAAAATGGGTGAATTTAGAGTGGTTGAGCTGGTGGTGGTGCTAACACAGCAAGCCATTAGGATCGAAATGTGAAGCTTTTACCCCGACGAAGTTTTTGTAGTGAAGCACGAGAACTACACTCAGTCGCAAAAGAGCAGCAGCTGCGGCTAGCAGCACCTGGCTTCACCGATCATCATTGTCCAACCAGTAGACTTCAGATGTAAATTCAGGTGGTGGGGACGGTGATTTAACGGACGGTGAGTTAACGGACGCTGGTGGAGATAGTGGTAAGCTTATAGGTGGTGGTGGTGGTTGTGAGTGCTTGATGGTGGAGGTGACTAGATGGTGGAGGTTGAGAGAAAATTGGAGGTGGAGGTGAGCTCACGGGTGGTGGTGAAGAGAAAATTGGTTTTGGTGTCGAATTAGGTGTTGAATGAGATAGAAGAGGTATAGTGTTGTCAATTTTGTATCCGCAAATGTACGAATCACATCAAGTAATAAAGTGGATCTAAGAGTTCGGATTGTCATTCCCACAAAGACTATACTTTAGCACTTAATTTATTTGTTCTCTAACCACTATTCGATGAGAGCAGATAAAAATTTGTATGGTTCGATTTTAATATAAATACGTGAAAACAAGTGGATGCACACAAGATTGGTTTAGAAACTAAATAATGAATAACTATTAGGACAGAATAATTTCTCCTATTGATCACCTTTACATTTTAAATCAAGAATCATATCTAATGTATTGTTTTGTCGAATTCTCCTTTTGTATTCAATTTACCTTTCTCGAGTTCTCATTGAGCCTATTTAACTAATTCAATTCGATATTTCTATGTGAATTAAGCTTAGTTAAATGAGTTATTTGTTCTAAGAATTCAATTATGACCGCAATAATTAGTATAAGTATCTCTACACATTATACCAATTTACCTGATTTTACTACATGGTCTAAATCCTAAACTCACATCTCTATTCGTAAATGATTAATAAAATCATCAAATCAGTGACCAAGTAATTTAATGCATTAAACTCATAGTAAAATCAACACATGAAAAAATAAAAAACAAGAATCTTAATTAAATGACATAAAGGATCCCAATTGTGCTACATTATTCACCATAACAAGAGATTTAGCTACTAATAATGAAAGAGGAAAAACAATAGATAGTCCTTGAATATATCACCAGATTTGTAGTAAAAATGTAGAAGAAAATGTATCAATTTTGCACCAAGGTCTTCTTTCTCTCCCAATCAATGCTCCAAACATTAAATTGCTTGTTGTTTTCCTCTCTTTAATTGCTTCTCTTTAATCTCAAAGTGAATTTCTTGCTTCTAAAAAATATGTGCCCCAAAAAATGTGAGAAAATTTTATTTGTAGGTGTCTTTCCCTGTGTCTAGAGATTAAGGTTTTTCATGGACTTCGAATGGGCCAAAAATGTTCCCTAGTTACGGATACCAACGAGGTCGCGGCACTTGTGGTTCGGCATCGCGCTTCCTTTCGGAGTGGCGCCACAGCGCCTTGAGCCTGGAGCCAAAACTTTGTTTCTTTTCTTTTCTGTGGTGCCGCAGTGCCTCAACTTTGTTTCTTTTCCTTTCGTGGAGCCTTGGAGCCACTATTCAATCATCTTGATTTGTGTCTTTTACCCCTTTATCCACAATTTTTTTTCGATCCATACCAATAGCTTTATTTGATGAACTTTTTCATATCTTTCACTATCTCAACAATCCTATAAAACAACATTAACAAACATATTAAAAACGTTCAATATTCACAAAATCTAGCTTACAGTAAAGTTAAAATTGGCTTAAACTAGTGAGTAAAACATAGTCATCATATAGCCTTATCAAATTTGTAGTGATGGGGTTTTTTTTTTTTTTTTTTTTTTTTTTTTTTTTTTATCAAATCTGTCGATTAGCCAGAGTTTTGGGGTGGTTGATAGTGTTTTGCAAATGGTGCCAGTAATTTCCTAATCTGTGGGTGATTCTGTTGTTGGTGGTGGTGTAGACAGCGATGGTTCTATTGTTGGTGGTCGTGGTAACGTTGTACGTGTTTGGTTTTTGATGGTATTGGGAGTGGTGGTGGCAATGGCAACATGGTGTGACCAATTCTATTTTAGTGTGGTTGTTTGTGATCAGATGTGTGACTTTATGTGACTTGACTACTTACAGTCACAAATTAGACTAATTTGGTCACAGTTAGTCGCAGATAACACATGTCAGTGAATGTTGTATTTATGGTCATGAATTTGAGTTGAAGGTGGTAGTGGTGGTACATTGGAGGTGATGATGGTGGTGACTGGTGGTGGGTTGTTGTGTTGGTATGCATTGTGTGCATATTTGTTTGTTGTGATACTCAATTGCCTAGTATGTGTTTACTGTAACTTGTGACTAATTTTGTATTAATTGTGATTAATTGTGACTTAATCACATATCGTCATGATTAAAATTGACTTAATCACAGACAGTCACATTGAAGACAAATTTAGTCACAGTTAGTCAAAGAAAACACATGTATGTGACTTGGTTGCGTACATTTACAAATTAGACGGTCACGGACAGTCACACTGAAAACAAATTTAGTTACAGTTAGTCATATATAACACAAGTTAGTAATTTGGTTACATACAATCACAGATTAGATGGCCACAAATAGAAATAAGTACGGTGGAGCGGTCACTGAAATAGTCATCGGAGCAGTTACCGGAATACTCGCTGGAGTCGCCAGAATCGTCACCAGAGAGGTCGTCGGAATACTCATTGGAGTCGTCAAAATAGTCATCGGAGCAATTGCCGTGGACGATCGCCGGAATTGTTGCCAAAATACTCGTAGGAGTGATTGTCGAAGTTGATTGCCGCCTCTGATGGAGAGAACGGGTAGGGAGAGGATAGAGAAGAGAGAGAGAGAGAGAGAAGCATTTAAATTTGAAATTTGGTGTGATAGGTTTGGTGGAGATTGGGTGGGGTAAGTTGATTAATTATATTATATTATAATTAAACATTTAATAAATTAATTTATCACCTGATTTTTATAAAATTTTAGGGAGTTTGTTAGTTTTGAAATGTGGTGTTTATATGTAGGATTTATGTGTTATTCCCTAACATAAAAGCCCCTTCACATAACCCATCAAAAGTACAGAAAGGTGAAATAATAATCACAAGTGGTAATTTGCAAGTACAAATACAAAAAGTGTCCTTTGCTTTACTCTGTTATCTCATAATAGAGTAATCAGCTAATAAATAGCCTAATAAAGCCTTTCGTTCTTTCCCATGGAATATATTCCTGATCCATACGTAGAATGCATAACATCAGCCAACAAAGGAAACTGTAATAATGCAAATAATGTAACTGGAACACAAGCAGTGAGAGCAATCAGGATAATAATCCAAGCCAGTTGATGTCCAACCACAATGAAAAAGCTTGCGCTAAAAGCTAGGAGCATTGATGCTATAGAAAAGAAAAGTGTTGTTAGGCCAATAATCAGCCTCTTCGGCAAGGACTCAAGGAAATCTTCTTCAGCATAACGTGAGGTGAGGATAGATAAGAACATCAATATAGATGTCACAGAGGAGAACAGAGCAAGTGCATCTGATATGGAGAAAATTATAAATGACTTGTCCTTAAGGAAAATAGGGGTTCCTGTATTATTGTCGTTGCCTCCTGGTACTGTAAAAATTGCAGCAAACATTACTGTAGTAATGAGTGTTGCAACAAGCATGCAGGATGATGCTGTATCCTTCATCCATTTCTCCCCACTCTTGACTAATCCCTTGTGTTCCTGAGAAAATAGCATTTGGGGTGTTCTACCTTCTGAGTCTTTCATTTCCTTGTATAATGGCTGCATATTCTTCTCAACTTCCTTTGAATGTTAATAAGAAGAAGAGTCAAAACACATGGAAAGAAATTTTAATTAGCTTAAACGAGCAAGAATAAAGTTTAAACACAATTTGAAAGTCACCTTAAACCACAGCAACTCCCGTTGCATTTGAAGTGCTGCACCAGAGACAATTTTAAGTCTATTTGAAGGAGCCAAGTTTGCAGCCAAGTGCAGCATGTTACAATTGTTGGGGTTCTTATAGGATGTGATCAAATCTTTGTACGCTCCTAATTCATAAAGAAGTTTGAAGATTTTTTCTTGGCGATGAATAACCGCAATGTGAAAAATGCTCCGACTTTGCTCATCAACTTTCCAAATGAGATAAGGATAGGAGAGAAGAAGCTCCCTAATGAACTGAACATTTCCAAATTCTGCAGCTATGAACAATGGTCGTGAAGGGCTCCTGAGTAACTTCCCAATTTCTGAATCATCCAATAAGAAGAGAACCTGTTTCCACAAGAATTTTACCAGCTCCATGGCTTGGGATTGCATCAGCTTTTTCTCAATAACTCCCTGGATTCCTAGAGTTATAAGGAAACGAAAGCAAAATCACCAAAATTGATGAACATGCTTATTATGGGACTTGTAATGCATTCGATACCTGTTAGGTCCATAACACGATTGAGAAGTCCGAAGTAGCTAGTACAACGAGTCTTGTTCAACAGTTTTGCACTCACACCTGAAATATAACTGATGTTGTAGAATTCTAGAATACTTGATTCAACAAGGAACACAATGAGAGTGCTTTTTCAGTTTGCCATGCTTTGCTAGATTAACATAGAGGTTACAATTTAAATAGAAATGAAAAAATTTACAGCGGTAAACACATCTCTGCCAGATTCCTAGTCCACTTTTGCCTGAAAATGCTGAAGTCTTTCGTGCTAGAACATGAAGTGCTGTCTCCCCACTGGGCTCTCTTTCAATGGCTAGTTCTGTTTTTTCTTTAAGTATACGCAGAGCAACATCTGAAAATGTTAAACAGTTAGCCTCATCTATGCTGTTTTTTCAAATATTTATATATTTGTCTGTCGATCAAATGCTATCTCACCATATAAATCTGAGCTAATAGTTGCAATTAGTAGCCTAACATAGTCCTCTTTGGTAAGAAATTGGTTGTCTGTTACTGAATAAAGATACCAGACCATGTCTCCATGTCCCAATTCAGCAGCAATGTGTAGGGACGTCACTCCGTTGCTACCTCTTATCATAGGCAAGTGACCGACCGTTTTTTGCTACCATTAACTCTGCAATTTTTGTAATACCAGATGCAACAGCAAAGAAAAGTGCAGTATTTTCATAGTTATTTTTAAGTGCCAGATCCAATGGATCCATCATTTTGACTAATTCTTCTACAAATATTATCTGTTTTGCGCCTGCTGCAATATGCAGAACACTTTCCCCTCTGTTTGTGATCTTTTCTGTTATTGCTTGAGGATGTAGATAAAAAAATTCTTTTGCTTCTTCCCAATCACCCTTGAGTGCAGCATGGTATAGAGGCACATACATTGCAAGATTCCTGGCGTAATTAGTCCCCTCTAATGTTAATGAACAAGAGGCCCAAGTCAGAAAACCAATATAATTATGTTGGTCTAAGTATACAAAATGATGGCAGCGACAGAGAAATCCAGTAGAAAATTCATCATTTTTCCATTAGACTATTGGCAATATAAACATATCAAGTGGAGAAAAAAAAAGGCAAAACACAAGTGTTTCCCTAAGCAAACAAAAATATTACATCGATAGGCCCATGTAACCCCTAATTAAGCCACATAATCTTATGGTAAAAGGAGTTTACTTACCGGCTCCCTCCGAAAATGAAGATAGATGTGCTGGTGTCCCGGCTGGAACGGAATGTATGGAAGTTTGATTTGGGATTTGACCATTAGAACAGTTGGTTAGCTGAACTGGAACAAGAGGGTAAGAAGTGATTCCAGTGTTGTTCAAGTCTGGTTCATCGGAACCACCAGTGGCCGGGATGGAGTTTAGTTCCCGGAAGCAGGACTGAATAGAAGGAATTCTCGGAAGTTGAAACTTGCTCAAGTTTTCCATCACTCACAAGTGACAACCAGCTCAACTGCTGCTTCAAGCTATGGAAAGAAATAATAGCCAAAGATTAGGAGGGTCCCTTTTGTGCAGACATTATTGACTCAGCCATAGAGATTGGTCTGTGCTTTCTCCTGATCAGTGGCTACAAATCTTTGGAAAGGAATAATAGCCAAATATTAGGAGTGTCCCTAACGTGTATAGCTGGACTCATTTTGTCACATCTAACCTTTGGAAAGGTAAAGATGGCACATAAAGAGTGTGTTTGATAGATATTATTTGGGAAAAATGAATTTTGAAATAGTGATATGATGGGAAATGTGTGATTGAAAAAGAAGGAAAAGTTATTGATGTGATAGAAAATATTATTTTATTGAAAAATGTGTGATTGAAAATGAGTAGAAGAATGAGAATGAGAATTAAAATGGGAATCAAACAGGACCAAAGTATGTTCACATAAGCTCAAAATAAAACAGTAGCATAAAGTGTAATTTTTATTCCAAAACGTTTAACCAGCGTAATTAATACGCTAATATCCTTTTAGAGTCCCCCCCTTTCCCTTCTCCAATTAATTCCTCCACATCACATATGGATCCCACGACTATTTGTAATATGCTTTTGTCATTCTGACCATCTATAATTCAATTATTTATAATAAATAATATATTAAATTATTAAACATCAAAGCAAATGATAATCATTTTTTGAATGATTTTAACCCTACTACAATTCAATTATTTTAATATTACTTTACTTTTCATTTTTTAATATGTAATAAATATTACAATATCCTTATTATGTATGAATTTCGTGTTATTAATTCTCAATTAATTAACATTCACATTAATCTATATTCAATGAATATTGACTTGATAAATTTTGATCTACATGAGTCAGAGTAATTATAGATAGATTTATTTCTATTTATCTAATTAGGAATTTCAATGGGTGTTTAAATTCATAATTAACAATTAATTTTTATGCACCATATGTAGTATAAAAAGGTTGTTCATTTGTAATATTTCATTATCTCAAAATATTAATATCAAATATTATTTTTATTACACTTATAAATTATTTCAAAATAACGAGCAATACACATTCAACTCTGACTAGTACATTAAAAAGTAGGAACTTTGGAAAAGTCATTATAAGAGGGATGTTAAGCCCAAAATTGTTGTGGTTAAATATTCACGTGGTATAATTAATTCTCAATCCTATAAAAAGAGAAGAAAAAATATTATTAAAAGAAAAGTGATAAAAATAAAAAATAAAAAATTGACAAAAACTTAAAAAAATAAAAGAAAAATAAAAAAAGGTGACAAAATTAGAATTTCCAAATTAGAAAAATACAGGAAATAATAAACTCCCTAATGACTCAAAGTTTCCAAACTCTGCAGTGATGAATAATTGTTGTAAAGGATCCCAATAACTAAATCATAGTCATTAGGGTTTCCAACGTGATTCAGCAGTTTGATTAAATGTAATTAGGTAAAATTACTACGGCCCTCAATTTTCCATGGGGGCAACTCGATGTCGAAATCCTAGATGAGTTGTCTAAAGAATTCGAATTAAATATGAACCAGAAAGAATTTCTAATAGGACCTAGTGTCGGTAAGCAACCGACTCAATCCATTCTAGATTAATTTATGTAGGTAAATTATTAATTAGTTTCTTTATTAAGGGTAGTTCGATCTTTTATGTTGTTTAGGGTTTCATGTTTTATATAGTTTCTTTGGAATATTTTGTCTTTATTGAATAAAGCTTTTATCATGTTGTTGTAAAAGGAAAGTTTATTAGGGTTTGTAGTGAATGACAATTATATCCCTGTAGCCTTAGAAATTATTAACATTGTATCCCTGATTCTTACCTATAAATATAGGGTTTTGGTCATTAATAAAATACACACAAGTCTATTGACTTAATTCTCTCTTCTTCTTCTTCTCTATTTTATAACACGTTATCAGAACGAAATTCTGACAATTTCGAAGAAAAGCCTTCTTATTCATTACATGTCGGGCAGTCCCTGGTTACCTGATTCAGCCCAGAGTGCTTGAGGACAGTCGGGGGAAACAGACAGGGCAAACTTGAGCACGCAATAAGCTAACATAATATTTTGACCGAAAAAGGCCATTCTCAGTACCCCAGCTTCTCATAGACAAGAAAGGACATTGTTTCTCAAGGTCAGCATCTCATCTATAAAAAAGGACATTGTTTCTCGAGGTCAGCATCTCATCTATAAAAACAGTTGCATGATTAGGAATTATATTGCACGTTAATTAAAATATTACTATTCATGAATAGGTTAACATCATTTATATTGCAAATACGTGATCCGATTTATTTTTATAAACATAGTTGGTCATTACACAAATAGATAATTATTCATGATTGTATAATTATAAGTTGATTAATCAATTAAATAGTTTAATTAACTTCTTTTTTCCTTAATTCATATATATCTTAATTTATTTTGCTTCTTGTTTCCTGTTCGATTAATCATCTCATCCATATTCTTTTTAATGCAAGTGTTGTTTATGAATTTAATACACTTATATATTTGTATTATAAATAGTTTGTTGTTACTCCTGAAGTAGCACAATATTATATAATTAATATTTAAGAAGAATATTAGAAGTAGATTTATCGATTACAAATAGTTTATTGTTGCTCCTGAAGTAGCAAAATATTATAATTGATATTCTTGAAGAATATTATTTGCTCCTGAAGAGTATAAATTATAATTTTCAATATTCCAGAAGAATATTGATATATTGCTCTTGAAGAACAATAATAAAATACAATGTGCTCCCGAAGTAGCACGTGTTTCGAAGAACATATTATTTTAAATTAGTGTTTATTCCCTGAAGGAAAACACGTAACTTATGTTGATATTACTTAATTAACTATTATGCATTTTTCGAAACTAATTGTATTTTTACTTATTTTATTGTGTAGTTATCAAATGGCAAATATCACAAAACTTGAGTTTGTTGCACTTGACATATCTGGCAAAAACTATCTATCATGGGTACTCGATGCCGATATCCATCTTGTCTCAAAGGGTTTGGGAGAGACAATAAAAGAAGGAAACAAAGAATCCCTGCAGGATCGTGCAAAAGCACTTATCTTCCTTCGCCATCACCTTCACGATGGGTTGAAAATTGAATACCTCACTGAGAAAGATCCACATGCTATTTGGAAAAAAATGACTGAAAGATTTGATAATCAGAGGACTATAGTCCTCTCCAAAGCCCGCTATGAGTGGATGCACCTTCGTTTACAAGATTTCAAAACTGTAAGTGAGTACAATTCTGAACTCTTTAGAATATCTTCAAAATTGATCTTGTGTGGAGAAAAAATCACTGATGAAGATATGTTGGAGAAAACTTTCTCTACATTTCACGCCTCAAATGTGCTCCTGCAGCAACAATATCGTGAGCGTGGTTTCAAAAAGTACTCAAAACTTATATCTTGCTTACTTATTGCTGAAAAAAATAATGAACTTCTAATGAAAAATCATGGGTTACGTCCAACTGGTTCTGTACCATTGCCTGAAGCAAATGGTACTGCATTTCCTGAAGCAAATGCAATATCAAGACAAGGACGTGGACGTGGACGTGGACACTGATTTGGACGTGGATGCGGACGTGCACGTGGAATAAATCATGGACGAAATAATCAGCAAAGTTATCATCAGCAAGGCAACAATTTCAAAAGGCACAAAGTAAACGAAAGTAGCACATCCAAAAAGGTGCATGAAGAAAATTATTTTAGATGTGGAATGAAAGGGCATTAGACACGCTCCTGTCGTACGGCAAAACGCCTTGTGGATCTTTATCAAAAATCAATCAAGGGAAAAAGAAAAGTTGAGACAAATTTCGCTGATTATGATGGTCCAATTGATGTGACTCATTTGGATGTCTCTGATTTCTTTGCCGATCCAAATGGAAATATTGACCACTTGATTGGGGGTGGCGTGATGGAAGATATAGATTAATTTATTTTTATACTTCTAGCATTTCACTTTATTTTAGAAATTTAGTTAGAAATATGTTTTTATTTTTCACAAAAAAAAAGGAAAACTTTATTATGTATCGTCAATTTCATATTATTGAATCATGTTTACTTCTTTAAATTCATAAATTCAAGTTT
Source organism: Osmanthus fragrans (assembly GCA_019395295.1). Lineage (NCBI taxonomy): Eukaryota > Viridiplantae > Streptophyta > Magnoliopsida > Lamiales > Oleaceae > Osmanthus > Osmanthus fragrans. Next base: position 20,411,299 of record CM033350.1, on the reverse strand, counting down.
TTATTAAAACATGTGTATTTTGTTGTATTTATAGATTGATGATGGATTGTCAATATACTTGTTTGATAGATAGTGCAACTACACATACAATTTTTCAAGACAAAAAATATTTTTTGGACTTAACATTAGCAAAAAATAATGTTAATACAATATCTGGTGCATCGAATATCGTTGAAGGCTCCGGAAGAGCTTGTATTATTTTACCAAATAATACTAAATTATATATTGACGATACACTTTACTCTAGCAAATCCAGAAGAAATTTGCTTAGTTTTAAAGATATCCGCTGCAATGGATATCACATTGAGACGATGCAAGAAAATAGTGTTGAATATCTTTGCATAACTTCCTTTGTATCTGGCAAGAAGTAGATAAAAGAAAAATTTAATGCACTCCCATCTAGCATGTACTATACATTTATAAAAATGATTGAATCAAATAATGTCACGAACCAGAAGTTCGTTGACCCAAAAAGTTTCATACTTTGGCATGATAGACTTGGACATCCAGGAGCTATAATGATACGTCGAATAATAAACAACTCACATGGACATCCTTTAAAGAACCAGAAGATTCTTTTACCTAATGATTATCCATGTGTAGCTTGTTCACAAGGCAAGTTAGTCATTAGACCTTCGACTACAAAGGTCAATGTTGAATCTCTAACTTTCTTGGAAAGAATTCATGGAGATATATGTGGGCCAATACACCCACCATGTGGACCATTTCGTTATTTTATGGTATTAATTGATTCTTCTACTAGATGGTCACATGTTTGTCTACTTTCCACTAGGAATGTAGCATTTGCTAGACTACTTGCTCAAATCATAAAAGTACGAGCACAATTCCCTGATTATTCAATCAAGACTATTCGTCTTGACAATGCTGGTGAATTTAGATCACAAGCATTCGACGATTATTGTATGTCAATTGAGATTGTAATTGAGCATTCAGTTGCGCATGTCCATACACAAAATGGTTTGGCAGAGTCATTTATTAAACGCTTCCAACTTATTGCTAAACCATTACTTATGAAAACAAAGCTACCAGCTTCTGTTTTGGGACATGCCATATTACATGCTGCATCATTGGTTCGTGTTAGACCAATTGCCTATTATCAATATTCACCCTTACAACTTGCATTTGGTCATGAACCTGATATTTCTTACCTAAGGGTTTTTGGTTGTGCTGTCCAAGTCCCTATTTCACCCCCCACAACGTACTAAAATGGGTCCCCAACGAAGACTGGGGATTTATGTGGGTTTTGATTCACCATCCATTATTAGGTATCTGGAACCTTTAACGGGTGATTTATTTACTGCACGTTTTGCAGACTGTCATTTTGATGAAATGACTTTCCCAATTTTGGGAGGGGAAAAACTACATTCTAAAAAACAAGGTAAAATTTCTTGGAATGAAATAACTCTATCTCACTTTGATCCTCGCGGTAATCAATGTGAGCAAGAGATTGAAAAAATCATTCATTTGCAAAGAGTTGCAAATCAGTTACCCGATATATTTGTTGACACGAAAAAAGTGACAAAATCATATATAACAGCAAAAAATATTCCAGCAAAAATTGATGTCGCTGCAGGACAATCTGCTGTAACAAATTAATCTAACATACGCCAGAAGTGTGGTCGACCAGTTGGTTCAAAAGACTCTGTATCTCGAAAAAGAAAAGTACAAGAGAAAAACCAACCAAAAACTCCAGAAGAAGTAACATTAGAAAAGATTGATCAATCAAATATTGAAAATATGGTTCCTGAAGAACCACAAGTGTCCGAAAATAATGAGATTTCAATAAATTATATATTATCTCATAAATTATGGGAACGGAATAATGTTGTTATAGACAATATTTTCGCCTTTAATGTGGCTCTTGATATCATGCAAAATGAGGATCCTGAACCACAGCCAGTTAAAGACTGTCAAAATAGAAATGATTGGCCAAAATGGAGAGAAGCCATACAGGCGGAATTGAATTCCTTAGAGAAACGAAAAGTGTTTGGACCTGTAGTTCAAACACCTGAAAATGTAATCCCTGTAGGATACAAATGGGTTTTTGTACGAAAGAGAAATGAAAATAATGAAATTACAAGATACAAAGCCCGACTAGTAGCTCAAGGTTTCTCACAAAGACCAGGCATTGATTATGATGAAACATATTCTCCCGTAATGGACACCATCACTTTTAGATTTTTGATTAGTTTGACTGTGTCACAAAAACTTGATATGCGCCTTATGGATGTAGTAACTGCATACTTATAAGGCTCACTTGATAGTGACATATATATGAAAGTCCCCGAAGGACTTAAAGTGCCAGGAGCAAACGATATATGCCCGAGAACCATGTTCTCAATTAAATTGCAAAGATCATTATATGGACTGAAACAATCCGGACGCATGTGATATAATCGTCTTAGCGAATATTTGTTGAAGGAGGGTTATAAAAATGACGATGTCTGCCCATGTGTTTTCATAAAGAAAACAAATATTGAATTTGCAATTGTCGCAGTTTATGTTGATGATCTAAACTTAATTGGAACTCCTAAAGAGCTCAACAAAACTGCTAATTATTTTGAAAAATGAATTTGAGATGAAGGATTTAGGAAAAACCAAATTTTGTCTCGGGTTGCAAATCGAACACTTCCCAGAAGGATTGTTTGTTCATCAATCTACATATACAGAAAAAGTTTTAAAACGATTTTATATGGATAATGCACATCCATTAGCATCACCTATGATTGTTCGATCACTTGATGTGAAAAAGGACCCATTTCGTCCACTTGAAGATGGAGAAAAGGTTCTTGGTCCTGAAGTACCATATCTTAGTGCAATTGGAGCATTAACATATCTTGCAAATTGCACTCGACCCAACATAACTTTTTCTGTAAATCTCCTTGCAAGATATAGCTCTACACCAAGTAAAGACATTAGAATGGTGTTAAACACATTTTTCGTTACCTAAAGGGTACGATTGATTTGGGATTATTTTACTCCCAAAAGTCGGGATCTACTTTAGTGGGATATGCAGATGCAGGTTATCTATCTGACCCACATAAAACTAAATCACAAACAGGATCTGTGTTTACACGTGGAGGAACAGCTATATCATGGAGGTCTGTGAAGCAATCCTTGACAGCAACATCCTCAAATCATTCTGAAATTATTGCAATCCATGAAGTAGGGCGAGAATGTGTATGGTTGAGGAACATGACCCATCATATCCAAGCATCATGCGGGTTAATTTCAACAAAAGATAGTCCAACAATTTTGTATGAAGACAATGCAGCTTGTATTGCACAGCTCAAAGGAGGCTATATCAAAGGCGATAGGACGAAACATATTTCTCCAAAATTCTTTCATACACACGAGCTTCAGAAGAATGGCGACATCGATGTTCAACAAATTCGCTCAAGTGACAATTTGGCCGATTTATTCACAAAAGCACTGCCAACATCTACATTCAAGAAGTTAGTCCATGAGATTGGAATGTGTCGACTCAAAGATTTTAGTGATCAACATTAGGGGGAGTAACTGTACTCTTTTTCCTTCGCATAGGTTTTATCCCACTGGATTTTCCTAGCAAGGTTTTAATGAGGCAACATTTATTTTTAATACTCAAAAATAACTGTACTATTTTTCCTTCGTTTGATTTTTTTCGTCCTATTAGGTTTTTTATCAAACAAGGTTTTAACGAGGCAGATATTTTTTAATGTATCATTCAAGGGGGAGTGTTGTAAAAGGAAAGTTTATTAGGGTTTGTAGTGAATGACAATTATATCCCTGTAGCCCTAAAAATTATTACCATTGTATCCCTGATTCTTACCTATAAATATAGGACTTTGGTCATTAATAAAATACACACAAGTCTATTGACTTAATTCTCTCTTCTTCTTCTTCTCTATTTTATAACACATGTTTAATTTTTCTTGTTACACAACATTATAATCATACCACAATTAAAATCAATTTTAAAATAAAAACATCACAACAAATTTACAATTAGAGTCCTAACCCAATAAAAAATTAATTTTTTTTTTTTACAGTATTATAATGTACTCTCCATTATTTCCCTCTCTTTCTCCACCCATTCTTCATCATCTTCTTCCCCCACACACCCCTAGTTTTAAACTAATAAAAAGTGTGAATAATATTCATTTTTAATCACTGAAATTGATAATGGCAGAATGCCCAAACTGAACTACCCAGTAGAATTTAAAATCCATTTCCTAATTTGAATTTAGATTTTTTAACATAAAAGATGTGAAAAATAAAAGGGCAAATCTACTCTGTTTACGTTCTTCGCTTATAATTTTGACAGAGTTTAATATTTTTTGAGTAATTTCACCTAACTCTGAAAGAAGTTTTATGACATAAAAAAATTAGTTTAAGTCTCTAACTCCATCTCATCGCAAGTTTAACCTACAATTATGCTATAAATTGGGAGAAGAGGGAATAAGAGACGGATTGAAAGCAATAAACTTAAAATTGTTTAACCAAAATTTGTTGTCACAGCAAATACTTAAAATGTTTAACCAAAAATTCTACGACCAAATTCTTCTAGAGTTTCTTCTTGTTTTGTTCAATTTTTGGGTATTTTGCTATATAAATTTTCGGATTTATATCTTTGAAAAGAAGTTATATATTTTTTGTGGTGTGAGGATGATGGTGATGGAATGAATAAATATATCGGTGATTAATAAAGAGGATATTTATATCGTTTTACTCGCGGTTATTTACATAAATAAGAAATTTATGGAGCATCTAATATTTATTGTTATGGTAATATAAGCAGCTTTTGATGAATAAGAGATGACTGAAGGACAAATTTAGGTAGCCGTGTCCTTACTGGAAAATGAACCCTTAGAAAATTTGGGATTTCTAAACCAGAGGTCTAAAGTCACAGAAGTTGGTGTGATATTTCCAATATGAGCATGTCTTAACCCAAGCCCGTGTCTGAAGGTGCAAGTACAACCGTACTTGTTCTACATTCTACACTCATACCTGAAATATAAGTTAAGTTCATCGATTGTAGATATATAGACAACAGTAAGAACACAAAAATATGAGTGCCATTAGTAGAACCCGGTTTATTTTAGACACCTTAGTGTCACTAAGACATGATTATTGGGTGGCTAAAGTATACTTCAGATTTTTTAGTCTAATTTGAGACCCATTTTTGACATAGAAAACATTCGAATTAGAAAATGATATTTGAAGAAAATTGTAGCTCTTTGAGTTAGTTTTCCAACGCACTTTAAATCACCTCAATCGGATATCGGACGAAAAGGTTATATAGAAATACTGAAAGCTGTGCAGCATCAACCAAAGTACGCGGAATGTGAAAAGCCATGGAATTTAACACACGATTTTCTAGCATGTTAATGTCTTAAAACTCCTACATAATGGCACCCCATGTTCTCACATCTTAAATGAGAGTTTGACCCATCATATTCCTTAAGCTATGAGAAATGCACCTATAAATAGACCCCATTTCACACTCATTTTCCTCACACCAAAAACAAAAGCTTCTAAACATAAAAGAGAGAGTTTTCAAAAGAGAGAAGAAAGTAAGTAAGAGAAAAGATAGAAAGAAAGAGAGAAAAGAAATAGAGAAAAGAGAGGGAGAAAAACTAGTTTTTCCTAGAAATTTTGGTGTTATCGAGAAGGGTTTCCAAGTTTAATTTCTCTACGATTTTCAAACATCAAAGGAGTACATTTTTCAACAAGTTTCAAAGTATCAATCAAGGTAGGTAGAGGTGCAAAGTTGTTAATTCGTGTTAGGTTGTAAATTTCTTGCAAATGATGTTTTCATGTCAAATGGTGCCTTCGGGTACGGCATGAATGTCCGATCGAGGCGTCGTGTTAAGTCATGACTCTACGTGATTAGGATTCTACCGATAATCCTCTATGAAAAGGTTTTAAAGTTACAAATTTTTGAAATGTATAGCTTAATTACGAATGCACCAATGACATCTATTGAGTTTTCAACTCACGGGTTTAATCTTTTCTCTACAGATTGAAAGTTTGCTACCTTGGGCATGGATGAAGGAGAAGATGGAGAGTGATGCAACGAGCCCATGGAAACCGGTGAATAAGTTATTTAGGTTTATTTTTATGAAACGTTTCCAATATTATGTTTTTAAAATATTTGAATAACGCTTAATGCGAGAACGTTATATCTTCTTCAAATAAACTCCATTTCGAAGTTTTAGAAAATCATTGAGTATGTTGTTTAAAACACTTCAAGTATTGTTTTTAATTTATTATTGTAAGATTTAAGCTTCCACTAAGAAAACGTTTATGCTTGTTACTGAAATACCGGTTAATGAAGTAAAGTAAGTAGCGTTCCGGTCCACTAGGGGTCAGGGCGTTACAACGTGGTATCAGAGCAAAGGTTTAGTCGGTTCTGTAGACCACGTATGTTTTTTTTTTTTTAATACGAAAATGAAAAGTCTAAGGTACTCTATGGCATCGTACATTTGTCCATCAATCTCATCCTACGGCCCAGGTATGTTTAAAAGTTTATGTTTATGAAACGTTTATGCTTATACGATGTTTTGTTACGTTATGGCGTATTTTGAAATTATTTTTCAAGTATGTGTTGAAATCAAGGATGTACTATATAAAAGGCATGTTATGGACTTGGGCTAGTAATTAAAGGCAAAAGAACTATACGATATGACATGAAAATGCATAATTGGGCTTTATGTAGCAGATATGGTTAGGACTTATCAAAATGCTAGAAAGACCACGGCTCGTGGAACTGCCAGGGCTTATAAAACAGCATTGAAACTAAAAACTACTATTCAATCTTACCAAAACTATGTGACTGATCCATTCCGTCCATTCGACGAACACGTACATGACATCTATGAGAGATGCATGGTAGCGGTGAACGCTGGAATGGAGATCACGCATGCTGAGGCTATAGATAACCTCATACACTCCCTCCCACCTCAATGGGGAGATATGGAAGTCATGGTCAGGGATACAATGCTAGAGGAGCACCCAAATTTATTCGAGTTTGAAGTATATTCACTCCTAGACCTATGGAGGAAAACTTAGAACCTCAACCGGAGGTAGTAATTGAACTCGATGAAGAGGAAGAGCCTGAAGAAGAGAATGATTCTGAGCCCGAGCCACAGGTTAAGATGGACATAGAGTCCGGACCTGAGGCGGAAGACTCCCCTAGAGATGAGACTCCACCAAAGAAGATCCATAGAACTTACAGGGATTAGATTTAAATCCTTGTAATAGTTTCCTTATGTCAAGAAATAAAGATTTCTATCGCCTTTGTTGGTATTTGAAATGTGAAACTAATAAGAACCATACGTTTTGTCTAAAGGAAAATGGCCCACGCAAACCAAGCCAACTTGATAAGAGATCTCCTCCGAGCGGTTCAAGACCTTGGCAGGCAGAACCCGAACCAAGTCAACCCCTACCATTAGCTCCTAATGCTCATCCAACTCATGCTTCAGCGGTCGAGCAATTTTGAAGGCACAAGCCTCCTACTTTCAATGGAGCAGCTGATCCACTTGCAGCCAAAGAATGGCTTCACAAGTTGGAGAGAATATTTCGATTAATAGGGTGCACGGACGCCCAGAAGGTCCAGTGCACTGAGTTTATGTTCTCCAGTGATGCAAGTCACTGGTGGGACTCGATGTCAAGGACGAGGACCCCAGAGCAACAAGCGGTATTGACTTGGGAGCCATTTAAAGAGGAAATAATGGATAAGTACTTCCCACAATCTTTGAGGGATCACAAAGAAGGTGAATTCCTCCAACTCAAGCAAATGAATATGTCCCTAACTGAGTATGAAAGGAAGTTCGATCAACTTTCAAGGTATGCTCCACATCTGGTGGACACGGAGGACAAGAAAGTCAAGAGGTTTGAATAAGGGTTAAACCCAGATATAAGCATGATACTTATGTCCCATCATTTCACCTCCTACCGTAAAATGATGGAAAGAGCTCATGCCATCTGGTATCAGAAGACTAACGCCGAGCAACATAGTCAACTGGTTAAGCAACTAGACAGTAGTTATATGGGTAAAAGGAAGTGGAATGACCAGGACAAGGGAAAGGGCAAGTGGCAACACAAGAAAGCTAATGGCGGACCCAATGCCAATAGGAGCATTGTGCCGATTATAGAGCTATGTCCTGCGTGTGGAAAGACGCATCCTGGCGTGTGTTTGCAACGGAAGAATGCATGTTTTTGATGTGGTAAGCCAGGGTATATTTCGAGGGATTGTACCACATTTATCCCGAAGAAGGATGATAACAATGTCCAGAACCAGAAAGGGAAAGCACGAGTTTTTGCATTGACTCAAAAAGATGCTGAAGAAAACTCGAACGTCATAGCAGGTCTACTATTGATAGCCAATACGCTTGCTTATGTATTACTTGATTCAGGAGCTACACACTCCTTTTCGAAGAAGGATGATAACAATGTCCAGAACCAGAAAGGGAAAGCACGAGTTTTTGCATTGACTCAAAAAGATGCTGAAGAAAACTCGAACGTCATAGCAGGTCTACTATTGATAGCCAATACGCTTGCTTATGTATTACTTGATTCAGGAGCTACACACTCCTTTGTATCAACAACTTTATGGCTAAATCTAATATTACCTGTGATAAGTCAGAAGGAACATTAGAAGTTAGCATTCCTACAGGCAACCCTTTGAGTATTGATAGAATAGCCAAATCAGTAAGTATCGAAGTTGAGGGAAAACCATTGGAAGCTAACCTATTCATGATAGAGATGAATGATTTTGATGTAATACTAAGCATGGATTGGTTGGGTTGTATTATGCCACCATCCGATGTAAGGAAAAAGAGGTAATAATTTAGAAACCAGGAGATAAACCATTTTCTTTCTTTGGAATGACAATGAAACCTCTTATTCGACTAGTATCGGCTTTACAAGCTAGGAAGATGTTGAACAAAGAAACATGTCAAGGATACCTAGTAAATGTCTCAGGAGAGAAATAAGAGACGAGGAAGGTTGAAGACGTACCAATAGTACGGGAGTTTGTAGATGTGTTTCCAGAAGAACAATCAAGCATCCCGCCAGATAGACAAGTAGAATTCACAATAGACCTAATTCTCGGAGCGACACCAGTATCTAAAGCCCCTTGCCGAATGGCCCCGAACGAACTGCAAGAGTTAAAGAAGCAGTTGCAAGAACTCTTAGATATGGGATTTATATGGCCAAGTGTATCTCCATGGGGTGTGCCGATGTTGTTTTTGAAGAAAAAAGATGGAAGTATGAGGATGTGTATCGATTATAGGGAGTTAAATCGATTAACCATAAAAAATAAGTACCCACTCCCGAGAATCGAGGATCTGTTAGATCAGTTGAAAAGAGATAAGGTATTTTCTAAGATCGACTTACGATCAGGGTACCACCAATTGAAAGTAGAGTCAAAGGACATATCCAGAACAGCTTTCAGAACTCGTTATGGACACTACGAGTTTACGGTGATGTCATTTGGTTTAACCAATGCACCTGCAATGTTCATGGACCTGATGAATCGTGTATTTCATCAGTACTTGGATAAGTTTGTCATAGTCTTCGTTGATGACATTCTGATATATTCCGAGAGTAAGGAGTAATATGAAGAGCACCTAAGAATAACCCTAGAGGTATTACGCAAGGAGAACCTATACGCCAAATTCAAGAAGTACGAGTTTTGGCTTGAACGAGTTGGATTTCTTGGACATGCAGTCATAGCCCAAGGAATTGAAGTAGATCCAGCGAAGGTAGAAGCAGTAACCAACTGGAAAGCACCAACTAATGCTGGTGAAGTTCGAAATATTCTAGGTCTGGCTAGGTATAATCGAAGGTTTATAGAAGGATTTTCTAAGATAGCTGGACCAATAACGCAATTGACAAGGAAATGAGTAAAGTTTCAATGGACGGATAAATGCGAACAAAGTTTTCATGAACTTATCCAAAGGTTGATATCAGCACCTGTGTTAACAATACCTGAAGGAACGGAAGGGTTTGTTATATATAGCGATGCATCCAAGCGAGGATTGGGATGTGTGCTAATGCAGAATGGAAAAGTGATAGTCTATGCTTCAAGACAATTGAAGAAACATGAGCAGAACTACCCGACGTATGATTTGGAACTTGTGGCGGTAGTACACGTCTTGAAGATATGGCGACACTACTTGTAAGGAGGGAAGTGTGACATTTAGACCGATCATAAGAGTCTCAAATATTTCTTCACACGGAAGGAATTGAACATGAGACAGAGACAGTGGTTAGAATTGGTATAAGATTATGATTGTACTATTCATTACCATCCGGGTAAGGCCAATGTGGTTGTCAATGCCCTAAGTAGAAAGTCGATAGGACAGTTGGCATCACTATCCACTACTCAGATGGAGTTGATCAAAGACTTGAGAAGTTTGCAAATCGAAGCAGTTACCATACCAGAGCAAGCTACTGCTCGGTTAGGAACTTTGGTAGTTCGACCTACTCTTAGAGAGTGGATCATTGAAGCACAAAGTGAAGACTCATTCCTGCAAAAGATCAAGAATGAGGTTGGTACTAATAAAAGAAGAGATTTTGGAATAACTTCGGATCAGGGACTGATGCTTAAAGGAAGGATTTGTGTGCCTAAGAATGAAGTTCTAAGGAATGATATACTGGAAGAAGCTCATTTCACCCCGTACACTGCACATCCCGATGGTACGAAAATGTATCGAGATCATCGAGATACGTTTTGGTGGAGGAATATGAAAAGGATCATAGGACTATTTGTGGAAAAGTGCATATTTTGCTAACAAGTTAAGGCGGAACATCAAAGACCGTCTGGATTGTTAAATTCATTGGACATACCCGAATGGAAGTGGGAGAACATAGCAATGGACTTCGTAGTAGGTTTTTTGAAGTCAGCAAGAGGACACAATGCCATATGGGTAATAGTAGATCAGCTAACAAAGTTAGCTCATTTTTTGCCAGTGAAAATGACATTCAATCTAGACCAGTTGGCACAATTGTACATTAAGGAGGTTGTGAGATTACATGGTGTACCTATGTCCCTTGTGTCTGATAGCGATCCAAGATTTACATCAAAATTTTGGAAAAGCTTACAAGGAGCTATATGAACGAAGTTAAACTTCAGCACGTCATATCACCCTTAGTCCGATGGTCAGTTTGAAAGGACAATCCAAATTTTGGAAGATATGTTAAGAGCATGTGTTTTGGATCCAGATGGAAGCTGGGAATCATATCTACCGTTGGTAGAGTTTGCATATAACAATAGCTTCCAAGCAAACATTGGAATGACACCATATGAAGCTCTACGGTAGAAGATGTGGATCACCCGTACATTGGGATGAAGTTGGAGAAAAGAGAGTTTTGGGACCAGAAATTGTTAAAATGATAGTCGAAGCGGTTGACAAGATCCGTGCTAGACAGAAAAGCTATGCCGATACAAGAAGAAAGGACTTGGAATTTCGAATTGGAGATAAAGTTTTTCTAAAGGTGGCACCAATGAAAGGAGTGCTTAGATTTGGCAAGAAAGGCAAACTAGGACCTCGCTATATCAGACCTTTCGAAGTACTTGACAAGGTTGGAAATGTGGCTTATCGATTGGCATTACCGCTGGAACTATCGACAGTACACAACGTGTTCCACATATCGATGATCAAGAAATACATACATGATCCTAAGCATATGGTAGACAATCAATCCTTGGAAGTGCAAAAAGATGTGTCTTATGAGGAGTTACCGATTCAAATACTGGATCAAAAGGTACAAAAATTACGAAACAAAGAAGTTCATCTGGTCAAGGTAAAATGAAATAATCACGGAGTAGAAGAACCCACCTGGGAAAGAGAAGAACAAGCTAAAGTCAAGTATCCAACATTGTTTGCCCAATCACAAGGTAAATTTCGAGGATACAATTTTATTTAAGGTGTAGAGGATGTAGAATCTCGATTTATTTTAGACACCTTAGTGGCACTAAGACATGATTATTGGATGGCTAAAGTATACTTCAGATTTTTTAGTCTCATTTGAGACCCTTTTTTGACATAGAAAACATTCAAATTGGAAAATGATAATTGATGATAAGTTTTAGCTCTTTGAGTTATCTTTCCAACGCACTTTGAATCACCTTAATCGAATATCAGACGAAAATGTTATGATAGAAATACTGAAGGCTGTGCAGCATCAACCAAAGTACGCGGAATGTGAAAAGCCGTGGAATTTAACACACGATTTTCTAGCATGTTAATGTCTTAAAACTCCCACATAATGAACCCCATGTTCTCTCATCTTAAATGAGAGTTTGACCCTTCATATTCCTTAAGCTATGAGAAATGCACCTATAAATAGATCCATTTCACACTCATTTCCTCACACCAAAAACAAAAGCTTCTAAGCATAAAAGAGAGAGTTTTCAAAAGAGAGAAGAAAGAAAGTAAGAGAAAAGATAGAAAAAAAGAGAGAAAAGAAAGAGAGAAAAGAGAGGGAGAAAAACTAGTTTTTCCTAGAAGTTTTGGTGTTATCGAGAAGGGTACCCAAACTTAATTTAAACATTAATAACCCAGAAAAACTTATCGATTAATAACCCAGACCAGTGCTCAAGATTCAATTTAATAACAGGTTTACACAATAGAGAAATCGATGAACAAGATAACACAAACACCAGCGGTTGCATTAAATCTATTTAAACATTCTTTTTAAGATTCAATAACATCTATTGAAGAAAATCATCAAATCCTAGTGTTTCACAAGTTAAATAAATCGAACAATTACGAATTTGAAATTTAACTTAGCTATAGATTGCAATGTGTAATATCCTAAACTTCACATCACACATTTGGCCAATATGATTCATACATTTCGTGCTATTCACAATGTCATTTGCATCAATGTTCTTGATTGCTTTCATTTAAAACGATGCTTTTGATTATTGAGGTTTTAAGATCTCTACATGGTGTTAGTCTTCGACTCCTTGACCTAGGGCATAAATTTTACATTGAGCTATGATAGAAATTAGGTTGATCTAGGTGTTGGAAATTCGTTGGGCAATGAGAATTTTACAAAAGCCGGAATTAGTATCGACAAAGTTTCAAGTTTTTTTTATTCAGTTGATCAAGGTCACCCTAGACTCTAGATTGGTAATTGCCATATTTGGGACATGAGGCATGAAGTGGAATAATCACAACACAATAATACATGTCTCATACGGCATTATAAGCATTGAGTTGTGAATTGTTGAAATCGGTCGAGAATCGAATGCTGATCGGGTAAGCGATTAAGTGAACGGTTAAGGAATTAACTCTATAAAATATTTTGGGATCTTAGGGCAAGTAAGGTGGATTGTAAACACATTAAAATAATTCTAGGACACTCGATTTGTTCTTGCAAGGATAGATGTAAAATCAGATTTTACTATAAGGAACACCTCGATATGTAGTACACGCCGTGCCGATTGAGTTGTCGTTGTAATCGTCGACTCCTTCACTCCTAAGTCTTAAGTCACGTCTACCACATCTTTAAGGTTTAAAATATGTGGTATATTATCTCTAAACATCATGCAAATCCCCCAAGGATAAGTAGGAAATCAGAATTTAATCACAAGAAGACACCACCTACTTAGCATGTATTGACTTGTCACTCTAACATTTAATTCCTTCACCATTAAGCCTCCAATCTGTCTTTGAACACTTAGAACTTGATATAAGATAAATATAATTCATTTAAGTCACAGATGGCTTCATATGGTGCAAGGGAGAAGTCAAAGTTGGCTGCAAGAAGACACATCCTGCTTGAACAGCTCATGCTTGAGGAATACTTGTCTTGTAATCACAAATTCCTTCACCTTTAAGTATCACTCACGACCCCAATCCTTAAGACTCCTTAAATAGCTCCTAAATAAGACATTCGACTTTGCAAAGTTATTCCCAAGTGAACTAAGTGAAGAGGAAAACAAAAGTTTTGCACTCTCAAGTACACATTTCAACCAAAACTACTCCGAGTTTTAAGGTAAGATACTTTCTATGCTTAAGTGGTCGGATTTCATGGTAATATTTATGTTTAAGATATGCATGAAAAACCATAATATGAACGTGGTGGACAAGTCCACAAAGTTAGATATCTATTTATGCCTAAGGACAAGTCAGAAGGGCACCAGCAAGCAGGAATGTGCAAGTATGTGTTTGAATATTTTCTTTTGCATAGTATTAACATGTTAAATCTAAGCATGGTATCTTACTGAGTATTCTTTATACTCATAGTATTTTATACTAAATTTTCAGATCCATGATCATTGGGTTGATGGAAGTTAGTTGGCATAATCAATGTTGGGTTACGGACAAAATTATTTTGCATCAAAGTTTCCTTTTGTATGTTTTGCTTAACGACCGCCTTCCATATGTTTTTCTTATGGTATTATATAAAAACATCTTGATGACATGATGTAGTATGGTACTAAAGGTGGATTTTGTAATCATATCTTTCATGTTATGTTAAGAGACATTTTTATAGACTTTTTCTTGCAAGTGATAAAAGAGGCAGAAACAGGGCGGCTTTTGGGTCAAATTCAAAATGCTATTTCCAAGTCTATAAACATCCATTTGAGACTGCAAAAATATTGATGCATTTCTTCTTGAGTTTCCTTAGTATGAACGCATGAATCACTCAATTTGGATATCCGTGGCCTGAGATATAAATTTTTAAGTGTCGAAGGGTCAATCTGAATTTTCTGTGCAATACCTCATTGTTTTCAGTAAAACGCCCATAACATATGATCTTGAAATTTTTTTCATATTTTAACCTAGAAACCTACTTGAAATATCTTTCTAATGCCTCAAATTTCATAGAAAACGGAGTTGGGATGAATTTTATAAAAACAGTTGAATTGGCTACCCCAATTAACCGTGGCAGTGCCGAGTCCATATATGTAAAGTACAATTTCATGTAAACATGCACTTCTGCTTGCCATTAAATTTTATCAGAAATATTTTACAAAATTGAAAATAAGTTTCTAACATGTAATACTTTTATTTAAGAATCTTTTTACATGTAGCAAAGGCAAATACTATTATGTTTAGTACGTGACACTCGAAACTTAAGTTCAGGGGTGTCACAATGCATGAGAAACTAATAAGCCTTTTTAGCAATCAAGCATGGCAACCATATAATTACGCGCAGAAGAACATTAATACTGAAAATATAAATTAAACAATGAAACTAGACATATCTCACAGTTATAATGTTTACAAGGCTTCGATATCCTTTGATCAAGCACTAAGACTTAGTTACACATGATAAATCTAAGAACAAAATAGAGAAAAAATAGTTAGTAGGCGTTCTGTGTTGATCTAGACGTCTTCTAGGGTTTATAAAGTGTAGAAAGATTTGTTTCTATAAGTGTTTGATTGGAATTACGAAACCAGAAAATTCGCCTCGGAAGTCTTCTATGCGACCGCATGGTCTAAAGTCATGCTGTCGCATAGAACAAATAAAAACTCTCATAAGTGGTCTGTGTGGTCACAATGAATTAACACTATGCGACGGCATAGTTATATAATTTTTCTCAACTGGACAGCTTTTAGTAATTTGACCATTACTTTTGTTTCCGATGTCCGATTGAGGTTATTCAAAGTGTATAGGAAATAAACTCAAAGAGCTATAATTTGATTCAAATATCATCTTCCAATTCAATCGTTTACTATCCCAAAAATGGATATCAAGCAGACACTAAAAATTCAGAGCATAACTTTTTCGTCTGAAAGTTGATAAGTGATAATGCTTTGACTATATTTAATCTCTTTGACTTCTTTCTTCATCCGATTGATCCCTAACACTCTTGAATCTTCATTCCATCGTCCATCACATCTATGGATTATTTGCAACTTGATCCCTGAACTTCTACTTTCTTCCATTTTTGGTTCTTTTTTGCTCTTTTCCTTCAAATTCCACACTTTCCATCTATTTGCTACCTAAATAAAAATATAAAGGTACTCAGTATATTTAGGCTTAATAAATCATAAAAGTGCAAGCATTAATGGATGAAAAACATGACATTTTATACATTATCAAATTCTCCCACACTTAGCTTTTGTTCATCTTCGAGTAAAACTCAAATTTGCTTTCGCAAAAATTATTAAGGTTGTAATGCCATCAACATTGAACAATCAAACTTTTCAAAATACATAACATGTCATGAAAAAGCTTTCTCACACAACTTATAATCAAATAGCAAGTATTTTCATAAGAAGATGGGGTAAACCAAACATGTGGACCCTCACAGATATAAGCACTCGTCTCTCATGTGTTTAAAGGGCAAGTGTTTCGCTCAAATTCATTCCAAAGCAGACGATCTACCATATGCTTGCATATATTCTCATTCTCCACCAATTAGATCACATGCATAACATAAATCACAGGGTCTTTTCAAGGGTTGTAACGTGGCTTAGGGTTTAGGTGGGAAGTATTTTGATAAGTAACTTAAAAAAAAATCAAAACTAGCAAAGCAAAACAAATAAACTCAAACTCAAATATATATAAGACATGTAAGATCAACAACTTCACTTAATAGCTTCTATGCATCTATTTCACATAACCCAAACTCTTTCTTGTAATGCTGGGAGAAATTATAAATATAGACAACATTAAAGTCATTTTCCCCATCACTTCTTTTATTCTTTTTCTCCCTTTTTTTTCTTTCTTTCAATATCACACTAACAATGGAATTTATGAAGTGAAATTGAAATATGTATTCCATTCCTCCAATCACAGGTCTACCATAATTTCATACCTACACTAATTCTTTCGCACACCCATATGTAACAAAATGATGAACAATACTCCACTAGCTCTACAGCTTGGGTACATATATTGTCTTCTGGGTTTAAAGCTTGTAATGTGGGTTTACAAAATAAAATGCAATAAAGCTCAAAGGGGCTCAACGAAGGGAAAAATCAATTGCAGTGTAGGCTATTTAGCTAAGGTGGCTAACTTATATAACAAAGATGGCCTTAATCACGTTCATGCATGCATGTATCAATATGGTCTCGAAGAGAATCAAGGCAAGTTCTAGATAAGCAAATTCATGGAAGAATATCACTCATGAAAGAAAATAGTAATTTTGATATTGATATGTCAGTCAAAAGGCTCAAAATCGCACTAGCTTTATGTCTATAACATTTAGTTACTACCATCCTCAAAGAAAATAATTGAACTAATTAATTCTAAGTCGGAAGATCATTTATTCAATCATGTTATGAACTCTTCAAATATCACATAGCATACACAACCAAAAATCATTTAAAACCACAGTCTCAATTTTTTTTAAAACATAAATAATGAATGGAAATATGACCTGAAATCAAAGTATAAAAATAACACAGTAAAAATTTCCTCCCCCACACTTAAAACTTACATTGACCCCATGTAAAGTGTAATGCAAGGAAAATGACACAAATAACTGACTAAAGAAGAATGCAAAAATAAAAAAAGTAAAAGAGTGAACTCCCTTTGGGTTGTCACCCAAGCAACGCCTTTGTTTATTGTCTTTTGGCAAGACTTATTGTTTTTTCCTTCAACCGGCATAGAGTGGGTCTTTGAGATCCAGTTGTGTCACGTCCTCCACCAGAAGACCTTCATAGAAAGGTTTGAGTCCATGCCCATTTACCTGGAAAACTTTTGAGGTTTCCATACTTTGCACTTCTACTACACCATGAGGTAAAACATTAGTAATAACAAATGGTCCAATCCAACGGGAACGCAATTTACCTGGAAACAGACGAAGTCGCAATTGGTATAGGAGGACGTTTTGACCAACTTCAAATTCCTTCATAGAGATCATTTTGTCATGGAAAGCATTCGTCTTCTCCTTGTAAATTCTTGTACTCTCATAGGCATCATTGAGAATTTTCTCTAGCTCTTGAAGTTGCAACTTTCTGTGTTCTCCACTCTCATACACTTCAAGTTGAAATTCTTAACGACCCAGTAAGCTTTGTGTTCTAAGGTGACATGGTTTCCTGAACACTAACCGGTAAGGTGACACACCGACAGGTGTCTTATATGCAATCATGTATGCCCATAAAGCCTCATCTAAGCGCAAACTCCAATCCTTTCTATTTGGGGAGACCGTTTTCTCAATGATGGACTTGATTTCTCGATTTGACACCTCCGTCTGTCCATTAGTTTGTGGATGATATGCAGTTGACACCTTGTGGGTGACATGATATTTTCTCAGCAGAGCTTCCACAATTCCATTACAAAAATGAGTGCCTCGATCGCTGATGAGAGCTCTCAAAATTCCAAACCAGGAGAATATAGTAGACTTGATAAAATCTACAACAACTTTAGAATCATTAGTCCGGCTGGCTTTGGCTTTCACCCATTTCGAAACATAATCCACCGCAAGCAAAATATAAACAAAACCAAAAGACAAAGGAAATGGTCCCATGAAATCAATGCCCCAAACATCAAAGATCTCACAAATAAGTATAGTGGATTGTGGCATTTCATTCCTTTAGGATATATTATCGATTTTTCGACAGCTTTCACATGACTTACCGAAAGAGTAGGCACCTCGAAACAAGGATGGCCAATAGAAACCACATTTAAGCACTTTTTTGCTGTCCTTTTTGCTCCAAAATGTCCTCCACAAGCATAAGAGTGATAGAAGGTGAGAATGGAGGTAATTTCATTTTGAGGAACATACCTTCTAATCACTTGATCTGCACAATGCTTCCACGGGTATGGATCGTTCCATACATAATATTTTGCGTCAATTTTTAGCTTATCTCTTCTAGCACTAGACATATCAGAAGGTAAATGTGTTAATAACCAAACAATTTACAATGTCTTCATACCAAAGTAATGTTGTGCCTGCAAAGAACAATTGCTCATCAAGAAAGGTCTCTCGCAATTAGAGCTTGTCATCCACGTTAGTTAAATGGCTCAAATGATCTGCAACATTATTTTATGTTCCTCTTTTATCCTTGATCTCCAGGTTGAATTCACTCAAGAGAAGAGTCCATCATATTAGTCTTGGTTTCGCTTCTTTCTTTGTCATCAAGTAATGCAGAGTTGCATGATTAGAATAAATAATCACTTTAGTACCAAGTAAATAAGGACTAAATTTTTCTAAAGTAAAAACAATAGCCAAGAGTTCTTTTTCAGTTGTGATGTAGTTTCTCTGGGCATCATTTAAAGTTCTGGAAGCGTAATAGATGGCATGAGACTCATTTCCAGTCCTTTGACCCAACACTGAGCCTACTGCAAAGTTGTTTGCATCACACATGATTTCAAAGGAAAAGTTCCAGTCAGGAGGTTGAATGTTGGTGCACTAGTCAACAATTCTTTCAACTTGTCGAATGACTTTTTGCACGCCCCATGTTACAACTTTAAGGTTGCAAACCCAGGTGCAGGTTGTCTCAAGTAGTAAACTCGGAAGTCCGAGGCCGAACCACAGGGAATTGGAAGGAAATAAACTAGTCTATGAGTAGTAAATGGTTGGTTAAATTACGATGAGAAGAACACTAGAGCTTTGGGGATTCACTTTAGATAAATGAGTAGAAATTATTCTTGATCTTTTATTCAACTCATATGAAAATCAACTATGAAGTGATCTCATACGAAAGATAAAATGTTGATTGCAAAATAGACTAAAGGATAGTTCTTGTTAATTGTTTGAGAGAATATGTCAAAATAAGTTATTGGTAGGTAAAGATTAACTAAGCATTCATTGTGCCAAACTTGTCAATAATAAATAAAAGTCTTTGACAAACGAAAACCATTTGGAGAACATATACTTCAACCAAGTAAAAAGATTAACATTGAAGAACAAAGTAAAAGATCAAAGATAAAACTACAAATTCATCAAAGTTTCACCCCTAGCTCTAGCTAAAGGTTTAGAAATACATAATGAAATGTAGCAAAGAGAAAAAGAATGAAACTAGAATATATTGTAGAGGAGTTGATTTCCCCAAACTCTTGGACAAGGTCCCCTTTTATAGGCAAAGAAACGTCCAAAATGCAAGTGGACATTAACAACTTGTGCTCTATCCAGCTTGGAGACAGCAGGTAGATGCAACTTGATGCCACTTTTCAGATATGTTTTGCAGCGAATTTGGACTTTTGATTAAACAAAATTTGTTGCCACTTGAGTTATCTTTCCATTGGTACAAATATCAGGTTCATTGGATCTCTATAACTGAAGATATGTCAAAAATAATAAGTGCTGCTCATAAGTTGAAAAGTTGTATACAACTAGTAACAGCCTGGTCTTTCAACGGTGATTTTGGCTATCCTATTATGCGAATTTGACTTCTTGGAAAACATAAAAGTTGTTTATATATATATATATATATATATATATATATATATATATATATATATATATATCTTTCCAGCCCAACTTGAATCACCTTGGTTCGATAACTACAACTCAAGTTATGGTCATTTTCCCGAGACAGCTGTATAATTTTGACTTTTCAACATTTCTTCTCCACTTGCTCCACTTGCTCTATATTGGAAATACATTGGAATACACAAATAAATACTCTTTCAAAAGTATAATACTCATGCCAACATGTATGAAAATAGGTATTTCGATTAATTGCACTTTTAACCATGTATTTACGCAAATTGAATTTTTGGCAAGAGAATTGAAATTAGAGACTAACAATAGTGAATTTGTACAAAATAAATGTGAAATGTCGTGTAAATGATGTATCTTTGAAGCACTTTTAGACACTTATCACACTCCCCAACCAAGATATTGCTTGTCCCTAGCGATTTAGTGCATAACATGATGAGAGAACGACTGATCTATGTCACAAGTGAAATTGTTACGTTTTAATTTAACCACATGACATGCTCTCTTCCAACTTAATATCACAAGAAATTAACAATTTCATGATTATCAAGATGTCAAAAGCACATGCCAAATGTATAAGTGTGTGTCAAGCCATAACCATCTTACCGCTAACCCTAACACATGCAATATCAAGTATGTCCCAAGCTAAATGTTCGGCTCCATAACTCACAAGTATCAAAGTGTTTAGTACGAGATTTCTCTCTATGGAGCCGAGAAAGATAAAAGCTCAAATATGGAGGCTTAAACAATCATGCACAAGTAATAAGCATTGATCCTATGATAGGTATACCATCAAGTGAGAATTCATCAACTTCTTTCGACAACCTACTTGGGATCCAAACGGTCAATAAAAAAGGTTGGGAGATGATATAATGATTTAAGACTTCCAAGCATGTAATCAAATTCCTTATCAAGCATTTCAATATTTCACAACTTTCACTGAGTGCATACTTAGACATTTCAAACCCCAAAATCAATCAATTTTTCCACTTTTTTTTTTAATTGACGTTTGGGGTGCCTCATTTGAGCACATTTTAACTCTTATCATTTCCTTCAATTCTTCACAATTGAATATTCGGCATCTACTACATATTTGGAAGTAAAGGTGTGAGAAAATAGGCATATACTCCAATTTAAGGTAGTGTGGATAACGTAAGTGCATGAAGGAGGGTTCTGTATGGCTCAACATGGCTACTGGGGGTTGTATTTGTTGAAAAGAAAGGTTTGAAAGGTTCAAATATCGATCATGAATTGGCCTTTTATCATCTCCCAATTAATCCACTATCTTACCACAAACCATGTAGTGTTATTCTCACAAGAGGTTTCCAATTCACAAAACCAATGAATGTTTATTACCATTTTTCATATATGTAGGCCCTCTGCCCTCACCAATTTGCTCACATGAGAAAAATTTAACAAGAGACTTCTCTAGTTACATATGCTAACTATTATCTTACCATAAGGCTTGTGTGCGCAAAGAGAGTTCAGCAAGTGTCTTAACATCTAGACTTTCATAATAGAATTAACTCCTAGTGGCAATTTTTCATTCACAAGCACAACATGCAGCAAATTAATGACTAAAAAACAAAAAAATTTCCATTAGAAACAATTCACTACAAATTTTCACAGTTATGTTATTCACATGCAATTTTCAATAAAAATCCCATTTTCTTTCTCCCCAACTTAAATGAAACATTGTCCTCAATGTGAAGAATAAACATGTAAAATTTCTAGAGGATGTTAAGGAGCAAAATTTTGAACAAAGAGAAGGGTTTTCAACTGTACCTGGAGAGTTTGGATAAACTTGGCCTAGGTGAACTTTCAATTTCATTAGACAAAAAAAAAAATAATAATAATAATAATAATAAAGGAAACATACCTAAATGAAACACACGACATTATAAAACAAAAAAGAAACATATAAATAAAATAACGAGAAAAAGGATATCAATCTTTAGGGTCATGCAAAGCAGTGGACTCTTCTAAACTAGAGAATTTCTCAAAAAATGGTTTCAAACGATGTCCATTACCTTTAAAAATATTTCCATTACTTGGATTTTCAATTTCTATTGCTCCGTATCGGTAAACAGTTTTGACAATGAAAGGACCAGTCCACTTGGAGCGTAATTTTCCAGGAAACAAATGTAACATTGAGTTGTACAAAAGAACTTTTTGGGAAGATTCAAAAGTTTTTCTAACAATGTTTTTATCATGAAATACCTTCATTCTTTCAATGTAAATTCGAGAGTTCTCATAAGCTTCAATCCTGATTTTTGCCAACTCATTCAGTTGAAGTTTCCTTAGTGAACCAGCTTTACTTATGTAGAAGCCCGAAAAATTTAATGGAAGTAGGCTCATAATTTTTATGAAGAGTTTAGCCCAGCCCACATAAGGAAAAGAAGCCCAATAATAGTCCAATATGTTTACAAAGTCATGAAAATTCAAATTTTGCATTATTTGACAAATATCGTATTTGGTCATGGCACATACCGAATTAGAAGCAAGCTTACCGGATTTCAGTGAAGTTCGGTTGAGCAAACCAACTTGTCGGGCTCGATTCTTGGATCACATCAACCTCTCTTTCTTCAAAATGATTCGACCTCGAATCTGTACCTACATAAAAAAGAGAGAGATCACATACATTAAAACTTGCTGACACATTATACTTACCTGGAAGATCTAATTTGTATGTGTTGTCACTGATCTTCTCTAGAACTTGAAACGGCCCATCTCCTCGTGGTTGCAACTTCGATTTCCTTTGCTTTGGAAAGCGCTCCTTTCTGAAATGCACCCAAACCCAATCACCAGGTTCAAATGCCACGCTTCTACGGTCTTTGTTTGCTTGCAATGCACAGTATTTGTTTTTGCTCTCGATTTGCATCATTACATTCTCATGGAGTGACGTCACCAACTCGCCTTTATTTTACCATCTAAGCTACCCTGTTCATTCACAGGCAAAATTATTAAATCCAAAGGTGTTAGTGGATTAAAACCATAAACAATTTCAAACAGTGAAAATGAAGTAAAATGCATGGCCCTATTATATGAAAATTCTATAAAAGGTAGAGATTCCTCCCAACTCTTCAAATTCTTATTGACTACAGTGCGCAACAATTGGGTCATGGTACTATTCACTACCTATGATGAGATGTCGGGTAGGAGAATCGCATGAAACTCATGAAATGATTTCAAAAACCCCGGGAAAGCCCTAATTCAGGTTGTAGATGATAGAATCTCGACCCGAGCCTCACGAACCAAGAACGTAAGGATATTAAACCTTAAACCCGTTGATGTACAAAAAAATGAATCTCGATTTGTGAACGTCACAAAGGGTGTCTAATCCTTTGATATGTTCTAAGGGTTGAATGCTACAATATAGCCATATATTTGATAAGTTTGAAAAACGTTCACTCAATTCATAATGATCATATCAACATTAGTTTGCCCATTGATTTGTGGATGACAAGCTGTAGAAAATAACAATTTGGTGCATAACTTACCCCAGAAAACCCGCCAAAAGTGACTCAAAAACTTGACATCTCGATCAGACACTATGCTCTTAGGTACCCCATGTAAAAACACTATCTCCTTAAAGAATAACTTTGCAATATTAGTGGCATCATCGGTCTTATGACAGGGTATGAAATGTGCCATCTTGCTAAACCTATCTACCACCACAAATATTGAATATCATCCCTTCTTACTCCTACGTAAACCCAAAACAAAATCCATTGAAATATCAACTCATGGTTCACTAAGTGTTGGTAACGGTGTATAAAAACCTTGCGGTAAAACCTTAGACTTAGCCCGTTTACAAATTATACATCAACTACATACTCTTTCCACATCACTTTTTATCTTAAGCCAATAGAAATGCTCCCCCAACATCTCTAACGTCTTTTTAACCCTGAAGTGTCCCATCAATCACCCACTATGTGTTTCTCTTACTAACAACTCCCACATGGAACAATTAGGAACACATAACCTATTTTCCTTAAACAAATACCCATTATGCTTAAAGAATTTATCTATAGCCCCTTTATTACATGATGCATAAATATATGAGAAATCTAGATCACCAACATACATGCTCTTAATATGTTCAAAGCCAAGAAATTTATAACTAAGAAAAGTTAGTAGCACATACCTTCGAGATAATGCATTCACTACCACATTTTCCTTACCTTGCTTGTACCGGATGACATAAGGAAATGTCTCTACAAATTCCATCCATCTTGCATACCTTTTATTTAGCTTACTTTGACCTCGCAAATGCTTCAACGATTCATGGTTCGTGTGAATCACAAACTTTTTAGGCCAGAGGTAGTGCTATCATGTCTCCAATGCTCGAAAAAGTGAATATAACTCTTTGTAATATGAGGGATAGTTGAGTGCTGCTCCACTCAACTTCTCACTAAAATAGGCTATCGACCTCTTATCCTGTATTAAAACTGTTCCAATACCTATTCCTGATGCATCACACTCAATCTCAAAAGTTTTATCAAAATTAGGAAGTGCTAAAACCGTTGCTTTACACAACCTATCTTTAATGGTATTAAATGCGTGTTACTGTTCATCACCCCAATAAAAACCTACGCTCTTTTTAACAATCTCGGTGAGTGGTGTGGTGATTGTGCTAAAGTCTTTAACAAAGCGCCTATAAAAGCTAGTCAAACCATAAAAATTTCTTACTTCGGTTATGCTTTTAGGTGTTTGTCAATCTTTAATAGCTTTTATTTTCTCCCCCATCAACTTCTACCCCATTAGCACCAACTACAAATCCTAGAAAAACAACATTTTCCATGCAAAATGTACATTTCTTAAAATTAGCATAAAGTTGTTCTTTCCTTAAAACCAAAAGCACACTCCTAAGGTGTTCTACATGCTCATTAAGGTCCTTTCTGTAGACTAGAATATCATCAAAGTAAAGTACAACACATTTGCCTATAAAAGCATGCAAAACATGGTTCATTAATCATATGAAAGTGCTCGGTTCATTGGTGAGTCCAAACAATATTACTAACCATTCATACAAGTCATACTTAGTTTTAAAAGCGATTTTTCACTCATCACCTTCCCTCATTCGAATTTGGTGGTATCCACTCTTAAGATCAATTTTACTAAATATGCATGCACCATACAGTTCATCCAACATATCATCTAACCTAGCAATCCACGCACATTATCCAAGTTCCATCTTTCATCGGCACAAGAAGCACTGGAACGGTACATGGACCTCATGCTCTCCCTTACATATCCCTTGCTCATCAATTTCCCCAGTTATCTTTGTAGCTCCTTTATCTCTTCGAGATTACTTCAATAAACTAGTGAGTTTGGAATGACAGCTCCAGGGACGAAGTCAATTTAGTGCTGATGCCTCAAATGGGTGGCAACCTACTAGACATGTCCTCGGGAATATGTCTTCAAATTCCTATAACAAAGAGACAGCTAAACTGGGAGGGGTGGGTTAGGTTCCTAAAGATTGATGAATGACTCCTTATAGACATTGCTTCTTCTCAAGTATTGCTCTTTTCAATCCACTCTCATTTGTAAAGAAATTCACCTTCGGCTTTTCTCTCCTCTCGGAAGACCCTCTTTCTTTTCTCTCATGTGGCTCCACTATCTTTTTATCTCTATTAGCCATCGTACCATTTTCTCTCGTACTTACCATCTCACCGTTTTCTGTCATTTTCTCTAACTCTTTCACTTTTCTTTCTCCCTCATTTTTCATTTTTATTTGATCTTCATACACTTGTACAGATGTTAATGGCACAAGGGTAATTGACCTCTTATCCTTAACAAAACTGTAACTATTTTTGTACCCATCATGAATAACTTTTCTATCATATTGCCATGGTCTTCTCAATAAAATATGCCTCACATGCATAGGTACTACATCACACATGATTTCATCACTATAACTACCAATTGAAAAACTTATCAACACCCTTTTGCTCACCTTAACTTCCCCACATTCATTTAACCATTGTAACATATAGGGTCTAGAGTGTTTTATTACAGTTAATCTCAATTTTCTACAAGATTTGTACTAGCTACATTTGTACAACTTCCACCATCAATGATCATGCTACATACCTTATCCGTGTATGTAATATGTTTTCTCGCTGGTACTCCAAGTTATCTGCTTTGATTTGAGTGTTGAGAGCTCGCCTCGTGACCAGTAACTCCCCAACAACAAATTCCATTTTATCCCCGTCACTAACCTCCTCCAATGCTGGCATGCCTTTATAATCATCCTCACTGTCACTCACCACCTCTCCATTGTCCTGCAAGATCATTGTCCTTTTGTTTGGGCATTGAGAAGCGATGTGTCATGTCCCCAAACACTTGAAGCATTTGATATCCCAATTCCTAGTTTGTTGTGGCTCTGTTTTAGGTGTTGTTTGGCTAGCACCTTCATCTTTTCCCTTTGGCATTTTAGTTCTTCCCTATGAAACTGTTCCATCTCCTTTGTTGTCCCACCTCGATTTTCAAGATGAATTAGAGCCCGAAGTATCCAATGGTGGCCTAGCTGTCCCCTTCCTCTTCAACTGTTTCTCTACCTTCGTGGCCACATGCAACTCCATGAAATTAGCAATGTTTTTATTCAACCCATTTAAGAATCGAGCCATGGTGGCTTCCCGATCCTCCTCCACATTTTCCCTGATCATGAGTATTTTCATCTCTTTATGGTAGTTCTCCACACTCTTCGACCCCTGATATAAAATTTGTAGCTTCTGATGCAGCTTTCTATAATAGTGACTAGGCACGAACTGCTTCCACATGATAGCTTTTAGTCCATCCCATGTTTTAACAGGCCGTTCTCGATTCCTCCGCCTTGATGTAATCACTTTATCCCACCAAGTTATCGCATAGTCAGTGAACTCAAGAACAACTATTTTCACCTTTGTTCCTCCGAGTAGTTATGGCACTCAAAAATCAACTATACATTTTTCTCTCACTCTAGATAAGCTTCCGGATAACTCATTCCCTTAAACGGTGGAATTGACATTTTAATGTTGCTCATACTCCCATCTACCTCATCTTCAATATTGTTTCTTCCACTCATTTCAAACATACCTCATCTATATCTCATCCTAACCATTTAAACCTCCATCGATGCACCCTCATCCAAGTTACTTTCGTACTCACAATCATCATGCATCTCCACCCTAGGCTCCCGCCTACCCAGCCTCCTTGCATTCGGTTGTACCCTATAAAGATTTGAAATCGATATATCGAGCCTATCAAGTCTATCACTTACATCCACAAGCACCCTCTCAAACCTTCGTATTACATCTTCCGCCATGTTGATCGAATTTGCCCGCCTGCTTGAATTGGAACCGTTTGTGTCAGACATCCTAACTCTATAGTATTTTCTGCCTCACAAATTATCACTCGTGTATCACTCAATTAATGGCTTTTTCCCTCTTTTGGTCTCACCACTCTACCTTTTTCCACTCAGTGCTTTCGTCCAAGTACTCCAAAGAATAAAGTAAACTCAACAAGAAAGTGTTCTCGTGGATCCCAAACTGGATATGATCACGAATTGTGGTTGAATGTAAGAAAAGAAAATGACTCAAGAACAAGAAGAAATTGGAAGAATTGTATGAAGTGGGACTATTGAAAATTCAATAAGGTAAGAAAAATGGAATGAAATTGAACAATTTCTTTTACTAAAAAATTGGCAACTGAAAACTGCTAGACATTCCCGAAATATATAATAATTTATTTTTTTAATTCGAAAATTTGACTATAAGACCAGCGAAACAAACGAAAGTTGATTTGGATGCTTAAATAGCTAAAACACAACTTTTGACTAATTTTTGTAATTTTTCGGATCAAAGACTGAAAACTATGAATGGACTCGAAGAAAGCGAAGAACAATGAGAAAAGAAAATAAAGACTCAATAATAATAAAAGATATATCCATGATTATTTTAGAGTCGTGCTCTAATACTGACTGATGAGAACCACGTCGTAACGTAGACTACGCAACCTAACAACAAGATTGATGATCCCAAGAAAATCCATAGATAACCCGATTTTGGATTTGAATCAAGAGCAATGAATCAAGCAACCAAACAAAACGGAATTTGATGACCTCTTGATTACAAGATCCGTGATCCACACCTAATGTTGAATGCCACAAGAGTGATCTTGATAAGTTCGATTTGTTCAAAGTAGAACAAGGATTGAAAGCAAAATATTTGCCTCTCGATTAATTCTCAAATTGTCAAAAGTTTCAATACAATGAAATATGAAAAGTATTTATGCTACCTCATAAAACCCTAGGAAAAATGGAAATAATAACTAGAATCTTACAAAGTTCGGTAAGATTATAATTCTAATCAAATAAAGAAAAAAACATGAAAATGGAAAATATTCGGCTCGACTTATAAACATGCGACCACATGGAACATCCGTTTGTCCCCATTCAACTCTTGGTAACTCCCTGTGCGACTGCGTGGGTCGTAAAGCTATGCGACCTCATGGCTTTGCGGCTCAACTCCTTCTTCAGCTGCTTGTATCGCATTGATCCAAATAGTTTCAGCTCTTGACCCCAACATGAAAATTGCTTATTTTCTTTCGTAGATCATGACGTCATCTATCGTTGATTGCACAAGTAACTCCATCACTTGATTTATCCATTTTTTCGTCGATCACGTCATCGTCCTCCTTCGATAATCAACGGGTTTTGACCTAGGCTTGTCTTCATCGGGCTCGACTCTTGGATCACATCACTCAAGGACTTGGAAAGGATATAGAAAGAAGATTCTTCATAGTTCCGAAGATTATTCTTTGGAACAAGTTTAGAAACATCTCTAAACTGAGGAAGAATCGAGGGTAAGGGATAAGAGTGAAAAATCTTTTGAAGGCCTATCAAAAGTCAACGTCATTGAAAGGATTGGATTGTCCAACATATCAAATAAGAGGAAACCTTCTAAAAACTTTAATAAGTTTAAGAAGAAATCCAAGGGAGATTATTTTGTATGTGGAAAACCCATACATTTTGCAAATGAATGTCAACATCGAAAACAAAGCAAGAACGAGGGAAAAGTTAACTCTATTGATAAAGATAATATTGTCACTACATTGTGAAAAAATCAATGTTATCATGGGCAAAGTCATTGATTGGTGATATGATACATGTGCATCTATTCATGTATCATAATATAAGTCACTCTTCAAGGCTTATCATTAATCAAATGGAAAGCAGGAGAAAAAAATAGGTAATGAAGCTGCTCCAAAGTAGTTGGAAAAGGAAATGTGGATTTCATTTTCAATTCAGAAAAAAATTGTTACATTAACAAATGTACTACATGTTCTAGAAATGAATAGGAACTTAGTTAGTGGAGATCTCTTGAGAAAATCAAGCATAAAATGTGGTCATGAATACAAAAAAATAATATTATCCCAAAATGAAAAAAATTGTTGGAAAGGCTATCACTACGCCAAAAATGAGCTTTTGCAACACATAAATGGCAACATTCGGTAGTTAAGTGTTGCGAAAGGGGTCTATTGCAACATTTTAATAAGTGAGTGTTGCAATTGGTTAGGAAAATTGAGCTTTAGCAATGTTTTGTAAATGAACGTTGCAAAAAGACACCTTTTGCAGCGTTCAAAAAATGTTGCAAAAGGTGAGACGGGTTAGTGGGCTATTATACTGGGCTCGTCAATTAAAAAAATATTAGGCCCAGTACATAATTCAGCCCTACCGATTGACTATTGAAGGCACAACCTTAATATCGATTTGCCCCAATTCACAACTCTCGCCTCATACCGACAACAAAACCGCGAAATTGGGCTATTCGACTTCAGGCGACTGGAGCCTTGAGGGTCACGACTCACTGGAGACAGTCACTGGAGTGGAGTGTCGAGACTGGAGAGGAGAGCAAGTGAGCTGAATTATGGAATGTGTGTTGCCAGGCTGTGGCTGTGTGTTGTGTTGAATTAGGGCGACAAACCCCTTTGGCAGAGCGAAATTGGGTGACTGGAGCCTGGAGGGTCACGACTCACTGGAGTGGAGTGTGGAGACTAGAGAGGAGAGCAAGTGAGCAACGCAGCTGGCTAGATTCGCATGTGAGCAGCGCCAGCGAGCAAGGACATGTGGTCTGTCATCTGACTTTGAGGCCGATAAGTGTGACTAACTTCAGTAACTTGCTAATTTTCTCTGCGAGAGTCTAGTGCGACTGTGGCTGACTTCATGCCTACTAGTGCTGCCTGTCTGTGTGAATGAAATACTAGCTCTTTGTAATTTCCTGACTCTAGTGCGACTGTGGCTGATTATCATTTCCTGAAAGGCTAGCTCTTTAATAATTAGTATTGTGAGTGACAATGATTTGTGGTTAGACTATCAGTTAATGTAGTTGAGCTCGGTATAGTTAATTTTAAGGTTCAATTGACTTCCAGAGTCCTGCATTTTGGATCCCTTTCCCGTCTTGGTAATTTAATTCAGTCAAATGCTATTTGGATGCATAAATTTGAGCAATTTAGCAAGGACTTGTAGAAATTGAATAGAATGTGATGATGAGGGTGAAGAGTTTAGTTGAATCTCTGATTTTTACTATGGGTTGTTTACTATGGGTTGTTTTTTTTAATGTTCTTCTTTACTATGGGTTGTTTTTTCTTCTTATCTTTTTTTCATGTTTCATTTTTCAATATATTTATTGTTACATTCTACTTGATTTTGACGTTGTATTGATGAATTAATTAATCAAATTATCGAAATTCAGCATCGTTTATTTTCATCTTTTACATGATGTTTTATCTTAATTAAAATGATTTCCATCTAGTTGAATAAAGTGCTTTATGGAAATATGATTGAATTTGGGCTGTGAATTGGAGAAAAGACAATTTTTTTGTAATTAAACAAAAAGATGCTGAAGACGGCATTAAATTCCCAGCCAGTAGGCAAAGAACTTATATCTGCTACAACCAAGTAAGCAAAAACATGATTGGCTCCATCATCTGTGTTTCGCCCATTAGGGTATATTATCAACTTCCTAAGTCAATGAAATATTCAAATTACAAACAAATAAATTAACATGAAAAATTACAGAAAACAAATGGAGTTAAAAGGGTTATATATAATTCATAAATTTATGAATGAGACAACTTAGATTAGAAGAAATACCATTTGCATTCGCCTAATTCAAATTCACTTGATTCATACTTGTCTATACCATTCTCTGAAAGCAAGGAGAACAACTCAATCTTGAGCAAGAAATGTGCTGGAGAGAAGTCTCCTGTTTCTACTGTAACTTCTGCAACAATTTTGACAGGAAAAACAAATGAATATACTATCCCCGCTCTCTGTTAAATAAGAAGGCAAGAGTCTAGGCTAAGGATAAAAGATTGAAGGTCAAAGGAACTCACCATTGTCATCACTAGTACTACTCTGAAGAGAAGCCATTTTTTCAAGTCAGTATATACTTCTGCATACATAATATCAATTCATTAATTTATATAATGAAGATTTCTTGGGGTTTGTCGTGACTTTTCGACAGATATTTCTTGGGCTTTATGGTGACTCTTGGATACTGCTGCTAATCATGCTTAAGATAACTCCACAGTAAAGTAGTGTTGTGCAATTAATATGATACTATGTATCTCAAGGAAAATTCAAAAATATTTTAATTCCCAATGAATCAACAAAATAGTTTTTTTTTTTTTTTTTTTTCAGCTAAGTATATTTTATCTTCTTATTAAGTCCCTATTTGAGTACCATTCTTTAGAATTTGTTTCCATTCCCACATTCTCCCATTAAAATATTTGAGATTTAAGTAAAATGTAGATTTGGGATTTGGGATTTGTGTTTACTTAATGGATAAAAAAAAATGTGATTCCTCGACTCTACTTCTATCTTGGACGTTTACCTCTTGTATTTTTACAATAAAAGACAATTAAAACTTTCAAAGACTCTTAAAGAAAGTGAAGCCTATAATCTGAAATGCAGCACTTCCTGAGAGAGAAGTATAGTCAGGGTGTCACAATAAATGTCAAGGACTACTAATTATCCATAGTACGAAGATATTGAAAATGGAATGAGGAAGGGAAACTGGAAAATTATGAATTGCTTGGTTCTGAATCGAGATTATCATTTCAAAAAATTTTAAAGTTAATTAGGTCCATTCTATATCAAGCATAAAAATGTCTGTTGATGAATTGCAGCATAGCACTCTAATCTGTTTAGGTATTTT
Source organism: Osmanthus fragrans (assembly GCA_019395295.1). NCBI lineage: Eukaryota > Viridiplantae > Streptophyta > Magnoliopsida > Lamiales > Oleaceae > Osmanthus > Osmanthus fragrans. The sequence goes on along the minus strand of CM033350.1, from coordinate 20,378,731 downwards.
GCATCTGAGTGGAAATGCGACTGAGTTTGGTGCTCTCTTTAGCTTATTCTGTTGGACATTGGACTCACGTGTAATTTTATTTTTTGAAAAGTCTGGGGAAGATGCAAGTGAAATGATTTCAGCTACCGAGGATAACAAAAGATTGATAGCACAGAAGGAGGTAGAAGTGCAGGAGGCTAAAGTAGCAGTTGATTCAAGATGGGGAAATGTTGGAAACCTATTACATGGTTCAGTTCTAGTCAGCAATGATGAGGTGCATGCTAATTTCTCTATATTTTTGTGAGTTTATATGAACTTTGGATGATTTGTTTGCCACTTTAAGTAACAAGATATTTTTGTAGGCAAACAATGCCATTGCTCGCTCATGGGGGGAGAAGCGGACTGGAACAAAGTTAAAAAATATGTGGAGCTTGTCGAGCTTCTAGGAATTGCAGACACAAAGAAAGGTATTTTCTATCTTTGATACCTGGGAAAGTGGTATTTCCTATTTATTCACTTCACTAAAGAAAGATATCAACATTAATGTTTTCTGGTCAAAATGTGAAGATAATTTTCGTGGCATTAAGCAATGGAAAATGAATAAACTATATCTAATTGTTTGAAAATCATAATTTGAATGATCTGGAAGAGATTTAATAATTTTTATTATTCAGATGAAATAACAGAGTTGACAATTTTTATTGAAATTGTCTGACATCTTACAGGATTCGAAAGAGGGAGTTGCACTGGAAGGTTCAAATTCACTGGTTGTTTGCTTTCCTACTTCTTTAGATAGTATTTAGAACTAGTCAACTCATTTGTTTTGTTGATATTACATGGAGAAACATTTGGTATGTAGAAGTTAAAAACCCCCTATATTATGAATAATTATTCCCTTTCCAACTTGCTAGATTAATTGATATGCAAAATCTGGTTACTTCTATTTTGACCGAACTGTTGCCAGCGTATTGAAGTCTTAAATGTTCTTGAAGAATGTTTGAAAGTGGCTATAGTACTTAATTTTTCTTTGGTGAATTTTCAGTGCTGGACTGGTGTACAACTCCATGAAGGATATCCTTGCTTCTTCCAGAGGCTCTTCAGCTATCAGAGAGAGAGAGCTAGCTTAAGCTTCTCAGCAGTTAAGTCACTAGTATTACGTGAAAAGGAAGATAAGATAGCAAGTGAGTTTGGTGCTGATGAGAGAGTTCTTTCTCTAATCAATTCACTGCCAATTTATGATGTTTTCAAAATATTTTTGTGTTAATCAAGGTTTAAGTATGAGATGAGCATAAGGGGTAATATCTTGCTTCAAGTGATTCTCAGTTTTATCAACTGATTTTTAGGCTTGTCTAGACACATAGTGCTGACTAATTCTGTTTTCTAATTGCTGGAGCAGATCAATTTTCAAATTTTTTTTTTACCCATTTTGTACCTGTTCTTACTGATGAAAATCTGAAATTACCCCTCTCTAGTCAGCTTGCAAGTTCTTAATCTTAGTCAGAATGGATTTGAGTCCTTCCATGTTTGAATCCTCTACACTTAGTAATTGATAAGAAGTGTTCAATTTTGCTATAATGACCATTTAATAATGTTCGTCATATAAATCATATAAATTATTATCATACAGAACTGTTCTTATTTTAGTCATTTGATGCAGGTACATGTTGATGGCGGTGAGAGATGGGCTTAATTTCATGTCGGCACAGCGAGCGAGTCATTTTTTGATGCTATAGAATGTCAATCCAAACTTGCTGAGCACTAGCAAAAAATCTAGAATGAATTATTGCACCTTTTGTAGGAAAAACCTTTTTTGATCACTGGGTTGATATTTTAAACTTGAAGTATAATGAAATTATTTTGAATATTGCACAATCAATGTATAGCACTCGCATGATTTAATTAATTTCAATGCAAGCAACCATTTTAATTATATGATTTCTTATATTTTTTGATATTTTCATTTCTTTATTATGCGAATTGTTAGTTTATTATTCGAATTATTTGATCAAAGAACAGGACTAAAAATGCTTCAACGTTTGCAAAACGTTGCCATTAAAAAAAAAGAGTCTTTTGCAGCGTTTAAAATACGCTGCAAAAGACCATGTCGCAAACGTTCAAAAGACCATTAAAAAATACTGCAAAAGATCTATTCGCAACGTTCAAAAAATGCTGCAAAAGGTCCTTTAACAACGTTCAAAAAACGCTGCAAAAGGTCCTTTAGCAACGTTCAAAAAACGTTGCAAAATAATTTTTGCAACATTTTTTGCAGCGTTTTTTGAACGCTGCAAAAGTTCTTTTGCAACGTCTTTCGCAACGTTCAAAAAATGCTGCAAAAGACCTTTTACAAAGTTAAAAAAAGTTGCAAAAAGTCTTCCCTCAACGGCAACACCGGCCTCCGCAACAGACGCTAGAACGCTGCAAAAGGCCTTTTGCAGCGTTTTTTGACCGCTGCAAAATGCCTTTTTTGGTGTAGTGTATTCAAGTGAATGAATGGTCAAATTTTGTGTTGTTGACAATATTAGTAATAATAAGGTTGATTTTGCTTTCTTGATTGATTCATTTACTTTTTCTCATGCAGTATTAGGTCACATAGGCACTAGTATAATGAAATGAATGCTTAAATGTGATATGATTTCATACAATGTGATTGATACTTAAAAATGTAAAACGTGTATAGAATCTAAAACGATTAAAAAGCCTTATCAAAATGTAAATAGAACTTCTCAAATTTTAGAACTTTCTCGTTCGGATATATATGAACTTAATGGCATGTTAACTATGGGGTGAAAATAGATATTTCGACACCTTTATAGATGATCGATCTAGGTTTACTTACACTTATTTAATAAAGCATAAACATGAAGCATTTGACATGTTTAAAACTTATAAAAATGAAGTTGAAAATCACTTAAATAAGAAAAAAAATTTACTTAGAAGCGATAGATGAGGAGAATACTTCTCTAGTGTTTTTAATTCATCTTGTGAATAATAAGGTATAGTACATGAATATTATGCACCTAGGATGCCTAAACAAATGGTTTAGCTAAAAGAAAAAATAGAACATTAGTTGAAATGACAAATGTCATGTTAACATATGCTATGTTGCCATATAAGTTGTGGGGGTGACACCTTGTAAAGTGCATGTAAAATATTACGTGAAAACTTGTCGATTTACCACTAAAGTCTAAACTTATTGATTATAAATGGGTGCTTAGCAGAAAATATAATGTAGATGGTTCTCTTAATACTTTCAAAGTTAGATTAGTAGCTAAATGTTATCGGCAAAAGGAAGAAATAGATTATTTTGATACATATGCATGGTAGCTAGAATAACATCAATCAGGATATTATTTGCATTAGCGCCCACATATGACTTGCATGGTCATCAAAGCTATCAAAATGACATTCTTAAATGTGGATCTCGACGATGATGTTTATATGGAACAACCTAAAGAGTTTGTTTTACCCATAAATGAACACAAGGTGTGTAAGTTAGTAAAATCGTTATATGGTTTAAAACAAACACCTAAAAATGACTCAAATTTGACTTAACAGTTATTTCATTACGCTTCAAACATAATAGTGTGGATAAATGCTTATATTCCAAATTATGTAATAATTGTGTAATATTTATTTGTTTATACGCTGATGACATGTTGATTTCAAGTAATCACGTGGATTAAATAAAATAAACGAAGACGTTTTTATCTTCCATATTTAAAATGAAGGATCTTGAATAAGTGGATACCATTTTGGGGATCAAAGTTACTAAAACAAGTAGGGATTATTATTTGAGTCAATCGCATTATATCGAGATTGTGACAAATGAGTTCAGCCATTTAAATATAAAAGAGTATAGTACCCCTCTTGATCCAAGTTCTAAACTTATAAAGAATGATGGAAGTTATTGTTCAATTGGAATATGCAAGTGTTATAGGAAATCTTATGTATGCAGTTCAATACACAAGAAAGACCATAGGATTTACAATTATTAAACTCAGTAAGTTTACTAGTAACCCAAGGAAGGAACATGGTAAGGCCATTGGGAGAGTTCTTGATTACTTAAAGAAAACAAAAAACCTAGGCAGGGCTTGCCATAAAATTTTGAGGCCCTAAGCAACTAACTATTTTGAGGCCCTATAATTTTTATTTTTGCACACATAAGGCAATATTTAAATAAAAAAAATATCTATGGAAATTTTTTTGTTTGAATTGAAATTTGTTATATTCTATACGTGGATTTAAAGATATTGACTGCTCATGTCTATGGAATTTGTGGGGTTATACAGAATTTGGATTTTTTTTTCATAAATATTTTTTGTACAAGTCGATACTAAGAAAGAAGTTGAGTGGCTTAAGAATTTCCTATATGAGATACCTTTGGGACCGAAGAATATATCTTCAATATATATCACGTGTGATTGTCAAGCCACATTTGCTAAAGCAAACAACGGGAAGTGTAGACATGAGAGTTTAAGATATGACTACGTATGGCAATTAATCAAGAATGGAATAAATTCTCCAAACTACGTTAAATCGAATGAGAGCCTAGCGGAACCTCTATATGAACCCCTTGATAAAGATTTACTAATATCTACATTGAGTATAATAGGGTTAAAACTCCTAAACTAAAAATATTCAACCATTATAGGAACCCTAATTGTCATTTCTAAAATAGTAATCAATGAGTTCAAAGGGTAATAACAAGTCATTCGATAAGTGGATAGTTTCAGCATTATAAATTCCGTAAAAACCCTATCCTAATTGTATAATGCTAACAAAGAGTGAAAATAACTTTACCAAAATGAACTTCGAGGTGGTGTCACTTCAATAGAGAGTTGGAGTGTCTCTCTTAAAAGTTCAACAAATAGGATGAGAGCAATGCTGTATTAGCACTAAGCGAGTTTGGTAAACTTGTGAACACATGAAATTTGTGTGTGTGCTTTCATCGGTATTATCACAAGGAATAACTAGTAAACTTTCATACTACCTTAAATTTCGATGATACTTTGTGAGAATTACACTTTGGTTATATTCAAATCGAAAGATGTCTAATCCTTATGCATAAGTGTTTGCTATTTTGGGCATGTGATCCATATAATTTTGAATAAGAGGGAAATTGTTGTATTTGTTCAAAATCAATTGGAAAGTATGTATGAAAGTTGGATAAATTGATGGAATCAAAAGAAGAAGAAGAAATTGTAGTATTTTGCCAATGCGTGGGCATAGACACACATGGCCATTGTTTGCAAGTATTGAGTCTTTAGCCTCAGGTCATGCACGGGCATAAAACAAAAATATAGCCGTTGGATGATTTTTTTTCTGGTTTGATTCTAGGCAACATTTTTGAGAGTTTATCACTATTCCATGGATGGTGAATTGAAATCTATAAATAAGTAATAAATTTCAATTATAAAAGTAGCAAATCAACAATCAAAACCATATTATAGTGCTTTTAAATCCAATTCATCTACATATTCAAACATTCAAAAGTGTTCTTCAAGTTTTTGGAAGATAAATACAAGTGCTTAATAATTTTCTTCTTCAAGGCTTGATCAATCATACAAACCATTTGCCAAGTGTCCATTTAAATTCTTGATTCTTCCTTTTTTTTCTTCTCCACCCCCCTTGAAGGATAATATTCCAACAGCTAGAACATGAAATACAGTCTCGCCATTTGGGATCTCATTCAATGGCTAGCTCTGGTTTGTGTTCAAGTATATTTAACGCAACGTCTACAAAGAGTAAACACTTAGCCTCTTCCATGGTTCTTTTTATCCTATATTAATAATTTCTACTTATTGATAGACTATAATCTCACCCTACAAATCAGAATTAATAGTTGCCAAAGATAGCGCAACATAGACCCCTTTGGTAAGATATCGAGATCTCGTTCAATGGCTAGCTCTGATTTGTTTTCAAGTATTTCTCAATTGTGAATTGATTCAATTAAACTATCTCTATTAGAAATACACAAGGTTTGAAAGTTTGAGTTGTTTTTATTAACTAATTTATATTTATCAATGTTACGAAAATAAGAGGAATACGAGTAAGTTATTTTAGAGAAAAATTCAAAGATGAAAGACATTAGAAATCCGACTCTACCAAATAATTTATTTTAATTCTCCAACTCATGCCAATGTTTACAATTCATGATCCTAATTTGTTTACTGATGTCTCGAGAGTAAGGTTAAACCTATTTTCATAGATGACTCTAAAATATATCTATCAATGTGATATATAAAAATAATTCAACTTTACAATCATTCAATTAAGTTTGCGCAAAACATAGGAGTATATTTCTATGCCTATCACACTCTATGTTATATGCCAACATGTGCTGGAACCTAAACTGAACCTCTCATAAGCAAAAAAGGTCATACATTTGAACAATGATCTACCATTCAAATGGATTAAGAACTTAGCACATAATCAACAACACGTAATTGAAATTAAAAGCCAGAAATTTTAATTAAAACATCAAATTATGGTTTACATCATCGTCCTACTGAAAGATCTCTAGCCTAACATCATTGAATTGTAAAACACAATTTTTTTTGAATACTTCACCCAATTTTATAAAGATGAGAAGGAAGTAAAGAGATCAGTTTCCAAACCTCGGATTTCTTCAATGGATTTTTAAATCACCTTCATCATCTTCTTACTCAAGAACCAATAACTCGAATTTTGTGTTGAAATCTCGAGAGAATTTGTGTTTCGATCTCTAAAGTTGTATGTTTCGATGAGAGTTAATGTAATTAATGGTCACTAAACTTTGCTATAAGTTACTATTTGCTCACAAAAATTTTAAAAATTACTTTTTGCTTACTAAATTTTGCTATAGGTTACTACTTGCTACTCATTAAAATTTAAAAGGTTATTCGTTACACGGTTAAATTTGAACAAAATTCCTTGTTACTCATTGAACTTTGCTATATGTAACATTGATGGAAATGATATGAATGATTGAAGAAAAACTTTGTTCAAATTTGAGTGAGCAATGAGTAAATTTTTAAATTTCAGTGAGGGAGTAGTAACCTATAACAAAGTTCAATAAGCAAAGAGTAACTTTTTAAATTTTGATGAACAAATAGTAACTTATATCAAATTTAAGTGACCACTGATTAATTTTGAAGATTAGGTTTGGGGGATTTACTTGTATATAGTTGTTTGGAATCTACTTATACATGCACAGTGAAATTTTAAAATAATTCTCGATTTCCATTAATGATTTTTTTTTTGGTTCAGATGGAAACTGTGATTAAAATGTTACTTTTGATGAATTCTCAAACTTCTATCTGAATCTGATCACGATCCACCACGATCTTTGTACACCATAGTTGTTCAAGCATTCAGACTCTATTGGCAATTCACATGAAGAGAACAAGAATGAATGGATTAGGATTTTCTTTTCTTGTGCTAGCAAGAATATAAATAAATTTATTTTCTCTCTAACCCTAATTTTTTATTAGATGTTTAAATACAACAGACCCATCTAATAAACACAAGTCGATAAGTTGGCCCATTAATAAACAGTTCAAATTAATTACTTGTAAAAGTGTCCATATTTGTCAATTTAATTAATTGTTAATTTCATTCGTCTAGTTCTCACCTTTTGTGTAACCCATTAGATTCCCGGTCACTATGTTAGACGATGTGAATCATTATTCTTATATAATTAAAATAAGATAAAAGAAAAATTATCCTTTCAATTTAGCATTAACTCACAAAGACTAATCATCTTATATTTATCAACCCTGATTGACATATGGAAATGTATTGGGACAATACATGTAACGAAAAAGTCACGTGATGTGACAAAATCAAACTTGCTGGATTATTGTGAAACAATAATCCTTTCATCTTTGTAACCTAATCAACTATGAGATATGGAGATGTGTTAATCTCAATTTAATATATCATATCTTTCATCTCACTCTTAAGTCAATTATAGTTGAAACTCTTCTCAACTTATGAACTCACCTTTGACCATGATTTTGATATCAACTTAAGCGAATGAATGTAGGTCATAATATTTTATTATCTAAAGGTGACAAATCATCTATTGATCATTCATAACCTTTATATGATTTTCTCAAACCCGAATGATGTCTTATTACTGACTCTTGGCAGGGCAACATCTAACATCATCAAAGTATGAAGATCCTCATTTAAGGTACTATGATCTCATCAAGTTAAAGCACCAAATCCACTACCGCATGTCACATATTAATCACTAGCACTAAGATAGTCATCCACATGAAATCTCTGTAGTGTGTCTCCAATATTTTGTCCTCATAAAAAATATCTAGGTCGTTTAAATATCCATACATTTTAGTTTGTGAGATCATCTATTCACTTTACAAATGAAAAAAAAAAGTTCATCTATTGAACAGCTCCAACTTGATACAATCTAATCCAAATCTCCTATAGAAGACAATGGTGGTGGAATCTAAATATGGTTTATGCATTGTACACTAATGAAGACAAGCCAAAACACTAAGGAGAGAATAAGCTAATATAGAGAGTCGTGTACTATATTTTCGGATTACAAAAGATGGACAAACTTTGAAAAGAAAAGTTCAACTAAGCACGCAAAATATAGTTTTAAGGTGGAAGATGGAGGAAAACTTTGTCATATATTTGCTTGTATCTCGTATATGAAACTAAATCTTATTTATTAGTTTATAAAGAACTCTTCCCAAGAGTTATAATCCTTCACAAGAATCACAACTTTATGTATTATAAGATAAATAAGAAAATTAGGGTGAAAATTGATGTGATCCGGGATGCGTCACAAATTGTCAAGGATTTGGTGAATGTTTGGAAAAGTCCTAAGCCAGGTTCGAATCTTCAAGGGGTCAATAAAAATCGTACAATTACTTGTTTGAGCTATAGAGCACAAAATGTTGGAGTTAACATGTGACGCCCCGAACTTAAGTTTCGAGTGTCACGTACTAAACATAATAACTTCTGTCTTCGCCACATGTAAATACTCTTAAGTAAAAGTATTACATGTTAGAATCTTATTTTCAATTTGGTAAAATATCTCTCACAAAATATAATGGTCAGCAGAAGTACATGTCGACATGAAATTATACTTTACCAAAACGGACTTGGCACTGCCACGGTTAGTTGGGGCAGTAAGTTCAACTATTTTTATAAAATTCATCCCAACTCTGTTTTCTGTGAAATTTGCAGAATTAGAAACATATTTTCAAGTAGTTTTCTAGGTTAAAATATGAAGAATTTCCAAGATCATATGATATGGGCGTTTTACTGAAAATAGTGAGGTATTGCACAGAAAATTCAGATTGACCCTTCAATGCTTAAAAATTCATATCTCTGGCCACGGATATCCAAATTGAGTGATTCTTCCGCCCATATTAAGACAACGCAAAGAGGAACATAGAAATATTTTTATGGTCTCAAATAGACGTTTAAAGAGTTAGAAATAACGTTTTGAAATTGACCCAAAAAACTGTCTTGTTTCTGCCTTTTTACCACTTGCAAGAAAAAGTCTAATAAAAATGTCTTTTAACGTAACATGAGATATAATTACATAATTTACTTCCGGTACCATATTACATCATGTCTTATACATGTTTTTATACAATACCATGAGAAAAACATATGGAAAACAGTCGAACAAAACATGCAAAAACAAAACTTCGATGCAAATTAACTATGTCCCTACCCCATCATCGATTATGCCGACTGACTTTCACCAACTCCACAATTATGGATCTGAAAATTTAGTATAGAATACTCAGTAAGATACCATGCTTGAATTTAACATGTTAATATTACACAAAAGAATGCAATCAAACACATACTTGCACGTTCCGACTTGCCCGTGCCCTTCGGACTTGTCCTAAGGCATAAATAGATATCTAACTTTGTGGACTTGTCCACCACATTCATATTATGGTTTTTCATGCATAACTTAAGCATAAATATTACCATGAAATCCTACCACTTAAGCATAGAAAGTATCTTACCGTAAAACTTGAAGTAATTTCGGTTGAAAAACAAGAGCTTGAGAGTGTAGGCTTTGTTTTCCTTTTCACGTATCCTATCTTTCTTTTGTTTGCAAGAAATTTTCTGGTTGCAGAGATATTTGCAGGAACATTTCTTAAGTATTTAAAGGCAAGAAACAAAAACCTATGACTAAGTAAGGTGTAAGGGTGACTATTTACCAAGGTAAAGTTTATGCCTTCCACGTGGGCTTCATTTCATCTTCATGCATGCATTCTTACACTTAACATTACCTTATGCCTTCCTTTAAACACCTCAGGTTTGCTAAAAAAAATCACCTCATGCTTGTTTAAACATTTAACCACCTCATACTTAATTAAACATTTCATGCTTGCCGTACTAGGAAAGATTACTCCACTATATATAAAGATAGCTTGCAACTAGTTGACACCACATGCTTGCTTGCACCTTAAAGTTTAACATTTATTCCAAACCCCTACAAAGATACATTCTCGGCCAAGTGGAGAAAGGAGAAAAAAAAATGCTTAACTGTAGTTATTAGGTGTAAAATTTGACATTAATCCCAAAAAAAACTAATTAACTAATCTTGGTAAACATTTAAGAAATCGACCAATGCAAATTTGGCAACCATTAATAACTTTGGCCATACTGAAATTTTGAAAAGTTAAATTGCTATCCTAAAAATTAAATGAGCAAATTAAACGAGCATACAATTTTGGAGTATTACATAACAAGCCAAAGACCAAGTATCATGTTGGGGTCACGGAACGAAACAACTTGGAGCTACTTGTTACAAGCGACCGAAGTTGGAATGCAACCATAAAAGCCATGTGGTCGCATGGAGGAAATTCCATGCGACCGCATGGACATCAACAGGGAGTTGAAGGCAGGCAGATGCTTGAACTATACGACCACAAGCCTCGACCCGTTGCGATCGCATAGATCATTTTTTAAGATGAAAATTTCCTTTTTTTGAAAGTTACCTATTTTTGCTAGAATTCTTGTTTTGGTAACTTTTCTTAATTATTGGACTTTAATTCTGTTTTTTACCATAATTTGTAGGTTTAGTATAAATAGGAATTTTATTATTCATTGTAAAAAAGTTTTGGATTATTATGAATTGAGATTTTTCTCTTCATTGGTTCTTGATTGACTTTAGAACTTATCAAATATTTTTATATTTGTGGCGTCCAAAATCTTAGAACATATCAAAGGATTATGCACCCTTTGTAGCATTTGCAAATTGAGGTTCTTGTTTCCCCATATCAACGGGTCTAAGGTTTAATATAAGGTTTAATATACCTTAGGTTCTTGATTCGTGAGGCTCGGGTCAAGATTCTACCGTTTACAACCAGAATTTGGGCTTTCCCGGGATTTTCAAACTAATTCCGCGAGTTCCATGCGATTTCCCTTCCTGGGAACTTATCAAAAATACATCAAAATACTGGTGTAACGAATGCCAAAGAACTTGTTCTAGAAAGAGTCAAGGACATCGCTCACAAGCATGGGGGTGGGTTACAGGTGTCAATAGCGGCTACCCAATAGCTTAGGACAATCACCCCTACAGGCATGAAGAATACATGTATGCTGCCCTCTGGTTGCCCAAATGTATAAGGCAGCCACCAAGGCCTCAATGATCCTACCTAGTCCTATCCACTATCAAACATTCACCAAATTGAAAGAAAATTGAAAGTGGGTTTCGGCGCTTCCGGTTGACCGGTTAGTTGCTCCGGTCGTCCGGTAGTCCGGTTGACACTGCATAGCCTACAGTATTTCTATCATAATGTTTTCTTCCGCTATCCGATTGAGGTGATTCAAAGTGTGTTGGAAACCTAACTCAAAGAACTACAACTTTTCTTCAGATATCATTTTTCACTTCGAATGATTTCTATGTCAAAAATGGGTCTCAAAGGCGACTAAAAATATTTGAAGTATAGTTTAGCCATAAAATGAAATACTTTGCATTCCGTCCAATCTTCATCAAATCGTTTCTAAGAAAATAATTTATAAACATCATTTTACCTTTAAACATGTATTGGACTATCTTTTGGGCTTATATTTCCTTTATTGGGCTTAATGTGAAGTTAATCACACAATTATGGGCCTAACTTTATAAAAAAAATTCGGGCCTCTACAATCGAGGCGCCTCAACTTTGATTCTCTTCCAAGGTGCCACATTTCAATCATCTTGTTTTGCCTCTTTAACCCCATTATCCATAATTTCTTTTCGATCATGCTAATAGCTTTAGTTGATGAACTTTTTCTTTCCTTTCATTGTCTCAACAATCTTATAAAACAACATTAACAATCATATTAAAAACAGTATTCACAAAATCTAGCTGACAATCAAGTTAAAATTGGCTTAAACTAGTGAGTAAAACACACTCGTCATATAGCCTTAACATATTTTTAGTGATGGGTGTTTTTTTTTTATCAAATCTGTTGTTTAACCAGAGTTTTGGGGTAGTTGTTAGTGTTTTGCAAATGGTGCCTGTAATTTTCTAATCTGTGTTTCTATTGTTGGTGGTCGTGGTGAGGTGGTACGTGTTTGGTTTTTGATGGTATTGGGAATGGCGGTGGCGACGACAATAGGGTGTGACCAACTCTATTTTAGTGTTGCTTTTTGTGATCGAATTTGTGACTGTATATGACTTGATTACATACAGTCACAAATTAGACTAATTTGGCTAGAAATAGTCACATTGAAGATAAATTTGGTCAAAGTTAGTCACAGATAACACATGTTAGAGAAGAATACTCGTATCCTGCCCTCTGGTTGCCCAAATGTATAAGGCAGCCACCAAGGCCTCAATGATCCTACCTAGTCCTATCCACTATCAAGCATTCCCCAAACTTTTTCCTTGACTCTTGGAAGCTCACAAACGCATCTAACAATGTTCAAAACCAGTGATATTTGAAAATTCTGCAACAATATTTAACTTCTTTTATAAAACAAGCCTCCATAATCAAATGCCTAAAGTCGTTCCAACTAATTTACAAAGAAATTGCTGGAAAAGTCACTACTATATCACTCTATGGTAATTTCTTCAAGAATTTTAGGTAACTTAAAGTACCCATAATTCTTCAAAAAAACGAATACAGTAACATAAACTGAAAATTACCTAGAAACCTACATTTATAGGCTAATTTTCTAAAATAAGGGGGATTAATTTTCATTTCACAAATCAAGTGATAATTAGATTTTAATAATTATAACTAATAACAATTTAACTGAACCTAATCTATATACCCACCACCCACTCTACCCCATTTCGTTCCCAAATTTAAACCTTAAATATTTTCCCACCTCTTCCTTCTCTCTATCCTCTTCTTTTATCACCCTCTCTACCACCACCACCCATCCATCCACCACCTCCCTTTCTGATACGGTGAAGTATAATCAATCATCACTTGCAATGCGGTGAAGGAAGAAACATACAAATTACAATAAAGATGCTCGTCGCGCAACTGATTCTACAAGCAACGACGAGCGATGCTCGAAATGATGACGGCTCATCGCTGCTGCGAGCGGTGCTCCTCCCTACTTCTATGACTGTTGGCTATCCTAACCTCCCGTCCAGGCCCGACTCGAACTGGAGATGACTTGGGCCTTTTTATCAAACATTTTTTCACTACTCTATTCGACGTTAACGTTTGGCGGGCTTCTTTAACTGGCTTTTCTTCTAGCAATGGCTGTGCGGATGGTGGAGATTTACTGGAGCATTTTTTGTTACTTTTGGATTTGAAAATGGGTGAATTTAGAGTAGCTGAGTTGGTGGTGGTGCTAACATAACAAGCTATTAGGATCGAAATGTGAAGCTTCTTCCCCAATCGGAGAGTACCTAGCTTTACCGATCGTCACTGTCCAACCAGAAGCTTCAGATGTAAATTCAGGTGGTGGGGACGGTGACTTAACGGACGATGATGGAGGCAGTGGTAAGCTTATAGGTGGTGGTGGCTATGAGTGCTTGGATGGTGGAGGTGATTGGACGATGGCGGTTGGGAAAAATTGGAGGTGGTGGTGAAGAGAAAATTCGTTTTGGTGTCGGATTTGGTGCCGAATGAGATAGAACAGGTATAGTATTCTCAATTTTCTATCCGCGAGTGTACAGATCGTATAAAGTAATAAAGTGGATCTAAGAGTTCAGATTGTTGTTCCCAGGAGTACTATACTTTAGCAATTAATTTAATTTTTCTCTAACCACTATTCGATGAAAACAGATAAAAATTGGTATGGTTTGATTTTTAATCTAAATACGTGAAAAAAGTGGATGCACATAAGATTGGTTTAGAAACTAAATAATGAACAACTATTAGGGCAAAATAATTTCACCTATTGATCACCTTTACATCTTAAATCAAATTCATATCCAATGTAGTGTTCCGTCGAATTCTCATATTGTATTCAATTTACTTCTCTTACGTTCTCATTGAGCCTGTTTAACTAATTCAATTTCATATCTCTACGTAAATCAAGCTTAGTTAAACAAGTTATTTGTTCTAGGAATTCAATTATGACTGCAATATTTAGTATAGATATCTCCACACGGCATACCAATTTACCAAATTTTACTTTATGGTTTAAATCCTAAACTCACATCTGTATTCATAAAGGATTCACAAAATTATCAAATCAGTGATCAAGTAATTTAATGCATTAAACTCATAGTAAAATCAACACGTGGAGAAAATAGAGAACAATAATCTTAATTAAAAGATATAAAGGATCCCAATTGGGTTACATTATTCTCCCTAACAAGAGATTTAGCTACTCATAATGAAAGAGGAAAAACAATAGATAGTCATTGAGTACATCACCGGATTTGTCGTAAAGATGTAGAAGAAAAAGTATCAATACTGTACCAAGTTCTTCTTTCTTTCCCAATCAATGTTCCAAACATTGAATTACTTGTTCTTTTCCTCTCTTGAATTGCTTCTCTTTAATATCAAAGTGTGTCTCTTGCCTCTAAAAACTGTTTGCCCCAAAAATGTGAGAAAATTGTATTTATATGTGCCTTTCCGTGTGTCTAGAGATTAGGGTTTTTCAAGGACTGCAAATGGGCCAAAAATGTACCCTAGTTACGTATACCGTGGCGCCGCTGCACCTATGGTTCAGTGCCACAGCATCACGCTTCTTTTGGGAATGGCTCTGTGGCACCCTCTCTGGTTCTCATTGGCATCGCGGCACCAAAGCTCTATTTCCATTCTCTTTTGTAGCATCAATGTAACACCCCGACCCCTAGTGGACCGGAACGCTACTTACTTTATTTAACTTAACCGGCGGTTTAGTAACAAGTGTACATATGTTAGCGGAAGCTTAAATCTTGACAAACATTCTTTTTGAAGGATATTGAATTAAAACACTTTATAACTTTCCAACATAACGAAATATAATTTATTTTATGAAATCATGACTTGTTCAAGATACTCAAAAGAAATAACGTTGAAAATAACATTTGAAACGTTAAAGATTTTAAATCTAAATCACTTGTTCACCGAGTTCTCATATGCTTATTGCATCTCCTTCCATCTCTTCCATCATCCAACCCGATACATCAACATTTAATCTGTAGATATAGGGTAGAAACCTGTGAGTTGAAAACTCAATAGGCGTCATAGGTGCAATCGTGATTAAGCTAAGCATTTCATAACAATTAATATTAGAACTTTCAAAAACATGTCGTACCCGAAGGTACCATTTGACATGAAAATGTATGCCGTACCAATGGAACCATTTGACATGAAAGGTGCATGCCAAACCGAAGATACCATTTGACACACAACATTAACCTTTAAATGTATGCCGCATCGATGGAACCATTTGACATGAAAGGCACATGCCGATCCGACGATACCATTTGACACAGACATTAGCCTTTAACATAGAACATTACTTGCTAGAAATTATAACTTAAACACGTATAACAACTTTATGCACCTCTACCTACCTCGATTTGATGCTTGATGAACTTCAAAAACTTTGACGAAGTTTGGACGTTTGGACCTTCCTTTGTTGTTTGAAAACACCTTTTGAAATCACAAAAACCTTCTTGCAGAATATTTTTGCCCACACTTAAACTTCTGGAAAACACTTTGAAAACCACCTTCATTTTCTCTCCCAAACTCTCTATTTTTCTCTCAACTTTGAAAGCAAATTGAAAGTGGGTTTCGGCGCTTCCGGTCGACCGGTTAGTTGCTCCGATCGTCCGATAGTCCCGTTGACACTGCATAGCTTACAGTATTTCTATCATAACTTTTTCTTCCGATATCCGATTGAGGTGATTCAAAGTGTGTTGGAAACCTAACTCAAAGAATACAACTTTTCTTCAAATATCATTTTTCAATTCGAATGATTTCTATGTCGAAAATGGGTCTCAAATGAGACTAAAAATATTTGAAGTATAGTTTAGCCATAAAATGAAATACTTTGCATTTCGTCCAATCTTCATCAAATCGTTTCTAAGAAAATACTTTATAAACATCATTTTACCTTTAAACATGTATTGGACTATCTTTTGGGCTTATATTTTCTTTATTGGGCTTAATGTGAAGTTAATCACACAATTATGGGCCTAACTTTATAGAAAAGATTCAGGCATCTACAATCGAGGCGCCTCAACTTTGCTTCTCTTCCAAGGTGCCACATTTCAATCATCTTGTTTTGCCTCTTTAACCCCATTATCCACAATTTCTTTTCGATCATGCTAATAGCTTTAGTTGATGAACTTTTTCTTTCCTTTCATTGTCTCAACAATCTTATAAAACAACATTAACAATCATATTTAAAACAGTATTCACAAAATCTAGCTGACAATCAAGTTAAAATAAACTTAAACTAGTGAGTAAAACACACTCGTCATATAGCCTTAACATATTTTTAGTGATGGGTGTTTTTCTTTTATCAAATCTGTTGTTTAACCAGAGTTTTGGGGTAGTTTTTAGTGTTTTGCAAATGGTGCCTGTAATTTTCTAATCTGTGTTTCTATTGTTGGTGGTCGTGGTGAGGTGGTACGTGTTTGGTTTTTGATGGTATTGGGAATGGCGGTGGCGACGACAATAGGGTGTGACCAACTCTATTTTAGTGTTGCTTTTTGTGATCAAATTTGTGACTGTATATGACTTGATTACATACAGTCACAAATTAGACTAATTTGGTCAGAAATAGTCACATTGAAGATAAATTTGGTCAAAGTTAGTCACAGATAACACATGTTAGAGAAGAATACTTATATCCTGCCCTCTGGTTGCCCAAATGTATAAGGCAGCCACCAAGGCCTCAATGATCCTACCTAGTCCTATCCATTATCAACCATTCACCAAACTTTTTCCTTGACTCTTGGAAGCTCACAAACGCATCTAACAATGTTCAAAACCAGTGATATTTGAAAATTCTGCAACAATATTTAACTTCTTTTATAAAACAAGCCTCCATAATCAAATGCCTAAAGTCGTTCCAACTAATTTACAAAGAAATTGCTGGAAAATCACTGCTATATCACTCTATGGTAATTTCTTCAAGAATTTTAGGTAACTTAAAGTACCCATAATTCTTCAAAAAAACGAATACAGTAACATAAACTGAAAATTACCTAGAAACCTACATTTATAGGCTAATTTTCTAAAATAAGGGGGATTAATTTTCATTTCACAAATCAAGTAATAATTAGATTTTAATAATTATAACTAATAACAATTTAACTGAACCTAATCTATATACCCACCACCCACTCTACCCCATTTCGTTCCCAAATTTAAACCTTAAATATTTTCCCACCTCTTCCTTCTCTCTATCCTCTTCTTTTATCACCCTCTCTACCACCACCACCCATCCATCCACCACCTCCCTTTCTGATGCGGTGAAGTATAATCGATCATCGCTTGCAATGCGGTGAAGGAAGAAACATACAAATTACAATAAAGATGCTCGTCGCGCAACTGATTCTACAAGCAACGACGAGCGATGCTCGAAATGATGACGGCTCATCGCTGCTGCGAGCGGTGCTCCTCCCTACTTCTATGACTGTTGGCTATCCTAACCTCCCGTCCAGGCCCGACTCGAACTGGAGATGACTTGGGCCTTTTTATCAAACATTTTTTCACTACTCTATTCGGCGTTAACTTTTGGCGGGCTTCTTTAACTGGCTTTTCTTCTAGCAATGGCTATGCGGATGGTGGAGATTTACTGGAGCATTTTTTGTTACTTTTGGATTTGAAAATGGGTGAATTTAGAGTAGCTGAGCTGGTGGTGGTGCTAACATAACAAGCTATTAAGATCGAAATGTGAAGCTTCTGCCCCAATTGGAGAGTACCTGGCTTTACCGATCGTCACTGTCCAACCAGAAGCTTTAGATGTAAATTCAGGTGGTGGGGACGGTGACTTAACGGACGATGATGGAGGCAGTGGTAAGCTTATAGGTGGTGGTGGCTATGAGTGCTTGGATGGTGGAGGTGACTGGACGATGGCGGTTGGGAAAAATTGGAGGTGGTGGTGAAGAGAAAATTCGTTTTGGTGTCGGATTTGGTACCGAATTAGATAGAACAGGTATAGTATTCTCAATTTTCTATCCGCGAGTGTACAGATCGTATAAAGTAATAAAGTGGACCTAAGAGTTCAGATTGTTGTTCCCACGAGTACTATACTTTAGCAATTAATTTAATTTTTCTCTAACCACTATTCGATGAAAACAGATAAAAAATTGTATGGTTTGATTTTTAATATAAATACGTGAAAAAAGTGGATGCACACAAGATTGGTTTAGAAACTAAATAATGAATAACTATTAGGGCAAAATAATTTCACCTATTGATCACCTTTACATCTTAAATCAAATTCATATCCAATGTAGTGTTCCGTCGAATTGCCATATTGTATTCAATTTACTTCTCTTGCGTTCTCATTGAGCCTATTTAACTAATTCAATATGGTTTGATTTTTAATCTAAATACGTGAAAAAAGTGGATGCACACAAGATTGGTTTAGAAACTAAATAATGAATAACTATTAGGGCAAAATAATTTCACCTATTGATCACCTTTACATCTTAAATCAAATTCATATCCAATGTAGTGTTCCGTCGAATTCTCATATTGTATTCAATTTACTTCTCTTGCGTTCTCATTGAGCCTATTTAACTAATTCAATTTCATATCTCTACGTAAATCAAGCTTAGTTAAACATGTTATTTGTTCTAGGAATTCAATTATGACTGCAATATTTAGTATAGATATCTCCACACGGTATACCAATTTACCGAATTTTACTACATGGTTTAAATCCTAAACTCACATCTGTATTCATAAAGGATTCACAAAATTATCAAATCAGTGATCAAGTAATTTAATGCATTAAACTCATAGTAAAATCAACACGTTGAGAAAATAGAGAACAATAATCTTAATTAAAAGATATAAAGGATCCCAATCGGGTTACATTATTCTCCCTAACAAGAGATTTAGCTGCTCATAATGAAAGAGGAAAAACAATAGATAGTCATTGAGTACATCACCGGATTTGTCGTAAAGATGTAGAAGAAAAAGTATCAATACTGCACCAAGTTTTTCTTTCTTTCCCAATCAATGTTCCAAACATTGAATTACTTGTTCTTTTCCTCTCTTGAATTGCTTCTCTTTAATATCGAAGTGTGTCTCTTGCCTCTAAAAATTGTTTGCCCCCAAAATTGTGAGAAAATTGTATTTATAGGTGCCTTCCCGTGTCTCTAGAGATTAGGGTTTTTCATGGACTACAAATGGGCCAAAAATGTACTCTAGTTACGTATACCTGCGGCGCCGTTGCACCTATAGTTCAGTGCCACAGCATCACACTTCTTTTGGCAATGGCATTGTGGCACCCTCTCTTGTTCTCATTGGCATCGCGGCACCAAAGCTCTATTTCCTTTCTATTTTGTAGCATCGAGGCGCCTCGACTTTGCTTCTCTTCCTTTCGTGGCACCTTGGCGCCACTATTTCAATCATCTTGTTTTGCCTCTTTAACCCCATTATCCACAATTTCTTTTCGATCATGCTAATAGCTTTAGTTGATGAACTTTTTCTTTCCTTTCATTGTCTCAACAATCTTATAAAACAACATTAACAATCATATTAAAAACTTTCAGTATTCACAAAATCTAGCTGACAATCAAGTTAAAATTGGCTTAAACTAGTGAGTAAAACACACTCGTCATATAGCCTTATCATATTTTTAGTGATGGGTGTTTTTTTTTTTTTTTATCAAATCTGTTGTTTAACCAGAGTTTTGGGGTAGTTGTTAGTGTTTTGCAAATGGTGCCAACAATTTTCCAATCTGTGGTTCTATTGTTGGTGGTCATGGTGAGGTGGTACGTATTTGGTTTTTGATGGTATTGGGAATGGCGGTGGCGACGACAATAGGGTGTGACCAACTCTATTTTAGTGTGGCTTTTTGTGATCAAATTTGTGACTGTATATGACTTGGTTACATACAGTCACAAATTAGACTAATTTGGTCAGAAACAGTCACATTGAAGATAAATTTGGTCAAAGTTAGTCACAGATAATACATGTTAGTGAAGGTAATATTTATGGTAATGGATTTGAGTTGAAGGTGGTAGTGGTTGTGCATTGGAGGTGATAGTGGTGGTGACTGGAGGTGGATTGTTGTATTGGTATGCATTGTGTGTAGATTTGTTTATGGTAACAGTCTATGGCCAAGTATGTGTTTACTATGAGTGGTTGTGACCAATTTTTGTATTAATTGTGACTAAATATGACTTAATCACATACCGTCATGGTTGAAATTGACATCATCACAGACAGTTACATTGAAGACAAATTTAATCACAGTTAGTCACACTGAAGACAAATTCGATCATAGTTAGTAAAAAATAACACATGTACGTGACTTGGTTGCGTACATTCACATATTAGACGGTAACATACAGTCACACTGAAAATATATATAGTTACAGTTAGTCACAAATAACACAAGTTAGTGATTTGGTTACATGCAGTCTCAAATTTGACGGCCACAGATAGAAATTGTAGCAACTTGAAAAAAAAAATGTTGTGTTTCGTTTTAAAATAAAATTTTCTTGTAGAACTCAAACATAATTTGGGTTATATTATAGTGTCGCTACGACCCTTCCTTAAGAGTTCAAATGAAAACTTTGGTCAAATAGTAAAGTTTTGCGCACTTGTTTTTAAAAATTTTGTAAGGTATCGAATATCTAGTAATTTTTTTTTTACAACACGTTATTTTAATTGTTGCATACATGTTTAGTGCTTAAATTTTAAAATTAGATATACCAGATAGTGTACCAAACCCCATATATATATGTATATGTATATGGGGTTTGGAAGATAAATTGCACGTCCCAATCATTTAACCCCCATTATGTTAATTACTGTTAAAAAAAAAAAAAAACTATTGCCATTTCACTTAAAAAAACTGCATCTTCGCAATTTCCATTTTAAATGCATTGTCGACGCCATTTCACTTGGAATTTGAAACAATAATCGTCCCATTTTGCTTTTAAAAGTCATAAGTTTGTTTTGATAACTTAAATTTAAACTCCTTTAGCCATGTTTACGCTCCCAAACAATTATACCTATACATGAATTATTTTGCCTTCTCTCCATAGACCAAGGCACTTTGAATCTGAAAATTTTCTAAAGAAGAGACAGAGTATGCTGGATTTTATTATATATTGAACGTAAAAGATTATTCAAACTCCAAATATTTAAGGTAGGGATGATTTCAACACTTTTGTAAGTTGAGTAAAAATTATTTGTTTTCGATTTGCGTTAACTTGTTGTTGTTATACTCATGAGATAATGGAAGCACCCTTTGGTGGATCGAATAAGAGATGAAGATATGAATTTTGATTCATAAAACAAAGGGGTTGTTAAAGCCTAAGAGTAAACGGACTGCCTGATCACCGTTCATTTTGAAATTGACGGTGACACAAATAACCAAAGATTGCAATTCTAGAAAATATATTTTTTTTAATCTATTTACTTAAGTGTTACCTACTGAGTATTACTTTCGATACACATTCCTACTAAATTCACAAGGTAGTTGAAGGCATGACGATGGCTTGGCATGGTGGCAAGTGTTTGGCAATTTGACGTACTCTTTAAATTCTAATAATATTTTTAGTCATGTAAACATCATATGAATACGTAGATGGCACTTTTAAAATATTAAATTTTTTGTTTCGTCTAACTTTATATACATTGCATGTCAACTACTAGTTAGAAATTTTGGATTGGCTATGCATGATGTTTGAATATTGCTGGAATAAATTTTCAGATTCTGTCCTCCTATTTAAAAATAACATAACTTGAGCAACAGTAAATGTTTTAGAGTGAAATAAGTGGGATTTGAAAGGTTTACGAGTCTTCTAATAGTGGTCTTTGGAAATACCGTAAAATGTTACCTAGAGAAAAAGTTATGTCCATTTTAGTAGACTGCAATGGGTCAGTTTCGAAATTTATGTCCAGCATAGTTGAAAAATATTTTCGAGCTTCAAATGTTATCTTCGAGACCCCAACTTTTATATGTTGTACGTATATGAATGTTATAGCCTCTTCTAAAATTTCATAATTTTTCGTCAATATTTACTAGGTGAAACATTTTTTTTTCCGCTGCTGCGTGACCCGTATTTGCTGATTTTCCTCCTGATGTTTTCTAAAATCAAAATACACCACAATTGTCTAAGTTTATAAGGACAAAAATCACTCATTGTTATAAAATAGAGAAAAGGGAGAAGAGAGAATTAAAGTCAATAGACTTGTGTGTATTTTATTAAGAACCAAAGCTCTATATTTATAGGTAAAAATCATGGATACAATATTAATAATTTCTAGGGCTACAAGGGTAAACTAGTCATTCACTAACAAAGCTTAATAAACTTACAATTTACAACACTCCCCCTTGAATGATACATTACAAAATATCTGTTTCGTTAAAACTTTGTTTGATAAAAATTCGATGGAACAAAAAAAAGCAAACGAAGGAAAAAGAGTATAGTTTTTTTGGAGTATTAAAAATAAATGATGCCTTATTAAAACCTTGTTAGGAAAACCCAATGAGATAAAACATAAGCGAAGGAAAAAGAGTACAGCTACTCTCCCTGGTATTGATTATTGGAAATCTTTGAGTCGACGCATTCCAATTTCATGAACCAATTTCTTAAGTGTAGACGTCGGCAGTGCATTTGTGAATAAATCGACCATATTGTCACTTGAGCGAATTTGTTGAACATCGATGCTGTCATTTTTCTGAAACTCATGTGTATGAAAGAATTTTTAAGAAATATGCTTCGTCCTGTCACCGTTGATATAACCTCATTTGAGTTGTGCAATACAAGTTGCATTGTCTTCATACAAAATTGTTGGACTGTCTTTTATTGAAGTTAACCCGCATGATGCTTCAATATGACGAGTCATGTTCCTCAACCATACACATTCTCACCCTGCTTCATGGATAGCAATAATTTCGGAATGATTTGAGGATGTTGCTGTCAATAATTGCTTTACAGATCTCCACGATATAGTTGTTCCTCTACGTGTAAACATATATTCTGTTTGTGATTATACTTTACATGGGTTAGAGAGATAACCTGCATCTACATATCCCACTAAAGCGGATCCCGACTTTTGAAAGTAAAATAATCTCAAATCAATCGTACTCTTTAGGTAACGAAAAATATGTTTAACATCATTCCAATGTCTTTTCAATTGGTGTAGAGCTATATCTTGCAAGGACATTTAGAAAAAAAGCTATGTCGGGTCGAGTGCAGTTTACAAGATAAGTTAATGCTCCAATTGCACTAAGATATGATACTTCAGGACCAAGAATATTTTCTCCATTTTCAAGTGGATGAAATGGATTATTTTTCACATCTAGTAATCGAACAACCATAGGTGATGCCAATGGATGCACATTATCCATATAAAACCTATTTAAAACTTTTGCTGTATATGTAGATTGATGAACAAATAATCATTCTAGGAAGTGTTCAATCTGCAACCCGAGACAAAATTTGATTTTTCCCAAATTCTTCATTTCAAATTCACTTTTCAAATAATCAGTAGTTTTGTTGAGCGATTAAGGAGTTCCAATTAAATCAACATAAACTGCCACAATTGCAAATTTAATATTTGTTTTCTTTATGAAACACATGGGCAAACAACATCATTTTTGTAGCCTTCCTTTAACAAATATTCGCTAAGGTGACTATACCACACACGCCTGGATTGTTTTAATCCATATAATGATCTTTGCAATTTAATTGAGAACATGGTTCTCGGGCATACATCATTTGAGTTATGCTTCAGGCATATTAAATGTTTTAGAGATAAAATTAATAGTCATGCTAGATGAGTGTCACGTATTTCAAATTTCATGTATCGTCAAGATAACATGATATAGACTCGTGATTTCTTCTACAACAATCTTTGCGAAAATCACTATGTCGAGAGTCGTACATTACACATTACAACTTCATTTTGTTTCATTTTCTTTTTGTATAAGTATATACCTTTAGATTTTTGGACTACAGGTCTAAAACATCATGTTTCTCTAGTATATTCAATTTAAGATTGAGTTCATCTTATTTGACCAAACATTATTTTGATCAATATATTTTGACGCATTCATTTCGATTCATCGCGATTCATATATGATGCAGTACATCATATACAAAATTGTTGTCGACAACTTTTTCTTTTTCGATTTTATTTCTTACTCCATAACGATATAACTTATTGAGATATCTCAAATTTCAATATATCATGTACTTGAACCTCTTCAGTAGTTTATAATTTGTTATGTCTAAATGCTCATTAAGAGTATATGCCTCCTTAATGAGACCATATTTGCTAATTGCTCCATTTTCGTTCAAAGATTTGTTTGTATTAGAATCGAACACATCATACTTCAGGCGTGCCATAGATATATCAAATACAATGCTATAAAATTGTCCTCTTAGGACATCAATTTGTATTTGAGTATTTAAAATTGGTGTGTGAGATATTGTTGATATTTTTTATCAGTAAATGCATCTAAATAAATTATCTTTCGAACTTCTGATTCGAATGATCTTTTGCTAGGATTTAGACAATAATGTATTTGTACATTATTTTTAGCTTCTTAATTCCCTCCCCAATGCTGAGTGAATTGTCCAATCAAATTGACAATTATTTTTTCAACGTTATAAAATGTCATATATTTGGGATAAGAGTTCAAACTACACATTTATTCTCAACATTCTTTATTTTTCATCTTAATACATTGTGGTGAATCAATTTTGCATATACTACACTATCAAAATAATTAGATGAAAAATTAGGCTCTGACCATAAGTCAATTGTAATAGGGAGAACTATGATGTTGACAGTGATGCATAATAGAATTACCTAAACAAAAGAGAAAAACAAATTGTTCTCAATTAAATTGATTGGAGGCATTTAGCAAACAATAGTGTTAAATCACTTATTGACATCTCAACTAACACTTATTTAAATATTGAGATTTATGCCCGCTACATTAATAAGACACAATTTTGATTAAATAATCTAAAAATTATGCTCATAATTTGAGCAATAATTTCCCAAATTTCAGGTTGCGAACACCATACAATCATATAGTATTTATATAAAATCTATTAGATACAAATAATATATAGATGGTCAACATGGTGGGTTATGGGGCCATATATCACCCTAATTAATTTTCAAAAATATAAGGAATTCAATCCCCATTTTACCTAGTGATATTTAATGATCAATTGTCAATAAAGAGAACAAATGATATATAGAAATTTATTGAATTGAAGAATCTTTTTGTTCTTATCCATTTGAATTTTTAATTTTACATCATTATTAGTCCAGTGATATTCCAATTGGTCATACCAAACAATAAAGTCAAATTGAACTTCTGGTTCAATATAAGATATAATTCAATAATTTAATTTTGAAGAATTCGTTTAAAGTTTATATAATCATATATCATTCAAGCAGTCAAACTAATCAATATCCTCATGACATTAGTTATATGTCTTCCTTCAGAGATAAACATGAATTCAAAATGATAGATTCTTAAAAAGTGTGCTACTTTATGAGCACGTTATATTTTATTATTGTTCATTCAAAAGCAATATGTTAGTATTCTTTTGGAATAATGAAAATTATAATTTAAACTCAATCAAATTATACAAAAATTTACTCTTCAAGAGTGAAAACATAATTTTATGTTAGATCTTATATCATTATACTCTTCGAGAGCAATAAAATCTAACCAGAACATCAATATCCAAGTATGTACGTAGAAGAATGGACACATAAATAAATAGAGTAATTTAATTCGTGAGTTTACATAAAACCAATCAATATTGTACAGGAATATTGAAATTATAATATTATGATCTTTTAGAACAATTAATATTCTTTTTAAAAATATTAATAATGTTGTGTTTTTTCAAGAACTTCAACACAATTTTTTTTAATATATTAAGTTGTGCTTTCTTCAGGAATACAACGAGATATATAATCTTCAAGAGTATAAATACAATATTCTTCTAGAATATTAAAATTAAAGAATCGTTCTTCCTTTCGAGCTAAATAATATAATATTAAAATTTGTGCTCTACATGAGTAATAATGAAATATTCTTCTGAAATATTTATATAACGTGGGTTGCGTTTCTTCAAGAACATCTACACCAGACTCGTTAAAATAAATTTAATTAAATTATGCTTCTTCAGAGCATTGAGTCAATATTCTTCTAGAATATTGAAATTGTAATATCATGCTCTTTAGGAGCAAGTAATATTATTCAAGAATATGAATTATGATGTTGTACTATTTCAGGAGTAGCAACAAAATATTTATAATAGATAGATCTACGATTAATATTCTTCTAGAATATTAATTATAATGTTGTGCTACTTTAAGAGCAACAACAAACTATTTATAATAGATAAATCTACTATTAATATTATTCTGGAATAATAATCATAAAGTTGTGCTATTTCACAAGCAACAATATGATATAATATCAATTTATAATTTATAATAGAACATCTAAAGTTATTTAATCAGGTTAAAAATATTAATTATCATACAAACATGAATATAAATTACCAAAAATGCACTAGAAAAAAAATCTTCATATTTAGAAGTTAACAAAATTGACTAAATTATTGGCTAAATCTTTTACCAACATGTATTAGTAAAAAAAAAAAAAAAAGATGCCAAAGGTGCACGTGAATTCATATATATATATATATATATATATGTGTGTGTGTGTGTGTGTGTGTGTGTGTGTGTGTTTTTTTAAAGCATTAGTATTTGAATACGATGTAAACAAGAACATGAATAAATGCAGTAAATTGAGGTCATGTATTAGTGCAGTGTATGAAAAAGTGTAAGGTAGTATGATAAATGGAATACTTTATTAGTCTACATTATTGGTGCAGCATATGAAAAAGTGAATTGCTGGAATTGTAGTAATTGGTAGGCAAAAATTGAGGTCACATGTTCCGGCAAAAATAATATGATTTCGGCATATGAATATGTAAAATCACGTGTTATCAAATTAATTTTGGTACACATGATAGATGATTATGCTTAAACTTTGAAGAATTAAGCTTTCGTCCTGATAACGTGTTATAAAAAAGAGAAAAATGAGAAGAGAGAATTGACTTGTGTGTATTTTATTAAGAACTAAAGCCCTATATTAATAGGTAAGAATCATCGATACAATATTAATAATTTCTCGGATTGCAGGGGTAAACTTGTCATTCACTAACAAACCCTAATAAACTTACAATTTACAACTCTCATTGCATTTTTTATATTTCAAACTCCAAAATATTTTATTATTTGCAATTTATTTTTATTAACACTAAAGAGGTCAAACCAAGAATATTGATTTTTTATTTTATTTTTTACGCTTCGAGTTCAGAGAATTTGGAGCGTTACAAAAATAAGTACGGCGGAGCGATCACCGAAATACTTATTGGAGTAGCCGGATTAGTCGCCGAAATAGTCGTCCAAGCAGTTGCACGGGGTGGTCGCCGAAATACTCACCAAAGTGGTTCTCGAAGCTGATTGCCGCCTCAGATGGAGAGCCGTAGGGAGAGAATAGAGAGAGAAAGAGAAAATGATTTAAATTTGAATTTTGGTGTGATGGGTAGGGTGGAGATAAGGTGGGATAAGTTGATTAATTATATTAAATTATAATTAAATATTTAATAAATTGATTTATCACATGATTTTTAAAAGATTTTATGAAGTTTGTTAGTTTTGAAATTTAATTTTTGTATGTAGAATTTATGTATTCTTCCCCAACATAAAAGCCCCTACACATAGTCCATCAAAAGTACAGAAAGCTGAAATAATAATCACAAGTGGTAAACTAATTTGCACTAGTCAAAGGTACAATTACAAAAAGTGTCCTTTGCCCCTCTCACATAAAAATTGCAACAAAAGTCATTATAATGTATAAAATGCTTCAATTAGGTCCCCAATAAAATATAAATCCAGAATCTTTAATAAATTTAAACCCGGATATTATACAAAATTTTATTGATCTAAAAATTGCAACAAAAAGAGAATTAAATTATTTAAAAGAAGATTTAAAAAGTTTCTTTTTAGATTATTTAGATCCAAAATTAAGATATAAAAATACTTATATAGATAGCCAAGCAATTAGATTTGAAAATAATATACATAAAGAAATTATCAATCTAGAAAAAAGAATTGAAAAATTAAATATAATCATTAAAGAAAAAGTCATAACAAAAGATAGTGAATTCTATAAATTTTATTGCGATTTATTAAATATTTATGAAAATAATAAATTTTGAGATTTTGAAGACGGTCTTAGTACCCCCCCCCCACCCACCCACACATTAATTGGTATAAGAGTCATAGATCATAACATGATAATAGAAGATTTAGGAAATAGATATAAAATTAAAAATGATAGATTTGGGATAATAATAGGAAAACCTATAATAGAGAAAGAAATCTTAAAAATCATACTTATAAAATTAAAAGATCTACCTTTAGATATTAGGAAGGAGATAATAGAAAAAACAGAAATTAGTATAATAAGAGATCTTATGATATGGGAAACTATTATAGAAACTATAGATCAAGAAGAAATAGCCGCTATAATAGAAAATAATATAAGTAATTATGGGAATTAAAATTAAGAAAATAGATAACTATTATAAATTAGAAGAAGAAAAAGGATATAAAATATTTTATGAACCTATTCCTAATAAATCAAGAATATTAACATTAAATATAATTAAAAAATTACCTAGAGAAATAAAAGAACAGATACTACATAAATTAAGTATAGGATCTATAAAAGATAGATATGTATATGAAATGATTAATAAAGAATTTGAAAGTATTTTATATTATAGAGAAATATATGAATCATCATGAGTAATGATAAAGTAGCTAGAAAACTTAATAATATTGTTAAAAATCTAAACAAAATACAAGAAAAAACCTCAAATATATTAGGAACATCAGGAGAAATAAATAAATCACAAGAAAAAATGTTAGGAAAACTAAAAATCGAAAAACTAGAATTAAAAGCAAAATATTTTGAAACTGTAAGAGATAATCAATTACCTAATAATGAAATAGCAATAGAAAGTCTTAATAAAATCATCAATGAAAATAAAGATAAAAAGTGCAGATTATCATATTTATTAGAAGTAAAAAGTGGAAAAATATAATGGCTTTTTCAGAATCATTTGATGAACTAAGGAAATTAATAAATGAAACTAAAGAATTAAAAGATGAAGTAGGAATGTTAAAAATAGAAATTAGATAAATGAAACAAAATATTAAACCAACAGATAAAAAAGTAGATAAAGATAGAATAAAAGGAGAAATGACAAGAATAGGAAAGAAACATGTAGAAACAGAAGGATACTATGAACTTGGAAGTATGGATGATAGATTTAGAAAAGAAATATTACCAATAATCCTAGAACAAGAGAAAGAATTTGAAAAATATGCAGAAGAAAGAGGAAAAAAAAAAAGATGATGAATGAAGAAATAGATAATCTAATAGAAAACTTTGACCAATTAAGTATAGAAGAATTAGAAAATTATGAAATATTAATGAATACTGGTGGAGGACCAACACTAGCACCAGGAAGTACTAGCAATAATCCAAAATTAGAATTTCTTGAATTAGAAGGAGGATATGCGCCAATGCCACATAGACCTTATAGGCAGTACTATGATAGAATTATACCACAACATAGAATAGAAAAATATAAAGATCAATTTACCCCAAACTCAGACTACAACAAACCAATAAATCATGGATGAGCAAAACTAGATTTAGATTGTAAAATAGATACTAAGAAAGCCTTGTTACAATGGGCAGATGCAATGATATTATTCTTTTTATATAACCAAGACGATACATGGAAATCTACGGATAGAAGAATTGACTATTTAATAGCATCGTTTGACGGAGATGTAAGAAATTGGTGGGAAGGAGTAACTGAAAATACTAAATTATTAATGAGAAGAAATATACAAACAGAAATGCAAAAAACCTCACAAGAAGGAATAAAAAAGTTAGTAGAATATATATCAGATGAATTTCTAGGAGAAAATTGGATAAAAAATTCAGAAGAAGAAGCTAGAAAAGAAAAATTAAAAGCAAGATTATGATTGATAAACATTATGATATGTGATATGTGTAAAATAAAGGAATATACATGTCAATTTAGAAATTTCTATTATACCCAATTTTATAGTAATGAAAATCAAGGACCATACTTAGAAATGTATTTTGCTAAATTACCAGGAACATGGAATATATATTTTAAGATAGAATATGAAAGATATATAAAGGATAATCCTGTACCAGATACATTAGGAAGTAGAATAAAATTCATATTTGAAAGATTAGCAGAAATATGTAAAAATAGACAACTAATGAAAAAATCTGAAAAACTAACAAGAATCTGTTGTGAAGAAATAGAAAGACCTATTAATTGGGGATATGGACCAGAAAGAAAATATAAAAGAAAATTCAAACCAAAAAAGTATAAAAAATATAAACAGTTCAAAAAGAAATATCAAAAACCAAATAGGAGATATTATAAGAGAAAATATCAACCAAAATGAAAAGAGTTTAAAAATGATAAAAAAACAATGCAAATGCTGGAATTGGGAGAAATAGGACATATAAGCCCTGATTGTACTAAAAAGAAAGTTAGAATTTTACAACAAGAATATGAAGAAATAGAAAGTGATTTAGAAGAAATAATAGATATTAATAATTATGAAGGAGAAGAAGTTTACATATTAGAATCAGAATGAATCACGAAATAGAAGAAGCTGAAACTATAGAAGAAAAACAAGAAATAGAAAATTCTGAAGGATATGGATTAAAGGTAACATTCGATAATAATACATTTAGAAAAATAGAAAAATTATCATTAGATTTAAAATTAGGAGAATGGAAAATATTTGATAAAATATTTAGAAGAGAAAGAGTATCTATAAGTGAATATCATAAGATAGAAAAATCAATAGATATAAGAACAGCTTCAGGAAGTCATAAATTAGCATTATTAACAAAATCTACAGTTGACCAACTAATGGCAAAAGTAAGAGGAAGACAAAAAAAAAAAAGATACAATACGTTTATCTAGCAGGAATACAATTAATGTTCAAATCCCTATTTAGAGAAGGAATAGATTCATCAATAACCGTAAGTTTACATGATGGAAGAATACTAAATACTAATGGTAGTCATTTAGGAACTATAGAAGGAAATTTAGCATATAAAAAATTATTATTTACATGTTATCCAAAATATTGTGTATCAATAAAAGATAAAGATTTTAATGAAGTATTAGGATTACATTTTAAAATACATAGAAAAGATATTATGGAAGAAGGAAATCATATCATGACCATAGAATATAGAGCATTATATACATTTATTAACTCAAACTGTGGAAACATTTATTCTAAAAAATCCTATATAGAAATTCACAAAGAATGTAAAGACATATTGAATATTGTAGAACCAAACAGACAACTAAACCTATTACCAGAAATATATGAATTAGAAATATCTAAAACAAAGTCAGATGTAACAGAAAAAATAGAAAATAATTCTTTAATAGAATTTAAAGATGGAAAATTAAAAAGAAATAATAGTACATCTATAATACCAAGAAAGAGCATAAGTCGAGAAATAATGGTAAAAAGAAATATAGGAAGTATACAAATATATGGAGAATATTTTAATGGAATAGAATATATAAAAGGAAAAAATATCATAATTGATACAAGAGCAGCAAACTGCCATATATCAGGAAATAGAGATAAATGATTAATAAAAAGAAGGGTAGAGCCTTATAAATATATCAATTTTGATGGAAAAACACATACTAGTGAATTAGAAGTAAAAATACCAATAGTTTTAGATGTAGAAGAAATGATAATACCATGTTATGTAGATAATAGTATGGGAGATCATTACCATATATTATTATGAATGAGTTTCTTACAAGTCTTAAATCATTATAATATTAATAAAGAAGGAATCTATATAACACATAATAATAAGACATTGTTTTGTCCAAAAGAATGAATAATGTAATAACATTTTCATTAGCAGTATATATACAAATTACTATTGTAGAAACTAATATAACAACATGTGCCTTAATAGATACAGGAAGTGATATAACTATTATCAAGACATTTTTGTTAAAAAATTGGAACAATGATAATACTATAAAAATAACAGGTGTCACAGGAATATCGACACCCATTACTAAAAATAAAGAAAATGTAGAAATCCTATTATGAAGTAAACAAATAACTATAAACAAAGTATATGCATATGATGTATTAGAATGTGATATATTATTAGGGAATGACTTTGTTCAACAATTTCAATATTATCAACAAAATAACTATATGATTATGCTAAAAACACCATGTGGACTTCTACTAAAAATTTCAAGAGAATTTAAACCATACATAGTTCAGTCAGCCCAGCGTGGTGAAAGGACAATAAAAATACCAATAAAAACAACTGTTAAAATACAAAAAAATACAAACAACAGAAAAATCAGAATTATAGAAGAAATAATAAAAAAGATAGGAAATGTCTATAATGAAAATTCATTAGCTTATTGGAAGCCTGAACATCCAAGAGCAAAAATAGAATTAACTGAAAATGTAATAATAAGAGTAAAACCAATGATGTACACTATACAAGATACTCATAAATTTAAAAAACAAATTGAAGAATTAAAAAATATGAAATTAATCAGAGCTAGTAATGGACCACATAGTTGTCCAGCCTTTATGGTAATGAAACACTCTGAACAAGTACGAGAAAAACCAAGAATGGTAATAAATTATAAAGAATTAAATAAATACACAAAATTTGATGGATATTTTTTACCAAATAAAGATATCTTAATAAACATTGCAAAAGGAAAAGAATATTATTCAAAATTTGATTATAAGTCAGGATTTTGGCAAATCAAAATGGAAGAAGAATCAATACCATATACGACATTTAGTACGCCTCAAGGTAAATACGAATGGATAGTTATGCCATTTGGATTAAAAAATGCACCTCAAATATTTCAAAAAAGAATGGATAATTTTTTTAGAAAATATAATGATTTCTTATTGATATACGTTGATGATATACTAATATGTTCAAAAAATAAAAATGATCATAAAAATCATTTTATAAAATTCCTAAAAGAATGTCAAAAAGAAGGAATAGTTTTATCCGAAAAGAAAGCTATTATAGAAAAACCTGAGATATAATTTCTTGAATTAATTATAGATAAAAATGGAATAAAATTACAGTATCATATATCTAAAAAGATAGAAAGTTTTCCTGATAAATTAGAATCTAAGGAACAAATACAAAAATTCTTAGGATGTTTAAATTATGCAGAAGGATTTATTGAAAATCTTTCAAAAAAGAGACATAAAATATAAATTTTACTTAGAAAAACTAATACTAAAGGATGGAATGAAGAACATACAAAAAAAGTTAGACTACTTAAAGAAAAATGTAAAAATTTACCAAAATTAAGATTACCAAATGAAAAGTATAATTTGATAGTTAATACTGATGCCTCAGATAAATATTGGGCAGCAATATTAAAAACAGATTTAAATGAAATATGTAAATATTCAAGTGGAACTTTCAATCAAGCGGAAATAAATTATACTACTCATGAAAAAGAATTATTAGCAATTATTAGAGGAATAAAGAAATTTTCATTATTTTTATTATCTAAAAAATTTATTGTTGAAACTGACAATTCTCAAGTTGTAGGACTTGTTAGAAATAAATTACCAATGGAACCCCAATATAGAAGGTTACATAGATGGCAAACATATTTATCACTCTATAATTTTGATATTATTCATATTAAATGTACAAATAATTATCTTGCTGATTTTTTAAGCAGGAACATTGAATTTGGAGATGGATAATATCAAACAGATAATATTTGCGGCAGCCTATGCCAAAGAAGAAGCAGATGATATAAAAATTGGAATGAAGACATTAGCTGAGCTCTTAAGTTACAATATTAAATTATTACTTGAGATCAGTGAATCCCATGCCAAGGTTACAAACGAAATGAAAGACAAAGTTGATGCTCTTGAAGCACAATTAATGTCTACTGATACAAATAATACAAGGGTTGATGTCTTGGCACAATCCTATGATACCAAATAGAGATACCAACAGATACCAAGGAGTGATCCACAATGCGAAAGCAGTAGTGGACCCAGCACTATCAAAAGAGATACACAAAGTCCTAGAAAGTTGACCATAAAATCCAATGATGAACATACAAGGGTTATTAGAATCAGAACTGATGAAGATGATGATAACCCTTTATCAGCAAAAGAAGAAGAATATAGATCTTTTGCCAAAATTGTTTATGAATTACAAGAAAATGACTCCTATTTCATATCTTCAGGAGATCATGTTTATCCAAGGTTACTAATTACCAATGATGCAGATCCTGTCATGGTCAAAATGGCAGCAGACTATGGATTTTTAGATCTTATCTATCCCGGAAAAGATCTAAAAGAAATTGAAAGATTTGATGAAATTTTTAAATCAGAAGTATCCAAATTTGCCAAAGGAAGGTCCATATACATAAAATTTTATTCAATCAGTCCTGAAATTGATGGAATGATATTTTGTCCTGCTGAACATATTATAACAGTCGGATATGTTGGTAGAGAGTTTCAGATTGATGTCGGTCAGAATAGAAAGCCATTACCAAAAATTACCAGATCATGGATAAAATCCCGAAGAGTTTTAGGGATGAAAGTCTTATATAAAATGGCAATAAGCTTGTATAACCAAAAATTCAAATGCTTGTGTCAATATGAAAGATGAACTCTTCTCACCAATAATGGAGGAGAGAAATCAACAATTCTGAAAGAATACATTGAGAAATTTGACACTCATCGAATCAATGGACCTATCACAACCATACAATGGCATGCAGAATAAGATAATGCCCCACTTGCCGATAGAATCAAAGATAAAAAAGATGAAAATGATAAATACATGGAGGAAATGTGTCCAAAATGCTACAGGAAAATCCTACCAGCTGTATGTAAAAACAAGATCTGAAGGACAATTATAGAAGACTGTGTTATTTATCAAAGAAAATGTAACAAAACAACAAGGATGGAGGGGCCACGAGGCTCTTGATGAAAAGCACAAGGTAATAAAATATTATTAGAATGATGTAAGCAATGATGTAATTTATCTTCAGACTTGTGTATAAATAGAAGCCTTTGGGCTAATGAAAGAAGCAGAGTTGGTTGAGCACTCAAACTGTGAGTTAGCCAAACAATTTCCTGTCTTCCATTGTAATCATATTTCAGCCTTTAGATATCAATAAAATTTCAAGATATTTCATATTCAAATTGTCTTTAAAAGATATCATGAGTTTCTAAACACCTCATCCCATAGATTCTTGAAAGATTGAAGAAAAATTCCTTTCTTACTTTAACAGAAAGAGAGTTTTCTTTAGTTAATATCTATAATCCGAATTCAAGGGACTGACACAGTGAAGGTGGAAAGCTGGAATAACAATTATCCCGTAGAGGCAGGAGGCCATTGAAGGGTGCCATTTGCAGATCCAGAACTTGAAGGTTACTCGATTCTAAGAATAAAGATTTGAGATCAAAACTAAGGTAAAACTATTTTTTTTTTTAAATTTTAAAAGATATTTTCTGAAATTTTAAAGAATCGTTGGGATTACTTATCTGCATGGCTAAATTATCTAAATGTTTGTATTTAATATTTATTTTATTAGTATTGTTTAGATTTATATAACATGCCAGGATATACAATTGAAGGATTAGATAACTTATTAGAAATTTTATTAGAAAAAATAAATAATATCATCTCTCAAATGGAAAGAATAGATCAATCATTGTCTGAAGAATATTATATACTTGGAGAAAATTTTGATAGATATATGGAAGATTATGTCAATCTATTAGATCAAAGGATAAATTTATATGATAGAATCCGAGATAGAAATAATACAGGACAAAATTGAAAACTATTCTAAAGATAAGGATATATCCTGTAATATAAAAACACATTTCATTAAGGGTAAAATAGTATTTTTAATAATTAAGACCATTATGAAAAATAGCAACAGTAAACCGCCCATTTAAAATATTACCCCTAAATAGCCTAATAAAGCCTTTCGTTCCTTTCCGTGGAAAATATTCCTGATCCACAAGTAGAATCCATAACATCAGCCAACAAAGGGAACTGTAATAACGCAAATAATGTAACTGGAACACAAGCAGTGAGAGCAATCGGGATAATAATCCAAGCCAGCTGATATCCAACCACAATGAAAAAGCTTGCGCTAAAAGCTAGTAGCATTGATGCTATAGAAAAGAAAAGTGTTGTTAGGCCAATAATCAGCCTCTTCGGCAAGGATTCAAGGAAATCTTCTTCAGCATAACGCGAGGTGAGGATTGATAAGAACATCAATATAGATGTCACAGAGGAGAACAGAGCAAGTGCATCTGATATGGAGAAAATTATAAATGACTTGTCCTTAAGGAACATAGGGGTTCCTGTATTATTGTTGTTGCCTCCTGGTACTGTAAAAATTGCAGCAAACATTACTGTAGTAATGAGTGTTGCAACAAGCATGCAGGATGATGCTGTATCCTTCATCCATTTCTCCCCACTCTTGACTAATCCCTTGTGTTCCTGTGTAAATAGCATTTGGGGTGTTCTACCTTCTGAGTCTTTCATTTCTTTGTATAATGGCTGCATATTCTTCTCGACTTCCTTTGGATGTTAATAAGAAGAAGAGTCAAAACACACGGAAAGCAATTTTAATTAACTTAAAACGAGCAAGAATAAAGTTTGAACACAATTTGAAAATCACCTTAAACCACAGCAACTCCCGTTGCATTTGAAGTGCTGCACCAGAGACAATTTTAAGTCTATTTGAAGGTGCCAAGTTTGCAGCCAAGTGCAACATGTTACAATTGTTGGGGTTTTTATAGGATGTGATCAAATCTTTGTACGCTCCTAATTCGTAAAGAAGTTTGAAGATTTTTTCTTGGCGATGAATAACCGCAATGTGAAAAATGCTCCGACTTTGCTCATCAACTTTCCAAATGAGATCAGGGTAGGAGAGAAGAAGCTCCCTAATGAACTGAACGTTTCCAAATTTTGCAGCTATGAACAATGGTCGTGAAGGGCACCTGAGTAACTTCCCAATTTCTGAATCATCCAATAAGAAGAGAACCTGTTTCCACAAGAATTTTACCAACTCCAGGGCTTGGGATTGCATCAGCGTTTTCTCAATAACTCCCTGGATTCCTACAGTTATAAGGAAACAAAAGTCAAATCACCAAAATTGATGAACATTCTTATTATGGGACTTGTAATGCATTCGATACCTGTTAGGTCCATAACACAATTGAGAAGTCCGAAGTTGCTAGTACAACGAGTCTTGTTCAACAGTTTTGCACTCACACCTGAAATATAACTGATGTTGTAGAATTCTAGAATACTTGATTCAATAAGGAACACAAATGATATTGCCTTTTCAGTTTGCCATGCTTTGCTAGATTAACATAGAGGTTTCAATTTAAATA
This sequence comes from Osmanthus fragrans, assembly GCA_019395295.1. NCBI lineage: Eukaryota > Viridiplantae > Streptophyta > Magnoliopsida > Lamiales > Oleaceae > Osmanthus > Osmanthus fragrans. Next base: position 20,340,562 of record CM033350.1, on the reverse strand, counting down.
GAAATAAATTTTTTTACAGCGGTAAACACATCTCTGCCAGATTCCTAGTCCACTTTTGCCTGAAAATGCTGAAGTCTTTCGTGCTAGAACATGTAGTGCTGTCTCGCCACTGGGCTCTCTTTCAATGCCTAGTTCTGTTTTTTCTTTAAGTATACGCAGAGAAACATCTGAAAATAGTAAACAGTTAGCCTCATCTATGCTGTTTTTTTCAAATATTTATATATTTGTTTGTCGATCAAATGCTATCTCACCATATAAATCAGAGCTAATAGTTGCAATTAGTAGCCTAACATAGTCTTCTTTGGTAAGAAATTGGCTATCTGTTACTGAATAAAGATACCAGACCATGTCTCCGTATCCCAATTCAGCAGCAATGTGTAGGGGCGTCACTCCTTTGCTACCTCTTATCATAGGCAAGTAACCGTTTTTTGCTACCATTAACTCTGCAATTTTTGTAATACCAGATGCAACAGCACTGCAAAGTGCAGTATTTTCATAGTTATTTTTAAGTGCCAAATCCAATGGTTCCATCATTTTGACCAATTCTTCTACAAACATTATCTGTTTTGCACCTGCTGCAATATGCAGAACACTTTCCCCTCCGTTTGTGATCCTTGCTGTTATTGCTTGAGGATGTAGATAAAAAAATTCTTTTGCTTCGTCCCAATCACCGTTGAGTGCAGCATGGTATAGAGGCACATACATTGCAAGATTCCTGGTGGAATTAGTCCCCTCTAATGTTAATGAACAAGAGGCCCAAGTCAGAAAACCAATATAATTATGTTGGTCAAAGTATACAAAATGATGGCAGCGACAGAGAAATTCATCATTTTTCCATTAGACTATTGGCAATATAACATATCAAGTGGAGGAAAAAAAAAAAAAAAGGCAAAACACAAGTGTTTCCCTAAGCAAACAGAAATATTACATCGATAGGCCCATGAAACCCCTGATTTAGCCATACAATCTTGTGGTAAAAGGAGTTTACTTACCGGCTCCCTCCGAAAATGAAATAAGATGTACTTGTGTCCCGGCAGGAACGGAATGCATGGAAGTTTGATTTGGGATTTGACCATTGGAACAGTTGGTTAGCTGAACTGGAACAAGAGGGTAAGAAGTGATTCCAGTGTTATTCAAGTCTGGTTCTTCGGAACCACCAATGGCCGGGATGGAGTTTAGTTCCCGGAAGCAGGACTGAATAGGAGGAGTTCTTGGAAGTTGAAACTTGCTCAAGTTTTCCATTACTCACAAGTCACAACCAGCTCAACTACTGCTTCAAGCTGTGGAAAGAAACAATAGGAAGCAATTTTGTGTAGATTTTAATTCCTTTTTCAAAGGTTGAAACAAGGGTGGGTCCCTTTCGTGCAGACATTATTGACCATAGAGATTGGACTGTGGTATCTTGTGATCAGTGGCTACTAATGTGTATATGGTTGGACTGTACTTTCTTGTGATCAGTGGCTACTCTTGTGTATAGTTGGACTCATTTTGTTACATCTAATCTTTGGAAAGGTAAAGATGGCACATGAAGTATGGTCACATAAGCTGAAAATAAAACAGTAGCATAAAGCTCGAAAATTCTTTTCCCTATTTACTAAAAACAAAAGAGCAACTTATGGGGTTATTATGTAAATACCCATAAAATTATGGGCAATTTTATAAATCAGGTTAAGTGTAATTTTTATTCCAAAACGTTTAACCAGCGTAATTAATACGCTCATATCCTTTTAGAGTCCCCCCTTTCCCCTTCTCCAACTTATTCCTCCACATCACATTTGGATCCCATGACTATTTGTAATATGCTTTTGTTACTTTGACCAAATTCTACTAAATTGAATTTTTTTTATTTTTTTTATTTTCACTCTCATTACATAATTATGAAAGGACAATTACATAAATCTATAATCTATAATATATTAAATGTCAAATCAAGTGAGAATCATTTTTTTTTAACGATTTTAACCTTATTACAATTCAATTATTTCAATAATATTTTACTTTTCATTTTTTAATATGTAATAAATATTACAATATCCTTAGTATGTATGAATTTCGTGTTATTACAACATTAACCTAGATTCAATGAATATTGACTTGATAAATCTTGATCTACACGAGTCAGAGTTATTATAGATAAATTTATTGCTATTTATTTATCTAGAAATTTTAATGGGTGTTTAAATTCATAATTACCAATTAATTTTTATGCACCATATGTAGTATAAAAAGGTTGTTCATTTGTAATATTTCATCGTCACAAAAAAATTAAATAATAGAAGTTGAGTTTTAAAAGTACAATTTTCTTCTCTTAAATTTTCATCTTAAATTTTATTTTCTTTAATTCGTTTGAGATTTTTCAAATCTTCTTAACAAATTGATATCAAATATTATTTTTACTGCACTTATAAAGTATTTCAAAATAACGTGCAATGCACGTTCCACCCTGACATTGCACGTTTAACTCTTACTAGTACATTAAAAAGTAGGAACTTTTGAAAAGTCATTATAAGAAGGATTTACATTTAACAAATATTAATTACGATGTTAAGCCCAAAATTGTCGTGGTTAAATATTCACGTGGTATAATTAATTCTCAATCCTATAAAAAGAGAAAAAAATACTATTAAAAGAAAATTGATAAAAATTAAAAAAAAAATATTGAGAAAAACATAAAAATAAAAAGTGACAAAATCAGAATTTCCAAATTAGAAAAATATAGGAAATAATAAGCCCCCTAATGACTCAAAGTTTCCAAACCCTGCACCGATGAATAATTGCCACAAAGGATCCCAATAACTAAATCATAGTCATTAGGGTTTCCAACGTGATTGAGCAGTTTGACTAAATGTAACTATACTACTATCACACCACAATTAAAATCAGTTTTAAAATAAAAACATCGCAACAAATTTACAATTAGAGTCCTAATCCAATAAAAATTAAAAATGATTTTATTTATTTATTATTTATTTTTTTACAATATTATGATGTACTCTCCATAATTTCCCTCATCTTTCTCCACCCATTCTTCATCACTAACTTTCCCGACCCACTCCTAGTTTAAACTAATAAAATTTGAGGAAACTGCAAAAATTCCACGGCCAAATTCTTCTTGATTTTCTTCTTGGTTTGTTCAATCTTTGGGTCTTTTGCTATATAAATCTTTGCACTTATATCTTTAAAAAGAAGTTATATATTTTTTGTGGTGTAAGGATGATGGTGATGGAATGAATAAATATATCTGTGAATAATAAATACGATATTTATACCGTTTTACTCGCGGTTATTTACATAAATAAGAAAATTGTGGAGCACCTAATATACGCACCCTTTGATGAATAAGAGATAACCTGATTGGAGGACAAATTTATGACTCAGGAATCAATCTAGGTAGCCATGTCCTTACTGGAAAATGAATCCTTAGAAAATCTAGGATTTCTAAATTAGATGTCTAAAGTCACTGAAGTTTGTGTGATATTTCCAATATGAGCATGTCTTAACCCAAGCCCATGTCTGGGGGCGCTAGTACAAGCGTACTTGTTCCACATTCTATACTCATACCTGAAATATAAGTTAAGTTAATCGATTGTAGATATAGAGATTATAGTAAGGAACACAAAAATATGAGTGACGTTTCGATTTGCTAGTCCTATGCTAGCTTATATCCTATCGATGCAATATTAGAAGGAATATTGTTATGTTTATCTTCCAATTTTAATTCGTATTTTAGGAAATATAATTAGGTTTAATTTAGTTGCTTTTATTAGATACTTTCCTTTTTAAAGATATAAGATTTCATACCTTATATATAGGACTCTTTTGCGTTGTAATAGAACAACTTTTGATTATGAAATAAATCGAATTTCTTCCCCAATTACTCTCTTTTTCTCCCCATTTTCTTCCCTTGTTTCCCCCTAATTTCTCTTCTCTCCCCCTTTCTCCTTCCCCTTCCCCTTTTCCTATAATTCTACTCTTGCATCCTATGTCAAATTGATATCAGAGCGAGTCGTTTTCCTTTGACTTAACAATCTTCACTTTCTCAAATAAAAAATCCAAACCAACGGGTTTCATCTAGTCCATATACGCCACCTCCCATCCGATCTACCTCTCATCCAAATCCTATAACCACTTTCATATACAAATTTTTTTTTTTTATTTTTAAAACATTCGCCAGCCACCCAAACTACAGCATTGATTAGTATCAGCAAAAAAAAATCCTGCTCATACATACTGTTCACGAGTACCGTTCACGCCCGAAAATGTAGGTTTTTTTTCATCAATTTCGAAATAAAAAAAGAGGAAAAAATCGTACAAATGGCTGCTGTTGATTCATGTATCCTAACCCTTGTTGTTTTGAAGTTATATGAAGATGTTCTTCAAACATCATAATATTTCAACATTCTCCCACCTCATAACAAGACCTAACCCTCCAACCCCAATAGACCATCATACACAACATACCTAAAATAAACCAATACCACACTCGGCCCATATATCCCAAACCATTGAACATATAACAAATCCTAAACTACCCAGGCCACTACTATCTAAAAATAATAATAATAATAATAATAATAATAATAATAGGTACAAATAGTAAATCGAGGTACCCATTTTATGACAACTTTCAATTTTCCCTCTATTTTTGTGCCTTTAATAGGCCTAGTATTTGCGGCAATTGCAATGGATTCTTTATCTCTTCATGTTGAAGCTTAAACATTCATAACTCAATCCCAATTCACTTAGCCTATTACAAGCCCAGTACTAGCCCTAGCCATTGCAACCTAATCTACTCGTCTTCACCCTCGTCGACTCATTTACAGTCTCTATTGCCAACGCCACATATACTAAAGCTGGCAAACCACAATCCACCCCTCTATTCCCGCCCTCACACCATCAACACCAGCCACATCCTTCCATTGAAATTGTTCCATCTGCCCGTCGATCATCATATCAATCTCACCTTCATACCCTACAATAATCAACACTACTTGTCGTTTTTCCCACCGAAACCCTCAGCAAATCTCTACCGCCACCCGTAACCCAACTCCCCAACAACCGTCAGCATTCAGTTTCGCATTGACTATGCAAAACACCTTGTCGGCACCACCCATGTCGCCTACAGTTATTCATCACTAACATCACATAGCCACCGCTAGCTACCATCTCAGTCGTCGTGATACTCCCTACCCAAAGACAATTCGCCACCACATAGACCACCCTCTCATTGCCACTACAACTCATCTTTCAGCTACGGCTACAATCCATTCCCTTCATTGTCACACCTACAACTTCGGTATCCAAAAGCATAATGACAAGCTGTGTGTCTGATTAAGATTGCTTCAAGTTATCTACGATTAAACAAGAATTTAGGATTGTGGTCAAGAAAATTCTTCCACATATTGATTAGACCAACTCTAATGATCTTCGAGTAGTCCATTTTGTAGGGTGGAAAATCCACTGGAAAATCAATGGAGAAGAAAGAAAAATTGATCCAAACGACAGATGAAGAAAAAAGAAGGCAGCTAACAGAATTACTAGAAGTTGAATGAAGAAGCGATGTCATTTTATGCTAACGGGAACGACACCGTTTTGGGAATTGAATAAATTGTAAAATGTGTTAAAAAACATAATTGCTTTTGAAGTATTAAAACATGTTTTCTTTGCACGTAGAGAATTAGATATATGCAGAAATGTATTGCTAGGAGGGGTGGGTGTGTGTGTGTGTAATCGAATATTTTTAGTGGAAATTGTTGAAATCATTCAACAGCTTTTCTCATCCCTTCTTCTAATTTTTCTCATTTTTCCCTTCACCTTTCTGTTTTCTCTTTATTTGGTTACTAATTTAGCTAATTCCAGTTGGAAATCTCCATTTTTCGAGCTCCAGTTACGGTGAGGATCGAAGCTGAGTTCCGACCATGGAAAATTGGTATCAGAGCAAGCATATTAGACAGGGTAAGCGAAAATCATGGACACAAGGGCTAAGGTAGTAGATGAACATCTAAAGAAGCTGGATTTGGAAATAGAAGATTTGGGGACATCTTTCAAAGTTGTTACCAGCATACTAGAGAATAAATTTGAGTCCATATACCAAACTCTCCAAGTATTGTGTAGTAGGTAAGAGAAAATAGAAGATGTTGTGCTAGAATTGAACCAAAAGTATGAGAATGTGGCTGCATTTATGGCTCAAATCTATGCCGACTTGAAAACTAATCAGAAGGACAAGGGAATAGTGGAATCGATAGCTGACTTGAGACCTGGAAGTATGACTTCTACACCATGAGCAAGTAGTAATGAGGCCAGTCTTATCACCGAGGTGAAATGAAGGGGAACACTAAACTGCCTAATATTGATTTTTCTCATTTTGGGAGGGAAGGGCCTAGGGAGTGGCTTAGGAAGGCTAGGAAGTTTTTCCATATTCACCAAACTCCTGGTGAACTTAGGCTGGGAATTGCTGAGATGTACTTGAAGGGTAAGGCTGATATATGGTTCGATGGGCTCATTGCAAGCCATCCCAAGGCATATTGGAACCCATTCTCTGAAGAACTCTGCGGGAGATTTGCAGAAGCCACTGGTGAAGAGGTGGTAGAGAGTTTTAGCAAAATCAAACAACTAGGCTCCAAAGAGGAATATCAGGAAAAATTCGAGGAGTTGAAATCACAGGTAATGATCGCATTACCCCACATTTTAGAATCTTATTATATTGATGTATTTACTAGTGGTTTGAAAGGAGAAATTAGATCAATGGTTAAAATGATGAAACCAAGTACACTGGCCAAGGTATTTGAGATAGCTAGCCTGCATAAATCCACCATTCAAGTCATCCACAAATTCCAAAAACCTAGGCGTTTCTCACCAAACAAATGGAATCCCCACCTTCCAAATTCTCCCGAAGAAACCAAACCACTACAAAACCATGGCAAAAAAACCAGTAAACCACCAAACCACTACAAAACCATCACCCCTACTGATTTTCAAACTAAAAGGGACTTGGGATTCTGTTACAAATGTGATGAGAAGTACACCATAGGCGCCATGTATGCAAGAATAGGTCCTTGAACTTTATACTGGTGGATGAAGATGAGGAAAATGAACGAAAGGAAAATGGGAAATTTGAATCAGAAGGAGATGTAAAGGAGATCTCTATCAATGCCTTAACAGGGAATTCAAAACATAAAACCATCAAAGTTCCCGTAGTAATTAAAGAGAGAAAAATATATATATATACTAATTGACAGTGGAAGTACTCACACCTTTATGGATGATATACTAGTAAGGGAATTGAATTACGCCACCGATAAGGCCAATATTATGACAGTTGAGGTAGCTAATGGTGACAAACTAGAAAGCAAGGCTGTATGTTAACCAATAGCGTGGAGGATACATGAATGGGAATTTCAGTTCAACCTAAGGACACTTAAGCTTGCAGGGAGTGATATGGTGTTAGGAATGAATTGGATGAGCCAATTTGGTCTAGTTCTATTTGACTTTATACAAGGGTGTATTAAATTCAAGGATAAGAATGGATATGTGGATTTGAAGAGCGAAATGACGGAACACTTTGTTCAAATGATGGAAATTGGGAAGATAGAAACACCTAGTAGGGTACTAGAGGTTGTAAGCTAATTCCAACAAGTGTTTGATGAAATAAATTTTTTTTTTCCCAAATCACATGATCACCATATTTTCCTAAAAGAAAATGCCCAACCATTTAAGAGCAGACCTACAAGAGCACGGATGAAAGGATATGCAGATAAAAAAAATATCAGAGAGGACTTTTGAAGAAGGGGATTTGGTGTTCCTTAAGCTACACCCTTACACTCAGCAATCAGTAGAACACAGGCGTAACCATAAGCTCAGCGCCAGATATTTTGGTCCTTATCGGATTATCAAGAAAGTTGGAACAACAGCCTATTAGTTAGCATTACTGGAGGGGTCAAAGATTAATCTAGTCTTTCATGTACCATTATTAAAGAAGAAGCTAGAGAATACTATTGTGCCAATATTACAACTACCAGAGGGCAAACAATCTTTGCATTCAAGCCATTTTTTCGTGTCTATTTTGCAGTCTAAATGGGTGAAGCGCAGAAAACACAGGCAAAACAATTGCTCATTATTGGTCAAATCTAATACCAGAAAATGGGACATGGGAAGACGCTGATTGGATTAAAGCCCAATTTCCTTTCTATCGATCTTGGGGACAAGATAAATGTGAGAGAGAGGGTTGTCACGTGGATAATCCATTGGAAATAAATGGAGAATGAAGAAAAATAGATCCAAATGGCAGATGAAGAAAGAACAAGGCAGCTAACAGAATTACCAGAAATTGAATGAAGAAGCGATGCCGGAACGACACCGTTTTGGGAATTGAATAAATTGTAAAATGTGTTAAAAAAAACGTAATTGCTTTTGAAGTGTTAAAACACGTTTTCTTTACACGTAGAAAATTAGATATATGCAGAAATGTATGGCTGGGAGGTGTGTGTAATCGAATATTATCAGTGGAAATTGTTGAAATTGTTTAATAGCTATTCTCATCCCTTCTTCTAATCTTTCTCGTTTTCCTTTTCCCCTTTCTGTTTTCTCTTTATTTGGTTACAAATTTAGCTAATTTCAGTTGGAAATCTCCATTTTTTGAGCTCCAATTACTGTGAGGATCGAAGCCGAGTTCCGACCGTGACATTTGTGCTATGAATCGGAAGTGGAAACTTTTGTGCACCACCAGTTGCTTGAAATGAGTGCCATGAGTTATACCATTTTGTTATTTGAAAACTCTAATCTTTATTTAGGTGTTTTGACCTATTAATTAGCAAAACTAAAAAAAAATGTCATCATACACCACATACACTTCTTGTAACAACACTTACAACCACAAACGCCTTTAGTTCACTACCACGATCATATGCCTTTACTTTGCACTCATTTATGCAATTATCCTCCATCTTGACACTCTGTAATGGACACATATACTCCTTCTAAATAAGTAGCATTTCAATTATGGGATTTTGATGGTCTTATTGGACCTTTCACAATTGGCTTGACGGTCTTGAAAAATTCTTTGAATATCACAACTTAAATATCCATCGTCGTCTTTGTCATGTTGATGTGGCACTTGTTAGATATGCTACGTGTTATTGGAAGTCCTTTTTGTATAACATTGATAACTTAGGTCAACATCTTGTCACTTTGTGGGATGAGATAAAACTAATCTTAAGTGATGAATACACTCTTGAGTATTATAAAACGCAATTGCTAGATCAATTCCTTTTGCATTGTAAACAATGAACATCCATTGTTAGGAAATATCTAGCCAACTTCAAAAAGTTATTACACAGTTGTGATATTTATGAAGCTCCTCATATTATAGTATCTAGGTTTCTCAACGGTTTGAATCCTAAAATCTTGTCTGATAATCTTACTGCATTTCAATCCTTAGATGACGCTTACCAATAGGCCAACTTATGGGATTTATCTTTCCATCTTCATCAAGCGTGCCATAAGCTAGGTATACCATCCCAGTCCACATAATCACTTCCCGAGTCCAGCTGTGTTCTTCTTAAAGAAGATAATGAAGTTTTCATTGTTGAACCAATCGAATATTTTGATAGTGAGGATGAAGAATTATCTATTGTCTTACCACCTAAGTCAAACTGTCCACCAGTTCTCGAGTTCTTACCAAAGTTGTTCTTACCTACTCATTTGTGTAACACTCACATTGCCTTTCCTATTACGTTCCCTTGTTGGTATGATCCTCCCTTGGTTTCCACGTGTTCCAAGGTCATTGGTTGATCACACACTTTTCATATCAACATTCGATTGTTGCTTACTAATTACCGTCATATTACTTTAGCTCCACATTGTGCTGATTTTCATGTAAAGTTTCAACAAGAAATTATTTTCCTTTTTGATACTTCTGAACTTGCATTTGGCATACAATTTAGGCAAACATACTTTCATGGTGCTTTTTATGACTTATTGCATGTTGCTTTGACACAATTTTCAAAACATGTGAAGAAAAACTTGAATCAATCACTTGAAAACTAGTTGACTGGCCATTACACGTAAATGAAGGTTATATTTTCAACATAATTGAATTATTTATTTCTTGGGCATATTTGAGCCACCGATGTTACACTCATTTGTTTATGTAGGTCAGTCTACCGTGCTAGTGTTCCGTGCACTTCGTGTAGTAACGTTTGTAGTTGAGTTGCATATATTGTTGCTTTTTAGAGTTCCTTATCGATATTTGTTCATAAAAAAGATCTTCCTTGGTCAGATTATGTTCTTAGGGATGCTTTGCACGTTCAATTGATGTTACATGAATAGTTCATATACTTGATTCTTAAAAAAGATCGTCCTCCTTAGTATAAGTTCAACAAGTTAATGTTGTCCAAGGTATAGTATAAGCATTTGGTGAAGGCAAAAGGTCGACCTCCTTGGAATATGAAGTATCAGTCTATCTCATCGGAGTCAAGTTCTATCTGCCGGAGGGAAATGATGCAATATTAGAAGGAATATTATTATGTTTAGCTTCCAATTTTAATTCGTATTTTAGGAAATATAATTAGGTTTAATTTAGTTACTTTTATTAGATATTTTCTTTCTTAAGATAGAATATTTCAAACCTATATAAATGGCTCTTCTGCGTTGTAATAGAACAACTTTTGATTATAAAATAAACTGAATTTCTTACCCAATTTCTCTCTTTTTCTTCCTCTCTTCTTCCCTTGTTTCTCCCTCCTTTCTCTTCTTCTCTCCCATTTTCCCTTCCAATATAATTCCACTCTTGCATCCTCTGTCACCTATGAAGACCTTTCTTGAATGCTAATGCAGAGTACAACAGATACAAAGACAAAGTCAATCAATTTTAACTGTTAGTATCTACAATTCTTGATTCAGCTGTTGAAAATTCCAATTGCGTAACAATTTTGATTGAAATGAAAGATCTTAGATGGATTGAAACATTGTTGACAGATTCCAGTTCACTTTTGCCTAAAAATGCGTAAGGCTTTCATGCTAGTGCTGTATTTGTTAAAAATCAGTTAGAAAGTATATATGAAAGTATGGACGAATTGATGGAATCAAAAGAAGAAAAAAATTTGGAGGCACAATATTTTCCCTATGCATGGGCATGGCCATTGTTTGCAAGTATAGAGCCTTTAGGCCATGCGTGGGCATAGAACAAAAACATAGTCATTGGCTGATTTTTTTTTTCTAGTTTGATTCTAGACAACTTTTTAAGAGAGATTGGCACTATTTCAAGGATGGTGAATTGAAATTCATAAAAAAGGGTGATAGATTTCAGTTATAAAAATAACAAATCAATAATCAAAACCATATTATAGTGCCTTTAAATCCAATTCATCTACATATTCAAACATTGAAAAGTGTTCTTCAAATTTTAGAAGATATTTACAAGTGTATAAGTATTTTCTTCTTCAAAACTTGATCAATCCTAAAAATCATTTGCCAAGAGTCTCTTTAAGTACCAATTGAATCCTAGAGGGGAAAAATATCATTTGAGGACAATGATATCATGTTTGAGCCTTTCTACCATATTTTGGTGTTCTTGATTCTTCATTTTGTTCTTTCTTCCATCCTCTTGCAGGATAATATTCCAACAATCTCAGATGATATTTATAGAGTACAAGTTGAAGTTCATTCTCACAGCATTGATGATTTTCTACATCCTTGATTCAGAGTTAGCACCACTACCAGAACTGACGGATGAAGATATCGAAGCCGTAAGAACAGTAGGCAAAAACGTCAAAAAGATGATTTGATTTGTCACAGTTATATACTCAATGCTCTCTCTGAACGGTTGTATGACCTCTACACCAACACATCCTCGACAAAAGATGTAATATCTAGAACTTCACATTACACATTTGGCCAATATGATTCATACATTTCATGCTATTCACAATGTCATTTGCATCAATGTTCCTGATTACTTTTCATTTAAAACGATGCTTTTGATTATTGAGGTTTTAAGATCTCTACATGGTGTTAGTCTTCGACTCCTTGACCTAGGGGATGAATTTTACACTGAGCTATGATAGAAAATTAGGTGGATCTAGGCGTTGGAGATTGATTCGTTGGGCAATGAAAATTTTACAAAAGCCGGAATTAGTATCAACAAAGTTTCAAGTTTTTTTTATTCAGTTGATCAAGTCACCCTAGACTTTAGATTGGTAATTGACATATTTGGGACATGAGGCATGAAGTGGAATAACCACGACGCAATAATCCATGTCTCATACGGCATTATAAACATTGAGTTGTGAATTGTTGAAATCGGTCGAGAATCGAATGCCGATTGGGTAAGCGATTAAGTGAACGGTTATGGAATTGACTCTATAAAATATTTTGGGATCTTAGGGCAAGTAAGGTGGATTGTGAATACATTAAAATAATTCTCGGACACTCAATTTTTACTTGCAAGGATAGATGTAAAATCAGATTTTACTATAAGGAACACCTCGATGCGTAGTACACGTTATGCCGATTGAGTTGTCATTGTAATTGTCGACTCCTTCACTCCTAAGTCTTAAGTCACGTCTACCACATCCTTAAGGTTTAAAATATGTGGTATGTTATCTCTTAACATCATGCAAATCCCCCAAGGATAAGTAGGAAATCAAATTTAATCACAAGAAGACACCACCTACTTAGCATGTATTGACTTGTCACTCTAACATTTAATTCCTTCACCATTAAGCCTCCAATCCGTCTTTGAACACTTAGAACTTGATATAAGATAAATATAATTCCCTTAAGTCACAGATGGCTTCATATGGTGCAAGGGAGAAGTCAAAGTTGGCTGCAAGAAGACACCTCCTGCTTGAACAGCTCATGCTTGAGGAATACTTGTCCGGTAATCACAAATTCCTTCACCTTTAAGTATCACTCACGACCCCAATATTTAAGACTCCTTAAATAGCTCCTAAATAATACATTTGAATCTGAAAAGATATCCCCAAGTGACCCCAAGTGGACGTGAAAGCAAAGGAAGCAGAAACAGAAGGCTGGAAACTGAATTGTTGAATAGGTGAGTTCAGCTCACGGTTTTGAATGTTATTTTCATTGTATTTGAGGATATTATGATATTTTGAGCCTCTGAAATTAATTGATATGATGTTGGGGTTGATGTTTGGGATGTTATTGTGGAAGAAAAGTGGAAATTGTTGGGGATATATTGAGTGAAACAAGTAAGGGTAGGAATTTCATAGTTGCTGGAAACTGTCTGATTTGGTGTTGTGAAAATGGACATTTTTGAATGCCGCAAACCTTTTATTGTCACGATTTTATGACATGATTATCTTCACATACATGTTATAGAAGTGTGGTAAAAATTTGGGAGTCGTTAGATGTAGTTAAGGGCGTGGAAAAGAATTCGAAAAATAATTGGACGAAGAGGGAAACTTAAAAACAGATTCTGTCCATTGACACATTTTTTGTAGTTTCAACCTTTACAATCCATTAATGATCTCTTGGGCCTAGAAAATAGATTCTAAGAAGTACTAGTTTGTTGACAACAATTGGGTGATGTTAACGTTCATAATTGGACTCGAGAAATTGCTAGATTTATGGGATTAGGTTGCAATGCTATCGGTAACTTGAAATGAGGATGTCGTTTAAATTATTTTGGCTTGAATGGTTGTATTTTAGATTATGTGTGTTAGGGAAATCAAATTGAGAATCGTATTTAATGTTAGATCATAATACAGGTTGTCTTTCGACGTTAGGTGAAAAGGAGATTTGATCTCCACTTTGTAGAGCGTACTCACAAAAGGATATAAGGTAAGATACTTTCTATACTTAAGTGGTAGGATTTCATGGTAATATTTATGCTTAAGCTATGCATGAAAAACCATAATATGAACATGGTGGACAAGTCCACAAAGTTAGATATCTATGTATGCCTAAGGACAAGTCCGAAGGGCATCGGCAAGCCGGAATGTGCAAGTATGTGTTTGAATGTTTTCTTTTGCATAGTATTAACATGTTAAATCCAAGCATGGTATCTTACTGAGTATTCTTTATACTCATAGTATTTTATACTAAATTTTCAGATCCATGATCGCTGGGTTGATGGAAGCAAGTTGGCATAATCGATGATGAGTTAAGGACAAAGTTATTTTGTATCAAAGTTTCCTTTTGGATGTTTTGTTCAACGACTGCCTTCCATATGTTTTTCTTATGGTATTATATAAAAACATGTTGATGGCACGATGTAGTATGGTACTAAAGGTGGATTTTGTAATCATATCTTTCATGTTATGTTAAGAGACATTGTTATAGACTTTTTCTTGCAAGTGATAAAAGAGGCAGAAACGGGGCAGTTTTTGGGTCAACTTCAAAACGCTATTTCCAACTCCATAAACATCTATTTGAGACTCTAAAAATATTGATGCGTTCCTTCTTGAGTTTCCTTAGTATGAACGTAGGTGACACAAATCCGGTTAGCACGAACGCTATCGAACCCACAGGAGAATGAACCAGATCCCAAAAATGCCCAAATACGACCAAAGTTTAGGATTTAACCTCTAAACGTCGAACCAAGTGACCGAAGGTATATTAAACCAACGACCTCTTGATCACAAAGTCTCGAAATCTCACCCGGATAGTTTTGGATTTTGAACCCAACAAGATGAAACAAGTAACCCAAAGATAGCGACGATGCAATGAACCCCTTGCTCACAAATTGAAGAACCCACGACCCGATGTTTTGAACGCTACAAAGATTACTCATCTTTGATAAGTTCGATAAGGATTGTCCATGGAAGAATAAAGGAGAAAAGCAAAAGTTTTATTTTAATTCATATCAAAAAGGTTCTTAATACAATGAGAATAAAATTCTTATTTATACTAAACCTAGAAAATATAGAAATAACGAATTTTAAGAGTCCTAAAATATAGAAATTACCAAAAATAAGAATTATAATAAAAATAAACAATTCGCCAAAATCTGGAAATTCGGCTTCAATTTTGTTCTAAGCGGTCGCTTAGTTAATTTCCAAGCGGTAGATTGGAACAACATTTTGCTGCCTTGAATTCTCGGTGAGGGTCTGAGCGACCACTTGGCCGTTTCTTCTAAGCGGTGGCTTAGAAGTCCGGCTGGCCTCCTTCTTCGGTCACTTGTATCTTGTTGATCCAATTAGTTTCGACCCTCGACCCCTTCATCAAACTTGGTCTTTGGCTTGTTGACTTCGTTCTTTTAGACTCCAAAGCTCGGCCAATGATTGTCTATCCCGGATCACATCATCCCCTCTCTCTTCGAAAGGATTCGTCCTCGAATCCAAACATTGAATGCTCAAATTATAGCCTTTGCCTCCAATCAACTCAAGCACATGGAATGGTCCATCTCCCCTTGGATTCAATTTGGACCTCCTTTGGCCTCGAATACGTCGTCTCCGATTGTAATACCAATCTCCATCGCACTGATCAAAGTGCTCTCGCCTTAACTGCTTAATTCTGCAAGTTTGAAATGCTCCAAGAACAACTTCATTTGATGAATATCCATGCATCTTCCTTGCATTTCTTAGCTCATGCACTTGTTTTAGTATCACTTCCAATGTGTCATTATTACGGTTTTGATAATCTCCTTCACTCAGCTCTTTGCATATAAGATTCCTCCAGTGCATTTGAAACTCCATCGTCTCCTCGAGAATCACAAAGTCAATCTTTGGTAGATAAGAGAAATTCAACCTATTGCACAAGAAATCCTTCCAATGCCCCTGAAATTTCATTATCTCCTCGGGAATCACAAAGTCAATTTCTGGAATTGAATCATTGGTGACCTGCAAAATAGAGTTATTCAAAATAGGGAGGGAATTGTTAGTTTTCACCACGGCCTCCTCAACTTGAGACTCTTTTTCATTTAAGCTCACTTCCAACTCCTTCTTTCCCTCCGAAGATTCTTCTTCAGTTTCATTTTGCAACTCCACCTTTCCTTCCTGATTTTCACTCTCTTGTGGCATCTTTTCTTTTTTTCTCACAACCAACCATCTTACTATGTTCTCTCGAGCTCTTTTGTTTATCCCTTTGACTAATTGAGTGACGAAGCTCTGAGAGGTTACGCTCATAATCCCACCTAGTTCTTCTACTTGACGTACTACCAACATGCCCCACAAACGGTACTTTCTCTTCCCTCGAATACCTAACTCCACTATATCTTCTAGGCTCATCCCGACATTCCCGATCACGCCGATCCCTCCTACAAAAATGATTAGGTGCATAACGCTTCCTCATAATACTCCTCAACTCATCCCAAGTCTCAATACTCCTCTCACCACACCTTCGCATAGATGTTGTTAATTGATCCCACCAAATCACAGCATAGTCTACGAATGAGCTCACAACCAACTCCAACTTTTTCCTCTCGGAGTAATTATAGAGCTCAAACATTACTATAATCTTTTGTTCCCACGCCATGTACGCATTTGGATCACTTCTACCCTTAAATTTTGGAGTTGTCGTTTCTCTACCCCTATCAACACCATATCTATAATAATTTGTATTCCTTTTTTCCCTCCGATTAACACCATCTCCACCAAAATTCCTATGTTCCCGTCTCTCCCGACTACTCACATTAAACACATCATCACATTGATCCCTATAAGTTCTATTTGATTTCTCATCCAACCTATCCAACATACTCCCCATATCCACCAACATCCTTTTCCATCAATCCATCCTATCACTCATTTTGACTCAAAGACTCAAAGGACTTGAACTGGACAACTTTGATTGAATTTTTCAAATTCAAGAAAATGGTTCTTGAATTGGAGTTTGAATTTTTGTAGAGTCAAAAAAGTGGTTCTTGAATTGAGTTTGGATTGGATTGAACACAAATTGATTTTGGATTTAGAATAGGTAGTGGGATATTAAACAATTTTCAAGATTTTTTTACTATTCTCGACGTGAACAGTACCTCCGTATGGATGAACAATAAAAATTTCGATTTTTTTTAAGAAAACTAAAAAATTTGACTACGAGAATAACGAAACAAACAGAAGTTGATTTGGACTCAAATTGAGCAAAAAAACAACTTTTGACTCTCTTTTTTTAGGAATTTTTGGATTAAAGATACAAGAAATACTACTGGACACAAGAACAAAGAAGGAAAGAAAAAATACAAGACTCAAAAGTAATAAAAGATATAACCTTGATCTTGGGGCCTAAGCTCTGATACCACTTGACGCGAACCAGGTTAGCACGAATGCTATCGAACCCACAGAAGAATGAACCGGATCCCAAGAATGCCCAAATACGACCAAGGTTTAGGATTTAACCTCTAAACGTTGAACCAAGTAACCAAAGGTATATTAAACCAACGACCTCTTGATCACAAAGCCTCGAAATCTCACCCGGATAGTTTTGAATTTTGAACCAACAAGATGAAACAAGTAACCCAAAAATAGCGACGATGCAATGAACTCCTTGCTCACAAATTGAAGAACTCACGACCTGATATTTTGAACGCAACAATGATTACTCATCTTTGATAAGTTCGATAAGGATTGTCCATGGAAGAACAAAGGAGAAAAGCAAAAGCTTTATTTTAATTCATATCAAAAAGGTTCTTAATACAATGATAATAAAATTCTTATTTAGACTAAACCTAGAAAATATGGAAATAATGAATTTTAAGAGTCCTAGATTATAGAAATTACCAAAAATAAGAATTATAATAAAAATAAACAATCTCGCCAAAATTTGGAAATTCGGCTTCAGTTTTATTCTAAGCGGTCGCTTAGTTAATTTCCAAGCGGTCGCTTGGAACAACATTTTGCTGCCTTGAATTCTCGGTGAGGGTCTGAGCAACCGCTTGGCTGTTTCTTCTAAGCGGTCACTTAGAAGTCCGACTGGCCTCCTTCTTCGGTCACTTGTATCTTGTTGATCCAATTGGTTTCGACCCTCGACCCCTTCATCAAACTTGGTCTTTAGCTTGTTGACTTCGACCTTTTGGACTCCAAAGCTCGGCCAATGATTGTCTATCCCGGATCACATCAGTAGGAATCACTCAATTTGGATATCCGTGGCTTGAGATATGAATTTTTAAGTGTCGAAGGGTCAATCTGAATATCCTATACAATACCTCACTGTTTTCAGTAAAACGCCCATATCATATGATCTTGGAATTTCTTTTTCATATTTTAACCTAGAAAACTAATTGAAAATGAGTTTTCTACATGTAATACTTTTATTTAAGAGTTTTTACGTGTAGCAAAGGCAGAAGCTATTATGTTAGTACGTGACACTCGAAGTTTAGGTTCGGGTCGTCACAAAAGAAATTTGGGATGTGTTAGAGAACAAGTACAGAGTCGAAGAAGAAGGTACCAAGAAAGTCTTGATATCGAGGTATTTCAAATATAAGTTTCTTGAAAACATTCATCTTCTCCCTCAAGTGCATGAATTACAAGTACTCTTTAACAAACTAAAGGCGGTCAAGATTGAACTTCCAGAATTTTTTTAAGTAGGAGCAATTATTGCTAAACTCTCAAGGACTTGGAAAGGATATAGAAAGAGGATTCTTCATAGTTCCAAAGATTATTCTTTGAAACAAGTTTAGAAACATCTCTAAATCGATGAAGAATTGAGGGTAAGGGATAAAAGTGAAAACTCTTTTGAAGGCCTATCAAAAGTCAACGTCGTTGAAAAGATCGAGTCGTCCAACATATCAAATAAGAGGAAACCTTCAAAAAACTTTAATAAGTTTAAGAAGAAATCCAAGGGAGATTTTTTGTACATGGAAAACCCAGACATTTTGCAAATGAATGTCAACATCGAAAACAAAGTAAGAAAGAGGAAAAAGTTAACTCCATTGATAAAGATAATATTGTCACTACATTGAGTGAAAATCAATGTTATCATGGGCAAAGTCCTCAATTGGTGGTATGATACATGTGTATCTATTTATGTATCATATGATAAGTCACTCTTCAAGGCTTATCATTAATCAAATGGAGAGCAAGAGATACAAATAGGTAATGAAGCTGCTCCAAAGTAGATGATCAGTCTAGGTTTACTTACGTTTACTTAATAAAACATAAACATGAATCATTTAAGATGTTTAAAACTTATAAAAATGAAGTTGAAATTCACTTAAATAAGCAAATAAAAATATTTAGAAGTGATAGATGAGGAGAAATACTTCTCTAGTGTTTATAATTCATCTTGTGAATAATAAGGTATAGTACTTGAATGTTATGCAGCTAGGACGCCTAAACAAATGGTTTAACTGAAAGAAAAAATAGAACATTAGTTGAAATGACAAATGCCATGTTAACATATGCTAAGTGGCCATTTAAGTTGTGGGGGTGAAACCTTGTAAAGTGCATGTAAAATATTAAATAGGATTCCTTTAAAATTTATAAAGATTTCTCCTAATGAATTGTGGAAATGAAGAAAGCCAAACATTGGATACTTCAAAGTATGGGGTTATCTTGCATATTGTAAGACCACAATCCCTAAAAGGACTAAGTAGGGTCCAAAAGGCATCAAATGTACCTTTGTTGGATATGCTAGTAATAACAAATCATATAGAGTATTGAATTTAGAGACCAATGTGATAATTGAATCAAATGACTTGGAGTTATTTGAGAATTCACTATCTTCGGATAATAAATTAAAGGAAATTCATAAAGAACAATTTCTAAAGAAGTTCATGAATCTAGTCAACCTCGAAGAATCAAAAGAACTTGGACAGAAAAGACTTTAGGACCGAATGAAATTAATTCTTACTTTATTTCACTTTATTTACTAGAGGAAAATAAGGAAAATGTCGTAAGAATAATAACTTTTGTTCTACAAGTGGAAACCGATCATAAAACCTATAGAGAAGCTATCGTTTCTCATGATAGTATCTTTTGGAAGATGCAATTAAAAAATGAAATCGATTCAATTAGGTCGAACAATACGTGGAAACTTGTCGATTTACCACTAAAGTCTAAACCTATTGATTATAAATAGGTGCTTGGAGAAAATATAATGTAGATGGTTCTCTTAATACTTTTAAAGTTGGATTAGTAGCTAAAGGTTATCGACAAAATAAAGAAATAGATTATTTCGATACATATGCACGGTAGCTAGAATAACATCAATTAGGATATTATTCGCATTAGCATCCGTATATTACTTACATGGTCATCAAATAGCTGTCAAAACGACATTGTTAAATGGGGATCTCGACGAGGAGGTTTATATGGAACAACCTAAAGAGTTTGTTTTACCTATAAATGAACACATGGTGTGTAAGTTAGTAAAATCGTGATATGGTTTAAAACAAGCACCTAAAAAATAACTTGAGAAATTTGACTTAACGGTTATTTCATTTGGCTTCAAACATAATAGTGTAGATAAATGATTGTATTCCAAATTATGTAATAATTGTGTAATATTTATTTGCTTATACGCTGATGGCACGTTGATTTTGAGTAATCACATGGATGGAATAAAATAAACGAAGACATTTTTATCTTCCATATTCAAGATGAAGGATCTTGGACAAGTGGATACCATTTTGGGTACCAAGGTTACTAAAACTAGTGGGGATTATTATTTGAGTCAATCGCATTATATCGAAAATGTGACAAATAAGTTCAACCATTTAAATATAAAAGAGTATAGTACCCCTCTTGATCCAAGTTCTAAACTTATAAAGAATGATGGAAGAGCTATTTCTCAATTGGAATATGCAAGTTTTATAGGGAATCTTATGTATGTAGTTCAATGCACAAGGAAGGCCATAGCATTTGCAATTAGTGAACTTTATAAGTTTACTAGTAACCCAAGCAAGGAACATGGGAAGGCCATTGGGAGAGTTCTTGATTACTTAAAGAAAACAAAAAAACTCCGGTCTAAAATATTTCAAATTCTTGGTTGTAATGTAAGTGATTTATTAATACTAGTTAGATATCTAGCACTGATGAGAGTAAATCTACTTCAGGATGATTGTTTACTCTTGAAGGAGACGCAATTTCTTATAAATTAAAGAAACAAACATTCATAACACATTGAACCATGGAATCTAAATTCGTGGCAATAGCCGATACTGAGAAAGAAGTTGAGTGGCTTAAGAATTTGCTATATGAGATACCTTTGGGACCGAAGAATATATCTTCAATATATATCATGTGTGATTGTCAAGTCACATTAGCTAAAGCATACAATGAGGTATACAATGGGAAGTGTAGGCATAGCAGTCTAAGATATGACTACGTATGTTAATTAATCAAGAATGTAGTAAATTCTCCAAACTACGTAAAATCAAATGAGAACCTAGCAGAACCTCTAAATAAACCCCTTAATAAAGATTTAGTAATATCTACTTTGAGTATAATAGGGTTAAAACACCTAAACTAAAAAAATTCACCAATGATAGCAACCTTACTTATCATTACTAAAATAGTAATCCATGAGTTCAAAGGGTAATAACAAGTCATTCAATAAGTAGATAGTTTCAACATTATAAATTCCATAAAAACCCTATCCTAATTGTATAATGCTAACGAAGAGTTGAAAGAACCTAACCTAAATGAACTTTGAGGTGGTGTCACTTCAATAGAGAGTTGAAGTGTCTCTCTTAAAAGTTCAACAAATAGGATGAGAGCAATGTTGTATTAGCACTAAGCGAGTTTGGGAAACTTGTGAACACATGAAATTTGTGTGTGTGCTTTTATCGGTATTATCACAAGGAATAACTAGTTTAAAACTTTCATGCAACCTTTAATTTCGATGATACTTTGTGAGTGTTACACTTTGGTTAGATTCAAATCAAAAGATGTCTAATCCTTATGCATAAATGTTTGCTATTTTGAGCATGTGATCCATATAATTTTGAAAAAGAGGGAAATTGTTGTCTTTGTTTAAAATCAATTGGAAAGTGTGTATGAAAGCATGGATAAATTGATGGAATCAAAAGAAGAAGAAAAAAATGGAGGCAAAGTATTTTGCCAATACATTGGCACACATGGCCATTGTTTGCAAGTACTGAGGCTTCAAGCCTGAGGTCATGCACGGGCATAAAACAAAAATATAGCCGTTGGATGATTTTTTTCTGGTTTGATTCTAGGCAACTTTTCTGAGAGTTTAGCACTATTCCGTGGATGGTAAATTGAAATCTATAAATAAGTAATAAATTTCAATTATAAAAGTAGCAAATCAACAATCAAAACCATATTATAGTGCTTTTAAATCCAATTCATCTACATAACAATCAAAACCATATTACTATCGAACCCATAGGAGAATGAAACGGATCCCAAGAACGCCCAAATACGACGAAAGTTTAGGATTTAACTTCTAAACGTTGAACCAAGCAACCGAAGGTATATTAAACCAGCGACCTCTTGATTACAAAACCTCGAAATCTCACCCAAATAGTTTTGGATTTTGATCCCAACAAGATGAAACAAGTAACCCAAAGATAAAGATGATGCAATGAACCCCTTGCTCACAAATTGAAGAACCCACGACCCGATGTTTTGAACGCCACAAAGATTACTCATCTTTGATAAGTTCGATAAGGATTGTCCATGGAATAACAAAGGAGAAAAGCAAAAGCTTTATTTTAATTCATATCAAAAGATTTTTTTAAAGTCCCATACAATGAGAATAAAAATCCTATTTATACTAAAGCAATAAATCCTAGGAATATGGAAAATACGAAATTCTAGAGTCCTAAAATATAGAAATTACCAAAAATAAGAATTATAGTAAAAAAAACAATCTCGCCAAAAATAGGAAATTCGCTGAAAATTATAACCAAGCGGTCGCTTGGAAGACCACTTTGACGCCTTGTGAGTTTCGGTGCTGGCTTGGGCGGTCGCTTGCCTTTTACTCTAAGTGGTTGCTTAGGTATCCCGGTTACTTCCTTCTTCGACCCTCCATTTTGTGTTGATCCAATTGGTTTCAGACGTCGACCCCAACATGAAACTTGGTCTTTGGCTTGTTGACTTCGACCTTTTGGACTCCAAAGCTTGGCCAATGATTGTCTATCCCGGATCACATCAATGTGACTGGACGATGAAGGTTGGGAGAAAATTGGAGGTGGAGGTGAGCTCACGGGTGGTGGTGAAGAGAATTTATTTTGTTGTCGAATTTGGTGCCAAATGAGATAGAACAAGTATAGTGTTGTCAATTTTGTATCTGCAAGTGTACGGATCGTATCAAGTAATAAAGTGGACCTAAGAGCCTGGATTTTTGATCCCACGAGGACTATACTTTAGCACTTAATTTAATTTTTCTCTAACCACTGTTCGATGAAAACGGATAAAATTTGTTTGGTTTGATTTTTAATCTAAATACGTGGATGCACGCAAGATTGGTTTAGAAAAAAATAATGAACAACTATTAGGGCGAAATAATTTCACACATTGATCACCTTTACATCTTAAATCAAGATTCATATCCAATGTAGTGTTCAGTCGAATTCTTCTATTGTATTCAATTTACTTCTTTTAAGTTCTCATTGAGCCTATTTAACTAATTCAATTTCATATCTCTATGTGAATCAAACATAATTAAACGAGTTATTTGTTCTAGGAATTCAATTATGACCTCAATACTTAGTATAGGTATCTCTACATCTTATACCAATTTTTCGGATTTTAGTACATGGTCTAAATCCTAAACTCGCATCTCTATTCATAAAAGATTCACAAAATTATCAAATTACTGATCAAGTAATTTAATGCATTAAACTCATAGTAAAATCAACGTGTGGAGAAAATAAAGAACAAGAAATTTAATTAAAAGACATAAAGAATCCCAATTGGGTTACATTATTCGCGCTAACAAGAGATTTAGCTACTCATAATGAAAGAGGAAAAACAATAGATTGTCCTTGAGTACATCATCAGATTTGTAGTAAAGATGTAAAAGAAAAAGTATCAATCTTGCACCAAGATCTTCTTTCTCTCCCAATCAATACTCCAAAGTTGAAGATCTTCTTTGTCTCCCAAGCAATACTCCAAATGCTGAGTTGTCTGTTGTTTTCCTTTCTTGAATTGCTTCTCTTTAATCTGAAAGTGTGTTTATTGCCTCTAAAAAATGTATGCCTCCAACAAATGTGAGAAAATTGTATTTATAGGAGTCTTCCCATGTGTCTAAAGAGTAGGATTTTTCATGGACTTCAAATGGGCCAAAAATGCACCCTAGTTACTTATATAGGCGATGCCTATGGTTCGGCACTGCAGTGTCGCACTTCTTTTGGGGATGGCACTGGAACGCCCCCTCTGGTTTCCTTAGCGCTGCAACGCCTTGCGTAATCCTCCGAAATTTTATGCTCGTTTATTTTGCTCATTTAAAATTTGTTTTAAGATAGCAATTAAACTTTTCGAAATTTTTATATATCCGAATTATTAAGGGTTGCTAAGTTTACATTTTTTTCGGTTGATTAAAAGTTTATCAAGATTAGTTAATTAGTGATTATAAAATTTTACACCTATTTTCCTACTTGTGTTTCTCTTGGCCGAAAATAGGGGGGAGTGCCACCTTTGTAGGGGATTAATGCATGAGGTGTTTATCATTTTAAACCAAGCATGAGGTGGTTAATTGCTGGACATGCAAGGCTAGTGACTAATATAAAACAAGTTGGAAGTGTTTAAGTGTAAATGCATGCAAAATAATGAGGATGATGCACACACACGTGGAGATACCAAGTTTCATTGTCACCTTTCACCTTTCCCTACTTTTATATATAATTGAGGGATGTTGTTGCCTATTTTCCATTTGCAAAACCAGAGTGTTAGATAGAGGGAAAAATGGGAAGGAAGAAAGAAAAAAGGGAAAGGAAAAGGAAAAGGAAAAAAAAGGAAGCAAAGCCTAGCACCCTCAATTCATCTATCAACCGAAATTTCTTCAAGTTTTATTGTAAGATGCTTTCTTCTCTTAAGTGGTAGGATTTCATGGTAATATTTATGCTTAAGTTATGCATGAAAAACCATAACGTGAAAGATGTGGACAAGTCCACAAAGTTAGATATCTATGCCTTAGGACAAGTTCGAAGGGCACCGACAAGCCGGAATGTGCAAGTATGTGTTTGAATGCTTTCTTTTGCGTAGTATTAACATGTTAAATCCAAGCATGGTATCTTATTGAGTATTCCTTATACTCATAATATTCTATACTAAATTTTCAGATCCATAAGATGTGAAGTTGGTGAAAGTCAGTCGGCATAATTGATGATGGGTTAAGGACAAAGTTAATTTGCATCGAAGTTTTGTTTTTGCACGTTTTGTTCGACTGCTTCATATATGTTTTTCCTATGGAATTGTATAAAAACTTGTATAAGACATAATGTAATATGGTACCGGAAGTAAATTAAGTAGTTATGTCTTCCATGTTATGTTAAGAGACATATTTATAGACCCTTTTTCCCGAATGACCAAAAGAGGCAGAGTCCGAGTAGTTTCTAGGTCAACTTTAAAATATTATTTCCAATTCTATAGATGTCCATTTGAGACTCTAAACATAATTCTGCGTTCCTCTTCGAGTTTTCTAAATATGGGAGCAAGAATCACTCAATTTGGATGTCCGTGGCCTGAGAAATGAATTTTTAAACGTTGAAGGGTCAATCTGGATTTTTTGTGCAACACTACACTATTTTCAGTAAAACGTCCATACTATATGATCTCGAAAAATTCTCATATTTTAACCTAGAAAACTACTTGAAATTATCTTTCTATTACCGCAAATTTCATAGAAAATAGAGTTGGGATGAATTTTATAAAAATAGTTGAACCTACTGCCCCAACTAACCGTGGCTGCACCGAGTCCCCTTTTGTAAAATAAAAATTTCATGTCGGCATGCGCTTCTGCTGGCCATTATATTTTATGAGAAATATTTTACCAAATTGAAAATAAGTTTCTAACTTGTAATACTTCTGTTTAAGAGTATTTACATGTACCAAAGGCTGAATCTATTATAATTAGTACGTGACCCTCGAAGCTTGTTCTGGGTGTCACATCGTGGTATCAGAGGAGTTATACTTTTCTGCAGACTTTTTTTTTTAAAAAAGAAAGTTACTGTCCTTCATCATCGAGCAAGCTAGCAACTGGCTTTCAATCGACGATCAAGGTAAAAAAAAAAATCTTTTTCTATTGTTGGATATATGAATATTTTGAATCAAGTCATGTTTGAGATTATGAAGTCATTAACATTTATATGTAATTATTTATTAGAGCCTTGTAGAGTAACCTAATCAATTTTTGTCCTAGTTATGGCACGAATAGTAAGAACCCCCACAAGGACAGAAGCTTGTGGTTTTGCGAAGAAGCGGGACATACTATTGGTATTTTACTATAATCATCGTATGCATCCGCTCCATAGCCTCGTACAACATCTTGATCTGCTAGACTGCATTATTGAGATGTTATGGGTGATACACTATAGCTTAAGTGATAAGGTGAAGATACGGAGGTTATATGAAACTGTTCAAGAACCTTGGGCTTCAGTCATAAATGAGATTGTGTTGTGGTCTGATGATGACCTTTTATATGAGGACCTTACATACTTACTTCGAGGAAGTTATGAAACTAGCCGCGATTTACAGTGAAACTTTAAGAGGACTACAACCTTATCCATGAATACTAGTTTACGAGCTACCAACTCTAGGCTAGATAAGGGACTGTTGGCTAAGTGCTTTTTGAGAGTTCTAGAGGAAATTTTTCCCATACCATTACCAGATAGTTCAGAACAAAGCATGTCAGAGGAAGAGCCAGAGGAAGAACTAGACGAAGAACCAGAGGAAGACCCAAATGAAGATCTCGAGGAGGACCCAAAAGAAATGGAAGATTAGACACCATCTTATCTAGCTGTCTTTGTTTTTGGAATAGAATAGGATGTAATACGTACATCTACTTTTGAATGTATGTATCATACCGCAATATAACTTTTGTTTGTAAAAAAAAAAAAATAGTAATGTATATATATGAAGGAAAGTTGTCTTGGCTTTTGGATTTCTCTAAGTTAGTATTACGTTCTGAAGTAATTCTAACTGGATGAATATTTTTTTTCATTCAAAGGAAATGCCTCCAAAGCGCAACCACGGCAGTGCACTAAATTCCAATATGAACTTAGGTAGCGGCAATGCTAATGCTAGTTCTAGTGGTGGCGAAGTTAATATAGCAAACTTTGCACGAGAACTGTTTGCCGTAATGCAGGAGTTAGGACAACAACAGCAGGCACCGCCTTTGACTAGGCAACAAAAACTAAATCAACAAATACCAATTGAGCATCAGGAGCCCAACCAACAAGCTGTTCAACCTCAAATAGTACCCAACCCGAGGGATCGAACTGCAGTAATAGAGCAATTTCGTAAGATGAACCCTCCATCATTCGAGGGGAGTATAGATCCCTTAGCAGTTGAAGACTGGTTACGAGAACTAGAGCGTATCTTCAAATTTATAAGATGCGAAGATGCTGAAAATGTAACATTTTCGGTGTTTATGTTAAAGAAGGGGGCTAGCCATTGGTGGGACATGACTACCAGGTCATTAACACCTGTTGAAGAGCAGGCTATAACCTAGGTGAGATTTAAGGAACTCGTAGAAGAAAAATTCTTCGCGGCAGCTGTGAAGGATCAAAAGGAGATGGAGTTCCTCAGACTCCAGCAGGGAACCATGACCCTCGTGGAATATGAACGCAGATTTGAGGAGTTATCAAGGTTCGCTCCACATCTAGTGGACACGGAGGAAAAGCGGGCTAGAAGGTTTGAACGTGGGCTTCAACCTTATATTCGTGACATAGTGTCAGTTCTCGAGCTGAACACTTATCGAGAAGTCCTGAAGCGAGCCCATACTATTTCTTATCAAAGAACTCAAAATGTTGGAAATTCTTACCAAGTTCAAAATTTCTCCGGCAAGAGGAAGTGGAATTTTGATAAACAGAATAACGGTAAAGGAAAAGGGAATAATGCACCAAAGAAAGGAAAGACAGAGATAGTAGGAGTTGGTGGTGATAAGCATTGTCCTAAGTGCGATAGACCTCATAAAGGAGAATGTCTATTGGAAAGAAATGTTTGTTTCAAGTGTGGAAAATCAGGACATTTCGCGAAAGAATGTCCCCAGAATCAGACACAGAAGGCTGGAGATGACCAGAAAGGAAAAGCAAAAGTTTTCTCCTTATCCAGGCAAGAAGCAGAGCGAAACCCTAATGTCCTCGCAGGTATCATCTCTGTTTCTAATATACCGGCATTTGTACTTATAGATTCTGGAGCTACACATTTGTTCATTTCTTCTTCGTTTATCGCAAAGTCTAAAGTAGAATGTGAATTCCTTCTGTATACCTTAGAAATCTCTCTTCCATCTAGAAAGATACTTGTGGCTGACCAAATAGCTAGAAATCTTAAGATGGAAATTGATGGTAGAGGTATAGCGGTAGATCTAATTCTATTAACGATAAAAGACTTTGATGTTATCCTTGGTATAGACTGGTTGTCTAAAAACTATGCAACTATTCATTGTACTGAGAGAGTAGTGATTTTTCGAAGACCGGGCAAGAAAGAGTTTCGTTTTGTGGGAACTGAGGCAAATACCTTGTCTCGTATAGTGTCGACAACTCGAGTTGAAATGACATCGAGAAAGGAATTATGTCAAAGATTTCTAGTATCGATGAACAACATTAAACAAGATAAGTTGTCAGTTGAGGATGTTCGAATAGTTCAGCACTATAAAGATGTTTTTCCAAAAGATCTTCTAGGTGTACCACCAGACAGGCAAGTAGAGTTTACCATCGACTTGGTACCAGGAGCAACACCTATTTCAAAGGCTTCATATCGTATGGCACCATTGGAACTGCAAGAGTTGAAGGTACAATTGAAGGAGCTTCTTGATAAGGGTTTCATTAGACCAAGTGTATCACCTTGGGGTGCACCTGCACTATTTGTGAAAAAGAAGGATGGATCAATGAGGTTGTGCATTGACTACTGAGAATTGAATCGTCTCACTATCAAAAACAAATATCCACTTCCAAGAATAGAAGATTTGTTTGACCAGCTCAATGGGGCTACAGTATTTTCAAAGATCGATCTAAGATCAGGATATCATCAATTGAAAATTAAGCCCGATGATATCCCTAAGACGACTTTTAGGACGCGTTATGGGAATTATGAATTTTTTGTGATGCCTTTTGGATTAATTAATGCCCCGACAGTATTTATGGGTTTAATGAACAGAGTATTTCATGAATACTTAGATCAATTTGTCATAGTTTTTATTGATGACATCTTAATCTATTCAAAGAATAATGAGGAACACGGAAAATATCTCACGATTGTCTTGGAAACTCTAAGAAAAGAGAAGATTTATGCCAAATTCAAGAAATGTGAATTCTGGTTGGATAAAATAGGTTTTCTGGGACACGTAATCACAGCACAAGGAATTGAAGTAGATCTAACCAAAGTAGAAGCAGTGAATAATTGGGTAAGACCAACCAATGTTAGAGAAATACGCAGCTTCTTGGGATTAGCGGATTACTATAGAAGATTTATCGAGGGATTTTCAAAAATAGCAGGACCATTGACCCAATTGACCCGTAAAGGGATAAAATTTCAATAGACAGAGAAATGTGAAGAGAGCTTCCAAGAGCTGAAACGAAGATTAGTCACAGCTCCAGTGTTAACAATACCTGACGGACCAGAAGGATTCGTTATATACAGTGATGCTTCGAAACAAGACATATAGTGTGTGCTGATGCAGAAAGGAAAGGTGATAGCCTACGCTTCCAGACAATTGAAATAATATGAACAAAACTACCCAACCCATGATCTAGAATTGGCTGCGGTAGTTCATGCCCTCAAGATATGGCGTCATTACTTATATGGAAGTAAGTGTGACATTTATACTGATCATAAGAGTTTGAAGTACTTTTTCACCCAAAAGGAATTAAATATGAGGCAGAGGAGATGGCTAGAGATAGTAAAGGATTATGACTGCACTATCCTTTACCATCCTGGTAAAGCTAATGTAGTAGCAGATGCTCTTAGTAGAAAGGCGGTTGGACAATTAGCAATACTAATCACTATGCAGGACCAGTTGTTGAAGGATTTCGAAAACTTACATCTAGAAGTAATTGTTCCACCAACCCAAACTATCACAGGATAGCGGCTCTAATGATTCGACCAACACTTAGAGATCGGATAAGAGTAGCACAGGATGGTGACTCTTTCTTGCAAATGATTAAATCTGAAGTTGGTACTAGCAAGCGAAAGGATTTTAAATTATGCAGTGATAAAGCCTTACTTTTTAAAGGAAGGTTGTGTGTGCCGAAAGATGAGGGATTGAGGAAAGAAATTCTGGAAGAAGCACACTTAACTCCATATACTGTCCATCCAGGAGGTACAAAAATGTATCGTGATCTAAGGAATATGTTTTGGTGGAGAAATATGAAACGGTGCAAATGTCTTTTTGTCAGGTGGTGCATGACTTGTCAACAAGTGAAGGCTGAACATCAAAAGCCATCTGGATTGTTGGAACCATTAACAATTCCACAATGGAAATGGGAGCATATAACTATGGATTTTGTTGCGGGTTTTCCAAAATCAGTTAGGGGAAATGATGCTATGTGGGTGATAGTGGATCGGTTAACAAAGTCAGCTCATTTTCTACCTGTAAGAATGAATTTCAGTATGGATCAATACTCACGATTGTACATCAAAGAGGTCATCCGTTTGCATGGTATCCCAGCCTCAATTATATCGGATAGAGATCCAAGATTCACCTCAAAATTTTGGAAAAGTTTGCAAGGAGCTATGGGAACCAAGTTAAACTTCAGTACAGCTTTTCATCCTCAAACTGATGGACAATCGGAGAAGACTATACAAACTTTGGAGGATATGTTGCGTGCCTGCACCCTTGATTTAGGAGACAGTTGGGAGAGTTATGTACCATTGGTGGAGTTTGCCTATAATAATAGCTATCAAGCTACGATAAAGATGGCACCTTACGAAGCTCTCTATGGCAGAAGATGTAGAGCTCCTCTTTATTGGGATGAAATAGGTGAACGAAGAGTTTTAGGACCCGAAATAATTGAGGAAACTAGTCAAGCGGTTGATAAAATAAGAGTTAGAATCAAGGCAGCCCAGGACCGACAAAAAAGTTACGCTGATAAAAGGAGAAAAGATTTGGCATTTAATATTGGTGATAAAGTTTTCTTAAAAGTGGCACCAATGAAGGGAGTTATTCGCTTTGGAAAAAAGGGAAAACTTCGGCCAAGATTCGTAGGTCTTTTTGAAATTTTACAGAATGTTGGAAATGCAGCCTATCGAATTGCTTTACCACCAGATTTGGCAGCAACTCATGATGTGTTCCATGTGTTAATGCTTCGACAATATGTGTCAGATCAAAGTCATGTGGTTAGTTATCAACCATTGGATATCAAACAAAACATGACTTATGAGGAAAAATCGGTAGCAATATTGGATCGTAGAATCCAACAACTGAGAACAAAAGAAATTCCGTTAGTGAGAGTTCAATGGAGAAATCACAATATCGAAGAATCAACTTGGGAAAGAGAAGAGGAAATCAAGACCAAGTATCAAGAACTTTTCAACTAAGTTCAAGGTAATTTCGGGGATAAAATTTTTTTAAGGGAAGAGGGATGTAATACTCCGAAATTTTATGCTTGTTTATTTTGCTCATTTAAAATTTGGCAATTAAACTTTTCAAAATTTTTATATATCCGAATTATTAAGGGTTGCTAAGTTTACATTTTTTTCGGTTGATTAAAACTTTACCAAGATTAGTTAATTAGTGGTTATAAAATTTTACACCTATTTTCCTACTTGTGTTTCTCTTGGCCGAAAATGGGGGGGGGGGGGGGGGGGAGTACCACCTTTGTAGGGGATTAATGCATGAGGTGTTTATCATTTTAAACCAAGCATGAGGTGGTTAATTGCTGGACATGCAAGGCTAGTGACTAATATAAAACAAGTTGGAGGTGTTTAAGTGTAAATGCATGCAAAATAATGAGGATGATGCACACACACGTGGAGATACCAAGTTTCATTGTCATCTTTTACCTTTCCCTACTTTTATATATAATTGAGGGATGTTGTTGCCTATTTTCCATTTGCAAAACCAGAGTGTTAGATAGAGGGAAAAATGGGCAGGAAGAAAGAAAAAAGGGAAAGGAAAAGGAAGAAAAAGGAAGCAAAGCCTAGCACCCTCAATTCATCTATCAACCGAAATTTCTCCAAATTTTATTGTAAGATACTTTCTTCGCTTAAGTGGTAGGATTTCATGGTAATATTTATGCTTAAGTTATGCATGAAAAACCATAACATGAAAGATGTGGACAAGTCCACAAAGTTAGATATCTATGCCTTAGGACAAGTCCGAAGGGCATCGGCAAGCCGAAATGTGCAAGTATGTGTTTGAATGCTTTCTTTTGCGTAGTATTAACATGTTAAATCCAAACATGGTATCTTACTGAGTATTCCTTATACTCATAATATTCTATACTAAATTTTCAGATCCATAAGATGTGAAGTTGGTGGAAGTCAGTCGGAATAATCGATGATGGGTTAAGGACAAAGTTAATTTGCATCGAAGTTTTATTTTTGCATGTTTTGTTCGACTGCTTCATATATGTGTTTCCTATGGTATTGTATAAAAACTTGTATAAGACGTAATGTAATATGGTACCAGAAGTAAATTAAGTAGTTATGTCTTCCATGTTATGTTAAGAGACATATTTATGACCCTTTTTCCCGAATGACCAAAAGAGGCAGAGTCCGGGCAGTTTCTAGGTCAACTTCAAAATATTATTTCCAATTCTATAGATGTCCATTTAGACTCTAAAAACACTTCTTCGAGTTATCTAAATATGAGAGCAAGAATCACTCAATTTGGATGTCCGTGGCCTGAGAAATGAATTTTTAAACGTTAAAGGGTCAATCTGGATTTTCTGTGCAACACTACACTGTTTTCAGTAAAACGTCCATACTATATGATCTCAGAAAATTCTCATATATTACCCTAGAAAACTAATTGAAATTATCTTTCTAATGCCACAAATTTCATAGAAAACGAAGTTGGTATGAAGTTTATAAAAATAGTTGAACTTACTGCCCCAACTAACCGTGGCCGCACCGAGTCCCCTTTCGTAAAATAAAAATTTCATGTCGGCATACGCTTCTGCTGGCCATTATATTTTATGAGAAATATTTTATCAAATTGAAAATAAGTTTCTAACATGTAATACTTCTATTTAAGAGTATTTACATGTACTAAAGGCAGAAGCTATTATGATTAGTACGTGACCCTCGAAGCTTGTTCTGAGTGTCACACCTTGAGCCTGGCGTCGCGGTGCCAAGGTTCTGTTTCCTTTCTCTTCTGTAGCGCTGCATTGCCATGAATGTGGCACAGCGGTTCCTCACCTCTACTTCTATTCTTTTCGTAGCGCCTTGGCGTGCACTATTTCAATAATATTGCTTTGCTCTTTTGCCCATTTATCCACAATTTCTTTTCGATTCATGCCAATAGCTTTATTTGATGAACTTTTTTGTATCTTTCACCATCTCAATAATCCTATAAAACAATATTAACAAAGACATTAAAAATGTTCAATATATTCACAAAATCTAGCTTACAATCAAGTTAAAATTGGCTTAAACTAGTGAGTAAAACACACTCGTCGTTTACCCCCAAAACGTAATAGTTGGCTAGTCCTCCAGCAAACACAAGAAAAAGAAAAATAACTAAAGACACAAACAATGATTCAGTCAGATGGCTCACCTTTTAGCTCAGCACAGAGAACATCATATCACCTTCATGAACGATTTCAAGATCACAATGCAAGAGCTAACCTTCCACCTTTTGCATGCAAAACATTTGTATGTTGTTTGAAGAGTCAAGTCTAACGCCGTTCATTCACAAGTTGGTTCACTTCCCAACCCTCAATGGTCAATTATTTCCTTTCTTTGCTCATGAGATTCACATACCACCAAACTTGTTTTCTTCTATTCTCTCACCATGGTGTGATTCTAAGGTTTAATCTTACTTATCAATTTCTCACACCACTCTAATTTGGTTTAGTTCAACAGGTGATGTCAACAATTCATTCATGTAATGATTCTCCTTAATTATGAATGTTTCAGCAATCTAGTTTATACTAAGTGATTCAAACCGACTAGTTATCTAAGCCCCCAAGATCAGTTCTTTTGCGCACTTGTATACCAACACTTTTTTTCAGTTATTACCTTACCATTTTTTCCTCTTTTTGACCCCTATAGTGAGTGTTAAGTTGGTAACTCCCCAATGTTTGCATACCAAAGGATACCAAGTTTTAAGAGACCTCTACGAACTTAATAATTCGAGTAAAAAAGGTATAGGCGTGAAGCGTAGCTGAATAAGTATAATGCTTCTTTTCTATAAAATGGAAGCGAAATTTACAGGGGTTAGATCTCTAGAATTTGGTCATCACCAAGCTTATACCAGAAAGTTAAAGACACTCCACATAATCTATTTACATGCACGAAATCATCACAGTCTTAAATTATTTCTTTCACCGGTTAGAACGCCCCAAATTGTTAAATATATGGTTAAAGATGCTGTGAATCATTGGTTAAGAGGTCAAGCACCTAAGTTATCAATTTAGCCTATGCATATGAACCGTCATGTTCTTATACAAATCACTAAACTTAATAATCATGTAGAAATATTGTATTGCTTCACAAAGATAGGTAAAATTCAACTCAAGCATATAAATCTTCCACAGTCCACAAACTAACACATGCTCTCAAATATATTTATCATAGCTGATGAAACCATCTGACTTACAGAGGCATGCAAATTTTTTATTTTTTACATTCACATGAAATTAAATAACATCACATAAATATACTACTGAACAAAATATGACAGCAATTATTCCAAATGATTCACCTCCCCAAACATAAAACGTACATTGTCCCCCAATGTAAAAATAAAATACATAGGAGATGCAAGACTTCTCTGAATGCATCTATGGGTATCATCGCCGTCGCTTTGGTGAAATAGATCCTTATTAGCTAGATAATCACATTTTTTGCACACTTACTTGAGAGTCTTCCTACAAACAGCACAACGAGAATGTTATGACAATAAATTAAATGGTCCTAAAACTAAAAACTAAGTAGTAATAATAAAGAAAATGATGGAGCTTGGGTTGCCTCCCAAGAAACGCATCTTTAAAGTCATTAACTTGACTTGTTGCCATGATCGATTATGGTAGCTTGAACCAAATTATGCCATCATTGCACTTTATGCAATTTTCATTTATGCTCCATTTCTTTACTTTCCATATTTTGATATTTCCATTGTCATCCCTACCAAGAGTCCATCGAATTTTGATTTTCTTTTCTGACGGCATCGTAGATCAAGTGGCACTTCTTCATCAATTCTACAAGAAATTTTGATGATGGAAGGTTGCTCATATTGAGTGTAAATATTGAATATTTCCTGTTTGTCCTCCACCCTTAATATTAGCTCACATTTCTCCATGTCAATCATGGTTTGTCCTGTTGCTAAGAATGGTCGACCCAATATAACTAGAATGTCTTGATCTTCTGGAATGTCCAACACAATGAAGTCTATAGGGAATATGAAAGTTCCTACTTTTATGAGTACATCCTCAACATTGCCCCGTGACCTTGCGATTATTCTAACAAGTATTTGAAGTGTTATTGATGTTGAGTTGACTTTACCAAGTCCCAATTTCCTTTACACAGAATATGACATTAGATTTATGTTTGCACTTGTATCACACAATGCATTAATAAAAGAAGAATTTCCAATTGAAATTAGTAAAATAAAACTCTCTAGATCTTTCAACTTGGGAGACAATTTGTTCGGCACTCTTGTACTACTTTCCTTAGTTAATTCCATGGTTTCAAACTCCGAAAGCTTTATTTTCTTTGTCAACATCTCTTTCAAAAAATTGGTGTATCTTGGAATTTGTAAAATCGCATCAATGAATGGAATATTGATCTGAAGCTTCTTGAGAGCATTGAGATTTTTTTTGTAATTTATGTCTTGTTTGTTCTTCTTGAACCTTTGAGAAAATGGAATGGGAGGAATATACGCCTTGACTGGACTTAGTGCCTTCGCAGTAGATGTTTCTGCACTTTCTTCATTTTCTGTTGAGGTTGGTACAGATTTTTCTGCCATTGTAGCTTCTTCAATCACTTCCAGGTCATCTTTTCTTTCGGGTCTCTTTGCAGTAATCTCTAGCATTTGTACATCACTCTTTGTAGTTATGGCATAAATGTTTTGCTCTACTGACTTCTTTCGAAGTCATTGTGGGAATGGGAGTGGAAGTAAATATACCTTAACATTTACGGGGCCTTGGGTAGATCGTTTTCCTGCCATCACATGTTCCTTAGGATTTGTCCTTGTATTGTTTGACAATGATCCATGTGGGCGTTCTACGAGTTGTTGAGTTATTTGACCAATATGTGTCTCTAACTTCTTGATAGACACTTGATGATTTTGAAAATTAATATCAATTTGTTGGAATACTTTGTCCATTTTTTGCACGTATTGATGAAACATCTCCTCCAAACTTGGTCTTCTCTCTTGTTGAAAATTATTTCCATATGAGTTGAATAAAGTTTACTTCTTCATCTGAAGAAATAAACATCAATCAATTTTCAGTAGCGCGATTTCTCCCACAAATCTCACATGTTGAATTGGCCATCACTGCATTTGCTCCATGTGTTTGCAATTTTATAAGTAACTCCACCTGCTTTGTCAAAGTAGCAATCTGTCCATTGGTAAAAGTTGCGCTGTTTAATCCATACATTCCAACTGTTTTCAATGGTACCAATCTTTCTAATGAGACATTGAATGTGTAGTGGAAATTAACTCAAACAAATCATTCATTGTTGCACTAATTTTTCTATGAGTGATCCACTTGCAGAGAAATCCACATGAGATTTTAACAGTGGTGAAAGTTCGGTGTAGAAATATTGCACTTGATTTCCAATGGCGATCCCATGATTTGGACACTTTCTCATCAGTTTCTTAAATTTGTTCCATACCTCATGATAGCTCTCTCTATCTCTGATGGAAAGTTTGAGTTTCCAATCTAATTTTTGCTACCTTCGCTGGTGGGAAAAATTTGTTGCAGAATTTTCTAGTTAGCTCCTCCTACGTAGTAACGCTTCCATGAGGTTCGACATCTAACCACTCCAATGCAGCATCTCGCAGTGTGTATGGAAATATCCGCAACTTAATAATGTCATCATTAACCCCTGGAGCATGAGAGTTCTGACAATTCCAGAGAAATATGGAGATATGTGTGTTCAAATTCTCATGAGGTAGCCCGTAGAATTGTAGAATATTGCTCATCAAATTGATCCAATATACCCTTATCTGGAAATTGTTCATCCCAAAATTTGGATACACTATACTGGAATGCGTGGATACTACTATAGGTGTCGAGAACATTAAAACTGGCAAATCTCCTTCATTTATTTTCCTTCGCTCTTGCTTATCTCTTGCAGCCATTTGTCCAATTGGCTGTATGGGAATAAGGTTGTTTTGATTGTCAGCCATTTGATGTTGCTGTTTTTGTATGTTCCTTGTGTCTTCTTCTGAATGTGTGCTCTATTTCTGAATAAAATGGTTCAAGATCGTCACCTTGGGTATGGAGTATACAACGAACACCTTTTTCTTTAAATAAAAGAAAAAAATCAAATAACACTTAAAAATAAAATAAATTAGACTAAAAGTAATACTCTCCGGAAACGATGTCAAAAACTTGTTGTCAATTTTGCATTCGCAAGTGTACGGATCGTATCAAGTAATAAAATGGACCTAAGAGTCTGGATTGTCGTTCACACGATGACTATATTTTAGCACTTAATTTAATTTTTCTCTAACCACTATTCGTTGAAAGCAAATAAAAATTTGTATCATTTGATTTTTAATCTAAATACATGAAAAAAGTTGATGCACACAAGATTGGTTTAGAAACTAAATAATGAACAACTATTGGGGCAGAATAATTTCACCTATTGGTCACCTTTACATTTAAGATCAAGATTTATATCTAATGTAATGTTATGTCAAATTCTTCTATTGTATTCAATTTACCTCTATCGAGTTCTTATTGAGCCTATTTAACTAATTCAATTTCATATCTCTATGTGAATAAAGCTTAGTTAAACGAGTTATTTGTTCTAGGAATTCAATTATGACCACAATAATTAGTATAGATATCTCTACACGTCATACCAATTTACCGAATTTTACTACATGGTCTAAATCATAAACTCACATCTCTATTCGCAAAGGATTCACAAAATCATCAAATCAGTTATCAGGTAATTTAATACATTAAAATCATAATAAAATCAACACATGGAGAAAACAGAGAACAAGAATCTTAATTAAAAGACATAAAGGATCCCAATTAGGTTACATTATTCTCTCTAACAAGAGATTTAGCTACTCATAATGAAAGAGAAAAACAAAATAGATAGTCATTGAGTACATCACCGGATTTGTAGTAAAGATGTAGAAGAAAAAGTATGAATCCTACACCAAGGTCTTCTTTCTCTCCCAACCAATGCTCCAAACGTTGAATTACTTGTTGTTTTCCCTTCTTGAATTGTTCATCTTTAATATCAAAGGGTCTTTCTTGCCTCTAAAAAATGTGTGGCCCAAAAAATGTGAGAAAATTGTATTTATAGGTGCCTTCCCGTGTGTCTAGAGAGTAGGGTTTTTCATGGACTTCAAATGGGCCAAAAATGCGCCCTAGTTACATATACCCGCGGTGCCGCGGCACCCGTGGTTCAGTGCCACAGCGCCGTACTTATTTTGGGAATAGCGCAGCAGCACCCTCTCTTTGGTTCTCATTGGCGCCGCGGCACCAAAGCTTTGTTTCCTTTCTCTTTTGTAACACCGCGGTGCCTCAACTCTACTTCTCTTCCTTTCGTGGCACCTTGGTGCCACTATTTCAATCATCTTGTTTGGCCTCTTTCACCCTTTTTATCCACAATTTTTTTCGATCCATGCTAATAGCTTTATTTGATAAAAATTTTCTTGTCTTTCACTATATCAACAATCTTATAAAACAATATTAACAAACACATTAAAAACGTTCAATATTCACAAAATCTAGCTTACAATCAAGTTATAATTGGCTTAAACTAGTGAATAAGACACACTCGTCATATAGCCCTATCAATTTTTTTGTAATGGCGGTTTTTTTTATCAAATCTGTTGTTTAACCAGAGTTTTGGGATGGTTGTTAGTGTTTTGCCAATGGTGCCAGTAATTTTCTAATCTGTGGGTGATTATATTAGTGGTGGTGTAGACAACGATGGTTCTATTGTTGGTGGTCGTGGTGAGGTGGTACGTGTTTGGTTTTTGATGGTATTGGGAATGGTGGTGGCGAAGGCAATAGGGTGTGACCAAGTCTATTTCAGTCTCCTACATTTATTTCTTCCCGTTGTTGATGTGCCTGTGGCACTTCTCTTGCTCCTACGTTGCCAACTGGCCGAATTGGATTAGGAATCTGTTGTTCTTCAGCCATTTGATGGTGCTGTTTTTGCTTGTGTCCTTTGCGTCTCTGCCTAAAAGTACGTTCAATCTCCGAGTCAAACGGTTCAAGATCGTCGCTTTGAGTGCGGAGCATGCAACGAACACTTTTTTCTGTTGATAAAATTAAATAAACAAATCAAATAAATGTTGAAACTAAAACTAATTAAGAATCAAAGTAAATATCCCCGGCAACGGGGCCAAAAACTTGTTGTAAAATTTTCTATTGCAAGTGTACAATGTCAAACAAGTAATATAGTGGACCAAAGAGTCCGGATAATCGTTC
This sequence comes from Osmanthus fragrans, assembly GCA_019395295.1. Taxonomy (NCBI): domain Eukaryota; kingdom Viridiplantae; phylum Streptophyta; class Magnoliopsida; order Lamiales; family Oleaceae; genus Osmanthus; species Osmanthus fragrans. The sequence goes on along the minus strand of CM033350.1, from coordinate 20,300,742 downwards.
CCACGAGGACTATACTTTAATGCCTAACCTAATTTATTTCAACTTTTATTTGATGAAAGTAAACCCGAAATTTGTGTGGTGATTGTTTTTAATCTAAAGAAAAATTCAAACTAAAATGTGATGTGCACAAAAACAATATAGAAGTTAAATAATGGGGAGAATGTTAGGGCAGAACATTTCACCTATTTGATCACCTTTATATTTTACATCAAGATTCATAACTAACGTAGTGTTCGATCGAATTCTCCTATTGTATTCAATTTACCCCTCTCGAGTTCTCATTGAGCCTATTTAATTAATTCAATTCCATATCTCTATGCAAATTGACATTTAATTAAACGAAACATTGGTTCTAGGAATTCAATTATGACCGCAGCAATTAACATAGGTATCTCTACACATTATGCCAATTTACCGGAATTTACTACTTGGTCTAAATAACAATCCGCATCTCTACGCAATTATTATCCACGAAATTATTGAATAATTGGCCAAAAGATTCAAAGCATTGATAACATGAATAAGTTCAACACATAACCATTTTAAAAACTAGAATCTTGAATTAAAAACATAAAGGTTCCCAAATAGATTACATGTTCGCCCTAACAATGAATTTAGCTATTCATAATACACAAGGAAATAGCTCTAGTAATTATAGAATACATCACCGGATTTGAAGTAAAGATAGAGAAGAAGAAAATAGATCTTGCACCAAAATCCCTTCTTGTTCTTGTCAATCCTTCAAAGATGAGTCCTTTTTTTGTTTTCCTCCTTGAGTTTCTTAGTTGAATCTTCTCAAATCTCCTCTTTGATTGTTTCTCCTTCTTTGTAGATCTTGTTTGGTGTTCTTGTGCCTCTCCAATATTGTCCAACCCTAACAATGGTCTCCAAGAAGTCTATTTATACTCCTCCTCCCGTTTTTGCCCCTAGGGTTACTCTTTTTTATTTTTTAAACCGAAAAATTCCATCGCGGCGCCAGCATCACGGCACAGCAGCGCAGCTTCTTCTGTTTGTGGCGCCGCAGCGCCACAAAACAGAACCTCCGGCGCCGCGGCGCCACACCCATTGCCGAATGACCATTTTGCCCTTTTTCCCCTTTTTTTGATTTATAACTCCATTTCGTTGTCTCTTTGTTGCTTCAAAGCTATCTCCAAAGCTCTACAACACAACATGAATAAACACATCAAAAACGTTCACTTTTTAAAGAAGCTAACTTGTAATTAAGTCAAAAGTAGGATGAAAACTCGTGCGTAAATACACTCGTCAAATACCCCCAAACTTATCAGTTTGCTAGTCCTCGAGCGAACAAAAAGGAAAGTACTTAACCACACAAACAAATACTTAGTTAGATAGTTTGCCGTTAGGCTCAGCGTTGAGAACATTGCATCATATTCATTAGTGACTTCAAAATTGTTATGCAAGAGCTACATTCCACCTAATCAATGTAAAACGGGTGTGTGTGTGAGTAATTAGATGTAACGTGGTACAATCACAAGTTGATTCAATTCCCGACCTTGAAAGTCAATTATATCCTTACTTCGCTCGTGAGATTCACACACCCCCAAACTTGTTTTCTTTTCACTTTCCAAGGTGAATTCTAGAGTTGATTTTCAATAATAAATTCTTACACCACTCAAGTTTGGTTTGATTTCACTGATTGTCATTCAACATATCAACAAACGAAGATTCTTCTTATTTTTGACCGCTTCAACCCATAAGAGTCAATCAGATTACTAACCCTTTATCAAAGGTTCAATTTCCTAAAACAAGTGTTCGGGACTAAATCAAGACATTTGGTGCGTCTTCTGTTTCATGCACCTGCTTTTTCTTATCAATGTATTTTCTTTTCATTTCTTGTAGGCGTTTCTCCCTTAGGCTTTCTAGATGACCCCTTTAGCGAGTTTTAGGCCGATGACTCCCAAATCAGACGACTTTAGGGCATCAGGTTTTAAACCCTTTCAGGCTTATTCACTCGAGTCATAAAGGCTACGAAGAAATGTTGTCCTCATTGGGATCTTTTTAGGGTAGTTCACAACGAGGCAGCTTTTTCCCTTGACTTTGATTTAGTGCAATGTCCCTCATTAAATACTCATTCTCGAAAACATTACCCCTAACTTAAGGTTCTCACCTGAATTCATCTTAAAGGTCTCAGACAATCCACACAAAATTTTGTCATGCATAGAATCCACATTTATTTCCATGTTTCCCTACAACAGTTCAATCCTCAAAACATATAAATTTGGTTGAATCTTCTCAAATCTCCTCTTTGATTGTTTCTCCTTCTTTGTAGATCTTGTTTGGTGTTCTTGTGCCTCTCCAATATTGTCCAACCCTAACAATGGTCTTCAAGAAGTCTATTTATACTCCTCCTCCCGTTTTTTCCCCTAGGGTTACTCTTTTTTATTTTTTAAACCGAAAAATTCCGAAAATTCCATCGCGGCGCCAGGATCACGGCGCCGCAGCGCCGCTTCTTCTGTTTGTGGCGCCGCAGCCACAAAACAGAACCTCCGGCGCCGCAGCGCCGTGAGTATGGCGCCGCGGCGCCACACCCATTGCCGAATGATCGTTTTGCCCTTTTTCCCTTTTGTTGATTTATAACTCCATTTCGTTATCTCTTTGTTGCTTCAAAGCTATCTCCAAAGCTCTACAACACAACATGAATAAACACATCACAAACGTTCACTTTTTATAGAATCTAACTTGTAATTAAGTCAAAAGTAGGATGAAAACTCGTGCGTAAACACACTCGTCAAATACCCCCAAACTTATCAGTTTGCTAGTCCTCGAGCGAACAAAAAGGAAAGTACTTAACCACACAAACAAATACTTAGTTAGATAGTTTGCCGTTAGGCTCAGCGTTGAGAACATTGCATCATATTCATTAGTGACTTCAAAATTGTTATGCAAGAGCTACATTCCACCTAATCAATGTAAAACGGGTGTGTGTGTGAGTAATTAGATGTAACGTGGTACAATCACAAGTTGATTCAATTCCCGACCTTGAAAGTCAATTATATCCTTACTTCGCTCGTGAGATTCACACACCCCCAAACTTGTTTTCTTTTCACTTTCCAAGGTGCATTCTAGAGTTGATTTTCAATAATAAATTCTTACTCCGCTCAAGTTTGGTTCGATTTCACTGATTGTCATTCAACATATCAACAAACGAAGATTCTTCTTATTTTTGACCGCTTCAACCCATAAGAGTCAATCAGATTACTAACCCTTTATCAAAGGTTCAATTTCCTAAAACAAGTGTTCGGGACTAAATCAAGACATTTGGTGCGTCTTCTGTTTCATGCACCTTCTTTTTCTTATCAATGTATTTTCTTTTCATTTCTTGTAGGCGTTTCTCCCTTAAGCTTTCTAGATGACCCCTTTAGCGAGTTTTAGGCCGATGACTCCCAAATCAGACGACTTTAGGGCATCAGGTTTTAAACCCTTTCAGGCTTATTCACTCGAGTCATAAAGGCTACGAAGAAACGTTGTCCTCATTGGGATCTTTTTAGGGTAGCTTCACAACGAGGCAGCTTTTTTCCTTGACTTTGATTTAGTGCAATGTCCCTCATTAAACACTCATTCTCGAAAACATTACCCTTAACGTAAGGTTCTCACCTGAATTCATCTTAAAGGTCTCAGACAATCCACACAAAATTTTGTCATGCATAGAATCCACATTTATTTCCATGTTTCCCTACAACAGTTCAATCCTCCAAACATATAAATTATGGTTTAAGGGCATGAAGTTTGACAGTTGTTGGGATTTAGCATTTAGGGTCAATATTTCAATCATGAATCAACTCACTCAAGTACACTGTCACAATCTAATCACGTGCATGAAGTTTTTCTCGTTTCACATGAATAGGAATGAATCTCACTCACGCACACAATTAATCCACACTTCACCACAATACGTCCTCAATCATATTCATCATTGCCGGCAAGGCCATCTAACTCACACAAGCATGCAAATATTTTTTTTTTTTTTTAACACACAAGCAAGCAAACACACATAACCTAGCAACACAAGTCATAACAATAAAGTAATAAACATCCATGATGTGTATCCCCCCCAAACTTATAGTTAACATTGTCCCCAATGTACACATAAAAACAAAGATGAGGAAGGACTTCCCTGAGTACATCATTGTTCGTCGTCATCATCTCCTTGTTGAGATGGATCTTGGGTGGGCGGATGATATGGAAATGATGGTTGTGGAGGGAAGACCATGTTGGGATATGCAGATGCCAATACTGAGAAGAAATCATTCTGATATTGAAATTGTGTTTACATGGAGTTCTGCAGTTGATGGTATTGATCAGTCATTGATGCTTGCATGTGGTCGATTTGATGTTGAAAGCCTTGGTACCTCTCTTGGTTTCGCGCTTCTAGTTGGTCATACCTCTCAGTCAGCTGTAACTGTAAAGCCTCAATCCTCCCGGTTATGTCATCAGTTGGGGAGGTGGTATGGTGAGGCTCACTTGGCTGTGAAGATCGCCCCTCTGTAACCCGTGGTTGTGAAGATTGCCCCTCTGTTACCCGTGGTTGTGAAGATTGCCCCTCTGTTGCTCGTGGGGGAACTTTGCTTATGAATTGCCAAATGACCTTTTTTGTAATTGGGGGTTTAGGATGCACTATCTCCTCATTTGGAGATGAGTCAATTCCCCCCAGTCGACATAATTCATAAATCAAAGAAGGGTACCCAAGACCTGCTGTAGTAGAGCCCTTAAGTGCCCGCAAGAAGTTGGTCTGAATGACCATCCCCACATCAATGCTCAATCCCCTATGAATAATAAAATTTAGCAATGCCCTCTCCTTTGTGACTTCACTGATATTGCTGCTGGGTAGAATTTTTCCACATATGAAGTAATGCCACGCTTTGCATTCCGGGTACATGCCTGCAGCAGGAAAGTTGGTGAGCTCAGCCCCTGCTCGTTTCCACGTGACATCTGGTATAGCTAACTCACTGATGATATCATTTGGGTCGACTGACCCGCTATCGCGCAGGCTCGAGTAATCATCATCGTCGATGTCAGGAAGTCCGTAGTACCGGTTTATGGAGCTTCTATCAAATCTGATCCACTTCCCACGGACAAAAATTCTCAAATTCCGGTGCTCCTTCGCATTTGCATAAAATTCACGTACCACCGATATAAGTGCAGGCGGTGGTTGGCGTGTCAAGGCTTCCCAATTTCGTCCTTCTATCAATCGCCGCATTGGGCCTTCAAGATCGTTAAATCCCCTTTCGAGAATACAATTTTTATGCACCACTAGGTTATGATAGCGTTCCCTCGGCCTCTGCACTCACAAACTTTGCTTCATCGTAAGAGCTTGATGAAGAGGCGGAGGCTTTAGACTTCTTCTTTGGAGGCATTATGAACTGCACAAGATGAAAGAATTTCAATTAGTACAAGTTTAGCCAAAACCAAAGTATTACATGAATGCAGTTTGACCTCCTAGTTGTAGCAAGTAATGCAAGTAAAGGAGGTATTGTAAACAATGCAAAAGACCTTGCAAAATTCATGTAGACATTTGATCAAACACCTTTTGAGCATAATAGAGAAATCTCTACAACCTTTATTTTTCATATGGGAGGCATGAATTCATATATTTTTTATATCACCAATTCCACTAAATGCAAGAAAATCTCATGAACCAAATATAATAATAGCTTGGATTAGACAAATCTAGCTAACAATCAAGGCACAATGGGATGAGATTTAGACCTACAACATACTACAATCACTTTACTACCATGTGGGAAAAACAAGTAATTCAAAAAATGAAGTAGTTTTCATATAGGCATTTTAACAAACACTTGGTGAGCAATTGGAATTAAACCCCCAAAATCTAACTCTTGCATCCAAAACAAGATCCCATGATATTAAACCACCAAAAATCTCCACATTCATGATATTGTCATCCAACAAGATAGTATTACGTGAAGCTATCATGAAAATTACCATAAATCTCAAGAAAAGTAGTAGAAAGAATTTACCTCGTTCTTAATATAGATTCACAAATGGAAGAGATGGAGTTACAATACAATATGCCAATATGTAGAAGCTTTCACCTTTCTTTTGTTTTTGTGTTTTATTGTAGGAGATTAGAGAGAATTTGTGAAGAGGAAGAGAGGAATTGTGAAGAGGAAGAAGTGGGTTAGGTTTAGAATTGGTGAAAATTGTGAAAATAAAATAGGGAGAGTGAGAGAGAGGATATATAAATAAACAAAAGAGGGAAAGAAAAATAAAGAAAAATAAAAAAAACAAAATTTTCGGGGGAGGGGGGGTTTATACAAGTGGCGCCGCAGCGCCACTGTTTCGGCCTTTTTTTTTTTTTTTTTAATTACCTCCTCCTTTGCATAGATGTTTGTTCCCGCAATTCACATTGATTGGCACATCCTTCTTCCGACTTAATATTGATCTGATTTGGGATTGTCCTACAAAAACCAAATAAAGAAGAAAATGTGAATAATCTAACTAACTAACTAAACTAAAAAGAAAAGTAATAGAAATAAGCAACGAAGTAAGCAAAAGGATTGGGTTGCCTCCCAATAAGCGCTTCTTTTATGTCATTAGCTTGACATGATGCCGTGATCATTCAGCAACTACTAGATCGAGACTCTCTTTAGCAGTTGGAAATTCTTCTATGTAGTGTTTGATACGGTGCCCATTGACTTTAAAGTTTCCCTTTTCTGCGTGATGCAATTCAACTGTGCCGTATGGAAAAACCTGGGATACCGTGAAAGGTCCGGACCATCTTGATTTCAATTTTCCTGGGAACAATTTAAGTTTGGAATTGTACAAGAGCACTTGATCTCCTACTCTGAAAATGCGTTGTCTAATGTTCTTGTCATGCCACTTCTTCGTCCGTTCTTTGTAGATGGATGCATTCTCATATGCTTCTTGTCTGAATTCTTCCAATTCATGAAGTTGTGAGAGTCTTATTTCTCCAGCCTTCTCGAGGTCCATGTTTAATTGCTTCAGTGCCCAATATGCTCTGTGCTCGAACTCTACTGGTAGATGACATGCCTTCCCAAAGACAATTCTATAAGGTGACATCCCAATTGGCGTTTTGTAAGCTGTACGGTATGCCCATAAAGCATCGTCCAATTTCTTGGACCAATCTTTTCGAGAAAAGTTCACTGTCAGTTTCAGTATCCTCTTTAGCTGTTTGTTAGAAGTCTCAACCTGCCCACTTGTTTGAGGATGATATGGTGTAGCTATTCGATGTTGTACCCCGTATTTATGCAGAACTGCCTGAAATGATCGATTTCGAAAATGTGTTCCACCATCACTGATAATGGCTCTGGGGGATCCATATCGGTTGAATATGTGTTTCTTTATGAAGTCAATCACTACTCTTGCATCATTTGTAGGCAAAGCTTTTGCCTCCACCCATTTAGATACGTAGTACACTGCAACTAAGATGTATCTATTGTTGTAAGATGAAGGGAAAGGCCCCATAAAATCGATTCCCCACACATCAAATAGTTCCACCTCCAAGATATTATTAAGTGGCATCTCATGACGGGCCGATATGTTACCTGTTCTCTGACATTTATCACACGATCTGCAGAAGCTATGGCAATCTTTGAACAGTGTAGGCCAGTAGAAACCACATTGAAGTACATTTGCTGCAGTTTTTGTTGGACCAAAGTGTCCTCCATAAGCTGAAGCATGAACTCGAGAATTGATAGGTTTCATTTCATCCTCTGGCACACATCTCCTGATAATCTGATCTGACCCTCTCTTGTATAGATTTGGATCTTCCCAATAATAGAACTTTGTGTCATGGAGAAGCTTCTTCTTCTGTTGATAGGTAAAATCCGGATTGATATGCCCACTTGCCAAGTAGTTAACGATGTCTGCAAACCACGGAGCCTTTTCTATCTGGAATAATTGCTTATCTGGGAAAATTTCATTGATCTCCAAGTTATCTGAATCCTGCAACTGTTCTATCCTTGACAAATGATCAGCTACTTGATTTTCTGTACCCTTTTTATCCCGAATTTCAATGTCAAACTCTTGTAATAGCAGAACCCATCGAATCAGCCTAGGTTTAGCATCCTTCTTTTCGAACAAATATTTCAAAGCTGCATGGTCAGTATAAACTATCAGCTTTGAACCGATCAGATACGATCGAAATTTATCAAAGGCAAAAACCACAGCTAGCATCTTCTTTTCAGTTGTTGCATAATTGATCTGACCATCTATCAAAGTTTTGCTGGCATAATAAATGACATGCAATACTCTTCCTTTGCGTTGTCCTAGCACAGCTCCCACTGCGAAATCACTGGCACCACACATGAGTTCGAAAGGCAAGTCCCAATCCGGTGCCACAATCACAGGTGCAGAAGTTAACTTTTCTTTCAGAGTGTTAAAAGCATTTAAACACTCATCAGAAAAATTAAAGGGTACATCCTTCTCTAATAACTTGCATAAGGGTTTTGTAATTTTTGAGAAGTCATGAATAAACCTTCTGGAGAACCCTGCATGTCCCAAAAAACTCCTGATTCCCTTAACTGAATTGGGAGGCTGTAGTTTTTCAATAATTTGTATCTTGGCTCTGTCAACCTCAATCCCCTGTCCAGAAATCCTGTGACCCAGCACTTCACATTCTTTCACCATAAAATGACATTTCTCCCAGTTCAGCACAAGATTCTTCTCTTCACATCTTTGTAATACAAGTGACAGATGTTCCAAACAATTATCAAACGAATCCCCGAATACAGAAAAGTCGTCCATAAATACCTCAATGTATCTCTCTACCATATCAGAGAATATGGACATCATGCATCTTTGAAATGTCGCAGGTGCGTTGCATAGACCAAAAGGCATCCTCCTGAAGGCAAAAGTTCCATAAGGGCATGTGAAAGTCGTCTTTTCTTGGTCTTCTGGAGCAATGACTATCTGATTATATCCTGAATACCCGTCTAGAAAACAATAGTGGGAATGTCCTGCTAACCTCTCCAACATCTTATCAATAAAGGATAATGGGAAGTGATCTTTTCTTGTAGCATTGTTCAACTTTCTGTAATCAATACAGACTCTCCATCCCGTCACCAAACGCGTTGGTATCAGCTCGTTATTTTCATTTTTCTCCACTGTGATTCCTCCTTTTTTAGGCACAACATGAACTGGACTCACCCAAGAACTATCTGAAATGAGATAGATAATTCCTGCATCCAGCAATTTTAGCACTTCTTTTCGCACCACTTCCTTCAAGGTTGGATTTAATCTACGTTGTCCTTCCACTGATGGTTTCGATTCACTCTCCATCAAAATTTTGTGCATACATAGAGTGGGACTGATTCCCCTGATGTCAGCTATTGTCCATCCTATTGCAGTTTTATGTTTTCGAAGTACCTCCAGTAATTTGTGTTCTTCTTCTTCTGCCAAATCATTTGCAATGATTACGGGAAGTGTAGTGGAGTCTCCCAAATAAGCATAACGGTGATGTGATGACAAAGGCTTCAATTCTAATGTTGGCGCTTTCTCAACTGAAGGTATAGGTGGTGAAGGATTGGCACCAAGTGATTCAAAGTGCCAATGTCTTCGCCTAACTAGTTGATCATTCAAATGCATAACCACTTCTGTTCTTCTTGCGCTGTCTGCTTCTGTTAGTGCCATATTTGTTTCACTGAGAAGTATGGGATTCTCTGCGTTGAATGTGTCGGTCACAAGTTCTTCCAGAATATCTATGCTGCAACATGTGTCTGATTTCAATGGGTGTTTCATTGCTTTTAGTACATTGAAGATGACTTGCTCATTATCCACCCGAAGAATCATTTTGTCATCTTGGACATCAATAAGAGCCCTTCCAGTAGCCAAGAATGGTCTTCCCAAAATCAGAGGTATATTTGAATCTTCTTCCATGTCCAATATGATAAAATCCGCAGGGAAGATGAACTTATCAACCTTGACTAAGACATCCTCTACGATCCCTTTTGGTCTCTTGATAGATCGGTCAGCCAGTTGCAATGATATGGTAGTAGGTTTTGCTTCTCCTAATCCCAAAGACCTGTACACAGATAAAGGCATCAAGTTAACACTAGCACCTAAATCACATAAAGATTGCTCAAAATAAATTGACCCAATTGTGCAAGGTATAGTGAAACTCCCTGGATCCTGTAATTTAGGAGGTAACTTTTTCAGGAGAATTGCACTGCACTCCTCGTTCAAACATACTATCTCATGTTCTTCCAGCTTCCTTTTATTGGATAGAATTTCTTTCAAGAATTTTGCGTAGCTGGACATTTGTGCAATGGCGTCTGCAAAAGGGATATTTATGTGCAGCTTCTTGAAGACTTCAACAAATTTGACAAATTGTTTGTCTAGCTTCCTTTTTTGCAGTCTTTGAGGGAAAGGAATTGGTGGCACATAAGCTCAAACTGGACTTGGTGCTCTAACTGGCGGTGTTTCTTCTTCCCCGTTTGAAATTGGTGCAAATTCTTCTTCAACCAGTACTTCTTTGCCATTTTTGTCTGGTCTCTTCACCTGTATTTCTGGAAGTTGTACTCCACTTCGAGTTGTTATGGCTTGCACTTGTTCCTTTGGATTTGTCAAGGTATTTCCTGGCAGGGTTCCTTGTGGTCGTTCTGTGATTTGCTGAGCAATTTGACCAATCTGTGTTTCCAATTTCTTGATAGATGCTTGTTGGTTCTGAAAGTTTGTATCAATTTGTTGGAAAACTTTATCTGTCTTCTGCATGTATTGGTTGAACATCTCCCCCAAACTTGGCTTTTTCTCTTGCTGGATATTATTCTGACCATTACCCTGTTGATTGTCTGACCATCTGAAATTCGGATTATGTCTCCATCCTGGGTTATATGTTTGTGAATAAGGATCAAACTTGCGAGGGCCATTCTGGATGTAGTTAACTTGTTCCTCTGGAAAGCCTACAGACATGCAATTTTCAGTCAGATGATTTGCTCCACAGTTCTCGCATGATGTGTTGGTTTTCATTCCATGTGCCCCTTGAGTTTGCAACTTCACAAGCAACTCCACTTATTTTGTTAACGCTGTTATTTGTGCATTGGTGGATGTTGTGCTGTCTACTTCGTACACCCCTGCTGCTTTCTGTGGCACTACTCTTTCGGATGAGAACATTGAGTGTGTATTGGCTATTAGCTCAAACAGATCCATTGCATTTTGTACTGACTTTCCTATTATTGAACCACCTGCAGATGCATCCACTTGAGCTTTTGACATTGGGTTGAGCCCAGTGTAGAAATATTGTACTTGATTTCCTGCAGGAATTCCATGATTTGGGCATTTCCTCATGAGTTCCTTGAATCTGTTCCATGCCTCATGATAATGTTCCCCTTCCTTCTGTTGAAAGGTTTGAATCTCCAATCTGATCTTTGCTACCCTGGCTGGTGGAAAGAATTTAGTGCAAAATTTTCTAGTCAGCTCCTCCCATGTTGTAATGCTTCCATGGGGTTCTGCATCCAACCATTCTAGTGTAGCATCTCTCAAGGTATAGTGAAATAGACGCAATTTGATAGCATCTTGATTAACCCCTGGTGCATGAAAGTTCTGGCAAGTTCTGAGAAATCTGGATACATGTGTATTCGGATTTTCATGAGGTAGCCCGTAAAATTGCAAAGTGTTGCTCATCAAATTGATCCATTCTGCCCTCATTTGAAAATTATTTGCCCCAAAGTCTGGATAAACTATGCTGGATCGTACAGGAGCTGCTATAGGTGTCAGAAACATGGAGACTGGTAAGCCTCCTTCATTTATTTCTTCCCGTTGTTGATGTGCCTGTGGCACTTCTCTTGCTCCTACGTTGCCAACTGGCCGAATTGGATTAGGAATCTGTTGTTCTTCAGCCATTTGATGGTGCTGTTTTTGCTTGTGTCCTTTGCGTCTCTGCCTGAAAGTACGTTCAATCTCCGAGTCAAACGGTTCAAGATCGTCGCTTTGAGTGCAGAGCATGCAACGAACACTTTTTTCTGTTGATAAAATTAAATAAACAAATCAAATAAATGTTGAAACTAAAACAAATTAAGAATCAAAGTAAATATCCCCGGCAACGGCGCCAAAAACTTGTTGTAAAATTTTCTATTGCAAGTGTACAATGTCAAACAAGTAATATAGTGGACCAAAGAGTCCGGATAATCGTTCCCACGAGGACTATACTTTAATGCCTAACCTAATTTATTTCAACTTTTATTTGATGAAAGTAAACCCGAAATTTGTGTGGTGATTGTTTTTAATCTAAAGAAAAATTCAAACTAAAATGTGATGTGCACAAAAACGATATAGAAGTTAAATAATGGGGAGAATGTTAGGGCAGAACATTTCACCTATTTGATCACCTTTATATTTTACATCAAGATTCATAACTAACGTAGTGTTCGATCGAATTCTCCTATTGTATTCAATTTAACCCTCTCGAGTTCTCATTGAGCCTATTTAATTAATTCAATTCCATATCTCTATGCAAATTGACATTTAATTAAAGGAAACATTGGTTCTAGGAATTCAATTATGACCGCAGCAATTAACATAGGTATCTCTACACATTATGCCAATTTACCGGAATTTACTACTTGGTCTAAATAACAATCCGCATCTCTACGCAATTATTATCCACGAAATCATTGAATAATTGGCCAAAAGATTCAAAGCATTGATAACATGAATAAATTCAACACATAACCATTTAAAAAACTAGAATCTTGAATTAAAAACATAAAGGTTCCCAAATAGATTACATGTTCGCCCTAACAATGAATTTAGCTATTCATAATACACAAGGAAATAGCTATAGTAATTATAGAATACATCACCGGATTTGAAGTAAAGATAGAGAAGAAGAAAATAGATCTTGCACCAAAATCCCTTCTTGTTCTTGTCAATCCTTCAAAGATGAGTCCTTTTTTTGTTTTCCTCCTTGAGTTTCTTGGTTGAATCTTCTCAAATCTCCTCTTTGATTGTTTCTCCTTCTTTGTAGATCTTGTTTGGTGTTCTTGTGCCTCTCCAATATTGTCCAACCCTAACAATGGTCTCCAAGAAGTCTATTTATACTCCTCCTCCCGTTTTTGCCCCTAAGGTTACTCTTTTTTATTTTTTAAACCGAAAAATTCCAAAAATTCCATCGCGGCGCCAGCATCACGGCACAGTAGCGCAGCTTCTTCTGTTTGTGGCGCCGCAGCGCCACAAAACAGAACCTCCGGCGCCGCGGCGCCACACCCATTGCCGAATGACCGTTTTGCCCTTTTTCCCCTTTTTTTGATTTATAACTCCATTGCGTTGTCTCTTTGTTGCTTCAAAACTATCTCCAAAGCTCTACAACACAACATGAATAAACACATCAAAAACGTTCACTTTTTAAAGAAGCTAACTTGTAATTAAGTCAAAAGTAGGATGAAAACTCGTGCGTAAACACACTCGTCAAATACCCCCAAACTTATCAGTTTGCTAGTCCTCGAGCGAACAAAAAGGAAAGTACTTAACCACACAAATAAATACTTAGTTAGATAGTTTGCCGTTAGGCTCAGCGTTGAGAACATTGCATCATATTCATTAGTGACTTCAAAATTGTTATGCAAGAGCTACATTCCACCTAATCAATGTAAAACGGGTGTGTGTGTGAGTAATTAGATGTAACGTGGTACAATCACAAGTTGATTCAATTCCCGACCTTGAAAGTCAATTATATCCTTACTTCGCTCGTGAGATTCACACACCCCCAAACTTGTTTTCTTTTCACTTTCCAAGGTGAATTCTAGAGTTTATTTTCAATAATAAATTCTTACACCGCTCAAGTTTGGTTCGATTTCACTGATTGTCATTCAACATATCAACAAACGAAGATTCTTCTTATTTTTGACCGCTTCTTCTGTTTGTGGCGCCGCAACACCACAAAACAGAACCTCCGGCGCCGCAGCGACGTGAGTATGGCACCGCGGCGCCACACCCATTGCCGAATGACCGTTTTGCCCTTTTTTCCCTTTTTTTGATTTATAACTCCATTTCATTGTCTCTTTGTTGCTTCAATGCTATCTCCAAAGCTCTACAACACAACATGAATAAACACATCAAAAACGTTCACTTTTTATAGAATCTAACTTGTAATTAAGTCAAAAGTAGGATGAAAACTCGTGCGTAAACACACTCGTCACATACAGTCACAAATTCAACTAAAGTTTGAAATAGCGGAAACGACAAGGTAAGTTCATAACGTTCGAATGAGTGAAATTTAAAAGTAAAATAAAAACAGTTAACTACTTTTATTCATTCATATCACCACTACCCATCAAATTCGGCCGTCTCCAAAATCTGCAAATATTGTTAAAATAACGGAATGAGCATTTCGAAGAAATGCTCAGTAAACTCATCGCCAGTAATTAATTTACAAAATAATTGAACACATAATTATGTAATCTATACAGTGATATTCTCATGGGCTTATTTTCGTTGAAAAAAAATCATAGGCTCGTTAAAATCATAGGGTGTGGGTAGTCTATCTCATGCATTTAAGCAAGTAAGTTATGCATAACATCATCCTATCTCATAAGAGATTCTCTTTCTTCTCATGCAATTAAGCACATAAGTTACGACAAGCATAACAATATAATCTATCTCATAAGAGATTCTCATCTTATGCATTAAAGAATATGAATTAGTGTTTCGAAATTTTTAAAGATTAAAAATGATAAAAATAAAATTTAGGGACTTGATTAGAATTTATTAAAACTGAAAATAAAAGTTTAAGGGCTAAAATTGAACTTTTCTAAAATAGGGACTTAATTAAAAATTTATTAAAACTGAAAATAAGAATTTAAGGATTGAAATGGATTTTTTTTTCAAAATCTAGGGGCTGATATATTTTAAAACTTAAATTCTAGGACTGTTTTCATTAAAAAAATCGAACTTTGGGACTGAAATAAATAGTTTTAAAACTTAGGGGACTAAAATAAACTAACTCCTAAACTTTAGGGCTAAAATAGTAATTTTTCAAAAATCAAATTTAATAAAAAATCTCTCTCTCTCTTTCTCGCGTAAGGAGGGCTGAGAGAGGAGAGGCGACGGGCTTCGCCCCTTTTGTCGCTTCCGGTTGGCGTCGCGCGGTGGTGCCGGTGGTGTGGAGGTGATGATTGGGGGGTTTTGGCATTCGGGTTGAAGGCTAATGGAGTCGACCGAAGCTTGGAGTTCGGGTTTTCTTGGGTTTTCCGGTGGCAATCGTTGGAGGATGGGTCGAGATATGAGGTAAGTTCGTGTGTCTTCTTATTTTCTTGGTTTTTTTTTTGATTTGGGGTTCGATTTTGGGTTGGAGGAGGGTTGTCGACTAGTGGTGTGTGGCTGCTCGAAGAATGGGAATGGCAGGTGGCTTTGGGTTGCAGTGAGGTGGTGGTGGTGTTGATGTGGTGGCTTGCAGGAGGTGGCTGTGGTGGTGGTTCGATTGGGGCTGGGTTGTGGGGATGGACAGTGGCCGTGTGCAACGGTGTGTAGGTTGGAGGTGGTGGTGTTGATGCTAGAAATTAGTTTTCTAGCATCACACGTGAATGGGCTAGGAATTGACTGCATGGAGGAGAGGAAATTTTGGAGTTTCTTACCCTTTGGCTGTTGGCCGCGGGAGTGAGGTTGAGGGGGGGAGAGATTGGGGTATATATACAGTAGAAGTCTAGGGCACGAATCCCTAGTGCAGTAAACGGACCAGAAATTGGGCCGGAAGAATTTGTCTAATTGGACTTAAAGAATTGGGCTAAAATAACCCTAATCGGACTAATTGAACGTTGGACCCGAAAAATAATACATCGTGTCTAATTTCGGATTTTAAAACGACAAGGAATTTAATAAATAAAAATATTTGAAATTGGGCTCGATTGTAATAAATTTAAATTAGGTCAACAACGGCTAGACGAACGCGCTTTTACTTTTAAAACTCGGGTTTAAGATTTAGCGACATGTTTTTCAAGAAGCATAAATAAAATTCTAGGTCGCTACAACCTTATCCCCTTAAATTAATTTCGTCCTCGAAATTTAAATTTACTTGATCTATAATATCTGGATACTTAGCCATAATCTCGTCCTCCTTTTCCCAGGTAGCTTCATCGCTATCCTGTCTACCCCATTGGACTTTGACTAAATGAACTTCTTTGTTTCTTAAGACATGGACTTTTCTCTCCACAATGCACATAGGCGTCTCCTCATAAGACAGATTCCTCTGAATCGAAATAGTCTGAAAATTTACCACATGGCTCGGGTCGTGGATATATTTTCTTAATAAAGAAACGTGAAAAACATTGTGTACGGCCGAGAGCTCGGGTTGTAACGCTAAGCGATAAGCCACGTTACCTACTTTTTCTAAGATTTCAAATGGACCGATAAAACGAGGTCTTAGCTTTCCTCTTTTGCCGAAATGGATAGTACCTTTCGTAGGAGCTACTTTCAAGAATTTCTCCAATCTCAAACTCCAAGTCTTTTCTCCTTTGATCGGTATAACTTTTCTGTCTATCTTTGGCGGCTTTGATCCGCAGTCTGATCTTCTCAATAGCCTCAACTGTCCTCTCAATCAATTCTGGACCTAAAATTCTTCTCTCGCCTACTTCATCCTAATAAACTGGTGATCGACAACGTCGCCCATATAGTGCCTCATATGGTGCCATACCAATAGTAGCCTGGAAACTGTTATTATAGGCGAACTCCACTAATGGAAGATGAGTCTCCCAATTACCACTCAAGTCTAGCACACAAGCTCTAAGCATATCTTCCAGTGTCTGAATAGTGCGTTCAGACTGTCCATCTGTTTGGGGATGGTAAGCTGTACTAAAATTTAATTTAGTACCCATTGCGACATGTAAACTCTTCCAAAATCTTGAAGTGAATCTTGGGTCTCTATCGGAGACAATGGAAGCTGGTACTCCATGAAGTCGAACGATCTCTTTAACATACAGTTGGGCTAATTGATCTATATTGAGAGTCATTCTGATTGGTAGGAAATGAGCTGACTTCGTAAGTTGGTCCACAATAACCCATATGGCGTCATGACCTTTTACTGATTTTGGTAACCCTGTCACAAAATCCATGGGAATTTTCTCCCATTTCCATTCCGGTATATCCAAGGGATTTAACAACCCTGATGGTCTCTGATGCTTAGCTTTGACTTGCTGACACGTCATGCATCGAGAGACAAACTTTGCAATGCAACCTTTCATGTTTCTCCACCAAAAGGTATTACGCAAATCACGATACATCTTTGTCCCTCCTGGGTGGCATGCATATGGTGCTGAATGAGCTTCTGTTAAAATCTCATTCTGGATATGTTCATCTTTCGGCACACAGAGACATCCTCTGAATATAAGCGCTTTATCGGCGGCAATCTCGAAACCTATTCCCTTGCCAGTCCCAACCTCGGATCTGATCTTTTCCAAGAACTTATCTCCGACTTGAGCTGCTACAATCCGACCTCTCAAGTTTGGTTTGACGATCAGATTTGCCAATTTGTTAGACCCTTGGACTGTTGGGACTCGCACTTCGATTCTTAAATTCTGAAAATCTCGAATCAATTGATCTTGCGTTGTTCCCAAAGCTGATAACTGTCCAACGTTCTTTCTGCTCAAAGCGTCTGCAACTTTGTTTGCTTTACCCGGGTGGTGAAGAATAGTGCAGTCATAATCCTTCACTAGTTCTAGCCATCGTCGTTGTCTCATGTTCAGTTCCTTCTGAGTGAAGAAATACTTGAGACTCTTGTGATCGGTGTAGATTTCACATTTACTCTCATACAGATAGTGTCGCCAAATCTTAAGAGCGTGTACAACTGCTGCGAGCTCTAAATCATGCGTCGGATAATTCTTTTCATGTGGCTTCAATTGTCTTGAAGCATATGCGATCACTTTGCCATTCTACATCAATACACAACCTAAACCATGTTTGGATGCATCACTGTAAATAACGAAACCATCGGACCCGTCTGGTATAGTCAATACTGGTGCTGAGACAAGTCTGATCTTAAGCTTCTGAAAGCTTTGTTCACATGGTTCTGTCCATTGAAACTTAGCTCCCTTCTTAGTCAACTGGGTCATAGGACATGCTATTTTAGAGAAACCCTCTATGAATCGCCGATAATATCCAGCTAATCCAAGGAAGCTTCTCACATCTCCAACATTTGCAGGTGTTGGCCAATTCGTTACAGTTTCAACTTTAGAAGAATCAACCTCAATGCCTTTAGCTGTAACAATGTGACCTAAGAAACCTATTCGCTCAAGCCAAAATTTGCATTTCTTGAATTTGGCGTACAACTTTTCTGCTCTCAGTGTTTCCAACACAATCCTCAAATGTTCTTCATGTTGTGCAGAATTTCTGGAGTAGATCAGTATGTCATCGATAAAAACAATAACGAATTTATCGAGATACTGATGAAAAACTCTATTCATCAAGTCCATAAATATTGCAGGTGCGTTCGTGAGGCCGAAAGGCATTACTGTGAACTCATAATGCCCATATCGTGTCCTGAACGCTATCTTTGGTACATCACTTGGCGAAACCTTTAGCTGATGGTAACCAGATCTCAAATCAATTTTGGAAAAGATAGTTGTACCCTTCAACTAATCGAACAAGTCTTCGATTCTGGGAAGGGGATACTTATTCTTTATCGTCAACTTGTTAAGTTCTCGATAGTCGACGCACATCCTCATGCTTTCGTCATTCTTCTTTACAAATAGAACAGGTGCTCCCCATGGAGATACACTTGGCCTAATGAAACCCTTCTCTAGCAATTCCTCCAACTGCACCTTCAGTTCTTGCAACTCTTTCGGCGCCATACGGTACGGAGCTTTAGAAACAGGGGCAGCTCCTGGTACCAAATCAATGGAAAATTCCACTTGCCTATCTGGCGGAGTACCCGGTAGATCGTCTGGAAAGACATCGCCATACTCGCATACTACTGGCACTGAATCCAAGGTAATCTCCTCTACGGGTTTGTCTTGAAGACTAACCAAATAGCCATGACAATTATCCTTGGCCAATAGCTTCTTCGCTTGTAAAGCCGAGATAAGGCGAGGAAGTGCTTTGATCTTCGTCCTGTGAAATCTGACTACTTCTTCACCATCTTTGCGAAAAATAACCTCTTTCTCGTGGCATATAATTGCGGCACGGTTGGTGCTAAGCTAATCCATACCCAGAATAATATCGAAATCGTTCATTCGGATAATATTCAAGTCTGCCTCTGAAACTTGGCCATCAAAATCTATTTGTACTGCTTTGACTATCTTATTGGTATCGATAGTTCCTCCTGACGGTAAACTAATCTCAAGAGTACTACCAGTTTCTTCTCCTATCAAGTTCAGTCTTCCTAAACATGCTTCAGCTATAAATGAATGCGTGGCTCCCGAGTCTATTAGAACATATATGGGGATACTAGAAATAGATAGTATACCTGTTATCATATTATCATGCTCAAAATGGGAAGAGAAATACAGTATGGAGAATAATTAAGACATGCACAAGAATACCAGAATAACTAGTATACTTGCAATCACGTCAGAATCCTCAGCTGCATCCATAGAAAATACTCTTGCTTTCCCTTTTCTGTTCTGGTCTGGGTTCGTCTTTTGATTGGAACCTTGGGCGGACGGGGCACGACAATCCGATGCAAAGTGACCCGGCTGGCCACACTTGTAGCAGACTCCCTTTCCAAAAAGGCACTCTCCCTTATGCGGCCTCTGACACTTAGGGCAGGGTGGAGTGAAATTGGTCATCTGTCTCCCTGCTGGTCCTAGATTCACTTGAGCCTTCTTCACGACATCTCCATAAGTTGGCAGCTCATGTGAACTGACAATCTGTCGGATATCAAGGCGTAGACCTCTCTCAAAACGCCGTGCCTTCTTGAACTCAGTCTCCACCAGATGTGGAGCATAACGCGACAGTTCTTCGAACTTCCTCTCGTATTCAGTTATGTCCATTTCACCCTGTACCAAACGTAGAAATTCGGACTCCTTGTGATCTCTGAGGGCTTGTGGGAAAAATTTATCCCTGATCTCAGCCTTAAATTTGTCCCAAGTCAGAGCTGCTAGTTGCTCTGAGCTCCTTGTTCGTGATGCAGATTCCCACCAGAAACCAGCTCTTCCGATTAACATGAACTCGGCACAAATTACCTTCTTATCTCCAGGGCAAGATATGTGCCTGAATATCTTCTCAATGCCCTGGAGCCACTCTTCCACTGCTAGTGGACTATCTCCTCCATCGAACGTAGGTGGGTGGTATCTTCGGAACTGTTCTATCGCTGGTATTGTGGGGTTAACTGGCTGTGGAGCTTGTCTCATCTCTTGCACCATGTTAAGTAATTCTTGAATGACATCACTTTGAGTTGGTGGTGCCATAACCTTCATAAAATTTTAAAAGTAGTTCATAAAGGCTGAATTAAGTGTACCAACAACATAAACGATATCGGATAACTCAAAAATGAAAATTGAAACCCAAATATCACTTTATTCAAAACTCGTCTTCGTTTAATGAAAATACATGGGTAGAAAGGCATGTACGCCGAACTTTTTTTTTTTTTTTTTTACAATAACATGTCGAGCCTACTCTAATTCCTATCTCTCTATTATCCTTCGGTTACGCCTGATTCAGCGTCCAAGAACTCTCCTAGCGCTGGATCAGCGTCTTCCTCAGCTTCTTCTTCTTCTGAATCTTCTTCGGGAGCAAATCCAAAGCGGTACTCAAAATACATGAGCCAATATGCCACAAATCTCGTGCAGAAGGTGTCATATTCCATTTCCACATTCAGAGATACTAGAGCATCTACATATATGTTATTAGCTACCTCTGCATAGTCACCTCGAAAAGTCGAGAGTAAGTGACGGATCGACCGGTGATTATTGGTCACATAGCCATGCTGTATGGCCTGCTCACGTACGATATTCAACTACTCTACATGTTAGGTAATTGTCCACTCAAGTTCGGGCCTGAAACGGTCATAATCCCTAATGGCTCGTTCTGCGTCACTGAGTGCATTTCTACGAATGGATGCCATGTCCTAAATCAATTATGCAAAGTCCAATTAAGCTGGGTTATTCATCTCTCCTAGTTAAAATTACGAGGACGTAAAATTAAAGAAAACTCTTTCAAATTATGCTCAAATTCGTCTTTCTTTCTTTATTTCTTTCTTTCTAATTCGGATACACTTTCTTTCTCTTTCTTTCTTTCTTCTAAGTCTCATAAAGCATCAAAACAAGTATTCGATTTAAAACAACATTTAAACTTCATAAACTTATTTACCTTTGGAGTCGGCTGATCGAGTGATGGCAGTGGCAACTTTCATTAATAAGAATTAAATAATGTGGAATGTCTCAAAAAAATTATATATATATTTTTTTTGAAAATTTGTCAGTCTACAGAAACGCAGACTGGCTCTGATACCAAACTGTAACGCCCCGAGTTCCGTGGACCCGGAACGCTACGTCATCATCTTTTTGCCCTAACTTAACTGAAAAAGTTTGGCGGAATAACTAACTTTTAAAAACATCACATTTAAAATTTGTGAACGTTAACGGCAATAAACCTCATTAGAATTAATTTAAAGAAAATTGATTAAACTTTAAACTCAAGTTTGAAATAGCGGAAACGACAAGGTAAGTTCATAACGGTCGAATGAGTGAAATTTAAAAGTAAAATAAAAACAGTTAACTACTTTTATTCGTTCATATCACCACTGCCCATCAAACTCGGCCTTCTCCAAAATCTGCAAATATTGTTAAAATAACGGAATGAGCATTTCGAAGAAATACTCAGTAGACTCATCGCCAGTAATTAATTTACAGAATAATTAAACACATAATTATGCAATCTATACAGTGATATTCTCATGGGCTTATTTTCTTTGGAAAAAAAATCATAGGCTCGTTAAAATCATAGGGTGTGGGTAGTCTGTCTCATACATTTAAGCAAGTAAGTTATGCATAACATCATCTTATCTCATAATAGATTCTCTTTCTTCTCATGCAATTAAGCACATAAGTTACGACAAGCATAACAATATAATCTATCTCATAAGAGATTCTCATCTTATGCATTAAAGCATATAAATCACATAAAATCACATAATACATGCAATTATAATTTAAACTAATTAATGGGGGCTAGTCTACCTTAATCTATCTCGAGTCGTAAAAATTGGAGCGGGAAGAAATCTCAAACTCTATCGTCCGTATGTTTCGTCTAGCCAAAAATAGAAAATAATTTTGAATTAGTGTTTCGAAATTTTTAAAGAGTAAAAACGATAAAAATAAAATTTAGGGACTTGATTGGAATTTATTAAAACTGAAAATAAAATTTTAAGGGCTAAAATTGAACTTTTCTAAAATAGGGACTGAAATTTATTAAAACTGAAAATAAAATTTATTAAAACTGAAAATAAGAATTTAAGGACTGAAATAGATTTTTTTTTTCAAAATCTGGGGGCTGATTTATTTTAAAACATAAATTCTAGGACTGTTTTCATTAAAAAAATCGAACTTTGGGACTGAAATAAATAGTTAAAACTTGGGGGACTAAAATAAACTAACTCTTAAACTTTAGGGCTAAAATAGTAATTTTTCAAAAATCAAATTTAATAAAAAATCTCTCTCTCTTTCTCGCGTAAGGAGGGCTGAGAGAGGAGAGGCGACGGGTTTCGCCCCTTTCGTCGCTTCCGGTCGGCGACGCCAGCGTCGGCGTCGCGCGGTGGTGCCGGTGGTGTGGGGGGTGATGATTCGCGGGTTTTGGCATTCGGGTTTGAGGCTAATGGAGTTGACCGAGGCTTGGAGTTCGGGTTTTCTTAGGTTTTCCGGTGGCAATCGTTGGAGGATGGGTCGAGATATGAGGTAAGTTTGTGTGTCTTCTTATTTTCTTGGTTTTTGTTTTGATTTGGGGTTCAATTTTGGGTTGGAGGAGGGTTGTCGACTGGTGGTGTGTGGCTGCTCGAAGAACGGGAATGGCAGGTGGCTTTGGGTTGCAGTGAGGTGGTGGTGGTGTTGATGTGGTGGCTTGCAGGAGGTGGCTGTGGTGGTGGTTCGATTGGGGCTGGGTTGTGGGGATGGACAGTGGCCGTGTGCAACGGTGTGTAGGTTGGAGGTGGTGGTGTTGATGCTAGAAATTAGTTTTCTAGCATCACACGTGAATGGGCTAGGAATTGACTACATGGAGGAGAGGAAATTTTGGAGTTTCTTACCCTTTGGCTGTTGGCCGCGGGAGTGAGGTTGAGGGGGGGGAGAGATTGGGGTATATATACAGTAGAAGTCTAGGGCACGAATCCCTAGTGCAGTAAACGGACCAGAAATTGGGCCGGAAGAATTTGTCTAATTGGACTTAAAGAATTGGGCTAAAATAACCCTAATCGGACTAATGGAACGTTGGACCCGAAAAATAATATATCGTATCTAATTTCGGATTTTAAAACGATAAGAAATTTAATAAATAAAAATATTTGAAATTGGGCTCGATTCTAATAAATTTAAATTAGGTCAACAACGGCTAGACGAACGCGCTTTTACTTTTAAAACTCGGGTTTAAGATTTAGCGACATGTTTTTCAAGAAGCATAAATAAAATTCTTGGTCGATACATTTTCAGTCTGCCATGCTTTGCTAGATTAACATAGAGGTTACAATTTAAATAGAAATAAAAAATTTTACAGCGGTAAACACATCTCTGCCAGATTCCAAGTCCACTTTTGCCTGAAAATCCTGAAGTCTTTCGTGCTAGAACATGAAGTGCTGTCTCACCATTGGGCTCTCTTTCAATGGCCAGTCCTGGGTTTTCTTTAACTATACGCAGAGCAACATCTGAAAATAGTAAATAGTTAGCCTCATCTATGCTGTTTTTTCAAATATTTATGTATTTGTTTGTCGATCAAATGCTATCTCACCATATAAATCAGAGCTAATAGTTGCAACTAGTAGCCCAGCATAGTCCTCTTTGGTAAGAGATTGGCTATCTGTTACTGGATAAAGATACCAGACCACGTCTCTATATCCCAATAAAGCATTAATGTGTAGGGGTGTCACTCCTTTGCTACCTCTTATCATAGGCAAGTAACTGTTTTTTTCTACCATTAACTCTGCAATTTTTGTAATATTAGATGCAACAGCAAAGCAAAGTGCAGTATTTTCATCTTATTTTGAAGTGCAAAATCCAATGGATCCATCATTTTGACCAATTGTTCTACAAATATTATCTGTTTTGCGCCTGCTGAATATGCAGAACACTTTCCCCGCCGTTTGTGATCCTTGCAGTTATTGCTTGAGGATGTACATAAAAAATAAAAAAATAAAAATTAGCTCCTTCCCAATCACCCTTGAGTGCAGCATGGTATAGAGGCACATACATTGTAAGATTCCTGGCGGAATTAGTCCCCTCTAATGTTAATGAACAAGAGGCCTAAGTCAGAAAACCAATATAATTATGTTGGTCAATGTATACAAAATGATGGCAGCGACAGAGAAATCCAGTGGAAAATACATCATTTTTCTATTATGCTATTGGCAATATAAACATATCAAGTGGAGCAAAAAAAAAAAAAAAATGCAAAATACAAATGTTTCCCTATGCAAACAGAAATATTACATCCATAGGCCCATGAAACCCCAAATTTAGCCATAGAATCTTTTGGTAAAAGGAGTTTACTTACGGGCTCCCTCGGAAAATGAAATGAGATGTGCTTGTGTCCCGGCAGGAACGGAATGTATGGAAGTTTGATTTGGGATTTGACCACTGGAACAGTAGGTTAGCTGAACTGGAACAAGAGGGTAAGAAGTGATTCCAGTGTTGTTCAAGTCTGGTTCTTCGGAACCACCGGATGCCGGGATGGAGTTTAGTTCCCGGAAGCAGGACTGAATAGAAAGAGTTCTCGGAATTTGAAACTTGCTCAAGTTTTCCATTACTAACAACCAGCTCAACTACTACTTCAAGCTATGGAAAGAAATAATAGCCAAAGATTTTAATTCCTTTTTCAAACGTTGGACACAAAGGTGGTCGCATGTGTGCAATCATTATTGCCTCAAAAATGATCCAAAGACGGAATGTCCCTATCTATAGAATAAGGAATTAAATGTGAAAGGGTAAATTGATCATTTTAATATAATTTAGTCAATAATTGCTGAATTTTGCTATGTGTAGGTCAGTAGGTATAATGAGGGGTCTGTACACCAAACTGTACATGTAGCAGTTTTCATAATTGCTGCTCCTTTCACTAACAAACCACTGCGTAACGGTAACAAATTGAATATTGTTGTTTGTACAACATGGTGTACACATATTAAGGTTGCAACAAATTTGATTAAAATCTGGTACCAAAATCTCACTAAAGCTAAGAAGCTAGAATGAATTTTTCAATATGAGGTCAAGTCGGTTAGTTTTAGAAACTTCCCACCAGCTGAAAACTTATTGAGCAAGAAAATGCGCAATCAGTGCAAGGAAAATTCCTAAAAGATGTGTGATGTAAAGAATTTCAGATCCATTTCCTAATTTGAATTTAGATTTTTTTAACATAAAAGACGTGAAAAATAAGTGCAAATCTACCTTGTTTACATTCTTCGCTTTTAATTTTGACAAACGAGTTTAATATTTTTTCGAGTAATTTCACCTAACTCTAAAAGAAGTTTTATGACATGAATAAATTATTTTAAGACTCTAACTCCATCTCATAGCAAGTTTAACCTACAATTATGCTATAAATTGTGAGAAGAGGGAATAAGAGAGCGATTGAAATCACAATAAACTTAAAAATGTTTAACCAAAATCTGCAGTCACAACAAATACTTAAAATGTTTAACCAAAAATTCCACGACCAAATTATTCTTGATTTTCTTCTTGGTTTGTTCAATCTTTGGGTCTTTTGCTATATAAATCTTAGCATTTATATCTTTGAAAAGAAGTTAAATATTTTTTCTGGTGTAAGGATGATGGTGATGGAATGAATAAATATATTGGTGAATAATAAATAGGATATTTATACCGTTTTACTCACGGTTATTTACATAAATAAGAAAATTGTGGAGCACCTAATATTTATTGTGATGGTAATATAAGCACCCTTTGATGAATAAGAGATAACCTGATTGGAGGACAAATTTACGACCCAGGAATCAATTTAGGTAGCCATGTCCATACTTGGAAAATGAATCCTTAGAAAATCTGAGATTTCTAAATTAGAGGTCTAAGGTCACTCAAGTTGGTGTCATGTTTACAATATGAGCATGTCTTAACCCCAAGTCCATGTCTGGAGAAGCTAGTACAACCTTACTTGTTCCACATTCTACACTCATACCTGAAATATAAGTTAATTTGATCGATTGTAGACATATAGACTTCAGTAAGGAACACCAAAATATGTGTCATTTCGATTAGCTATTCCTATGCTAGCTTATCTCATATCGATGCAATATTAGAAGGAATATTATTATATTTAGCTTCCAATTTTAATTCTTATTTTAGGAAATATAATTAGGTTTAATTTAATTGCTTTTATTAGATCTTCTCCTTTTTAAGATATAATATTCCTGACACTATATAAAGGGCTCTTTCAACAACGTTCACTTTCTCAAATCAAAAAGGGAACAATACATAAATAAGGTTTTTAGTATGATGAATTCAATAATAAGGTAAAATGTTTCAAAATTCAAAAATCAGGTTTTCTATTAAATTTTATTTATGATTTGATTAATTAACTAATTATTTAATTAATTAAATATATAAAAGTCACAAATTTGTGCAATTTGGTCACAAATACATTTATTGGTCACAAATTATTTCCGAGGTCACATATCAAAATTTTAATAGGTCACAATATATTTTCGAAGTCACAAATCGATATTTTAATAGGTCACAATTATTTATAATTTAATTAATTATTTAATTTGGTCACAAATTAAAGAATTTTTAGGTCACATTATTTTTGAAGTCACATATCAAAATTTTAATAGGTCACAGTATATTTTTGTAGTCACAAATCAGTATTTTAATAGGTCACAATTATTCCACGGGTCACAATTCAAGAATTTCATAAGTCACAAATATGTGACCACCGCCTCCGCCACCGTCGCCGTCGCCACCAAAACCACCACCACCACCACCACTCGACGCCAAAACCACCATCTCATACAAATAAACAGAAAAACACCACCGCACCAAAATCCATCACATCGCCGCCGCCACGACCACCTAACAAATCTGAAAATCGACAGTCAGATCTGAAAATTTGAAAATCGCCACCATCACCACCTCTCAAAAACACCATCCAAAAATCCAATCTGAAAATCACAAACACCACCGATCTGAAAATCACAAAAAATCATCGCACATCCACGGTATACGACAACGGCCGTGGGGCAAATAGGCGGCAGAGATGCGAGACCTCGGCGTGTATGGCGGCAACTGACTCACATCTCGCATCTGCGTGGAAGTGCTTCGCCGTGTCATTGTCTATTCATCACAGCAACGCCGGCACCTTACATCCGGCGAGATGCTGCGATAACATCCAGTGACGGCGGCGGGTTGTAAAAAGAGAGAGAGAGAGAGGGGAGGAGGCGCCGGATCTGGTGTAAAGAGAGAGAGAGAGAGAGAGAGAGAGAGAGAGAGAGAGAGAGAGAGAGAGAGAGAGAGGAGGAGGAGGAGCCGGATCTCTAGAGAGAGAGAGGGAGGGAGGAGGCGGCGGCTGGTGTAAAGAGAGAGAGAGGGTGGAATGAAATTTTTTTAGCTAGGGTTTATATATATATATATATATAATTAAATTTTAAATTATATTAATTTATTAATTAAAACCTGATTTATGTATTATTAAAGTTGATTTTGGATTTATGAAAATGGTATTTTAAATACCTGTGTAGATGTAATTTCCTCAATCAAAAATCCAAACCAATGGGTTTCATCACTATATACGCCACCTCCCATCCGATCCACCTCTCATCCAAATCCTATAACCACTTTCATACACAATTTTTTTTTAAAAAAAACATATGTCAGCCACCCAAACTACAACATTGATTAGCATCAGCAAAAAATTAAATAAATAAAAATCCTGCTCATACATAGTATTCATGGGTACCGTTCATGCTAGAAAATGTAGTTTTAGTTTTTTTTGATCAATTTCAAAAAAAAAATAATAATAATAATAAATAAAAAATTAGTACTAATGGCTGCTGCTAATTCATCTATCTTAGCCCTTGTTTTTCTAAAGTTATATGATGATGTTCTTAAAACACCATAATATTTCAACATTAGCCCACCTCGTAACAAGACCTAACCCTCAAACCCCAATAGACCATCATACACAACATACCTAAAACAGACCAATGCCACACTTGGCCCATATATCCTAACCATTGAACACATAACAGATCCCAAACTACCTAACCCACTACTATACAAACAGCTTAACCATTCACATCTCAATCCCAATTCACTCAGCCCATTACAAGCCCAGTACCAGCCCCACCCATTACAACCAAGGATCATGCTACACTTACTTACACTCTCTTACTAACTCTTTTACTTACCACTCACAATAGGAGGTGCGGACCACATTATCGGATTATTTTATTCACGCGGAGCCCATCATGTAATGTGAATAGTAAGTAATGCATGTAGTAATCCATTTTGTACATTTAGTTTAATCCTACAACCTAATCTACTTGTCTTCAACCTCGTAGACTCATCTACAATCTCTATTGTCGGCGCCACATATACTAAAGCCGACAAACCACAATCCACCCCTCTATTACCACCCTAACACCGTCAACACCAACCACACCCCTCCCTTGCAATTGTTCCATCTACCCGTCGATCATCATATCAATCTCACCTCCATACCCTACACTAATCAGCACCGCCTGTCGTTTCTCCCATCGAAACCCTCTGCAAATCTCTACCTTCAACCGTAACCCAACTCCCCAACAACCGTTGGGCACTCCATTTTGCGTAGATGTGTCTAGAAAACAGTAGAATCTGAATATGGTGTATGCATTGTGCACTAATAAAGACAAGTCGAAACACTAAGGAGAGAAGAAGCTAATATAGATAGCCGTGTATTGTCTTTTCGGATTACAAAACATGGACAAAATTTCAAAAAAGAAGAGTTAAACTATGCACAAAAAATATAGTTTTAAGGTGGAAGATGGAGGAAAACTCTATCACATATTTGCATGTGCCTCGTATATGAAACTAAATCTTATTTATAGGTTGTTAAACAACTCTTCCCAAGAGTTATAATCCTTCACAAGAATCACAACTTTATGTATTATAAGTTAAACAAGAAAATTAGGTTGAAAATACATCAAAACACTGGAGGAATGGGTGCCAAAGAACTTGTTCTAGGGAGAGTCACGGACATCGCCCACAAGCGTGGGGCGGATTTCAGGTGTCATTAGCGGCTGCCTAGTAGCTTGGGGTAGCCGCTGCCGCTGGCATGAAGAATACATGCATGCTGCTCTCCAGCTGCCCAAATGCATTGGGCAGCCACCAAGGCCTCGGTGATCCAACCTAGTCTTCACCAAACTTTTTCCTTGACTCTTGGAAGCTCACAAACGTATCTAACAATGTCCAAAACCGGTGTTATTTGAAAATTCTGCAACAAGATTTAACTTCTTTTATAAAACGAGCCTCTATAATCAAATGCCTAAAGCTGTTCCAACTAATTTACAAAGAAATAGCTGGAAAACTCACTGCCATATCACTCTATGGTAATTTCTTCAAGCATTTTAGGTAAATTAAAGTACCCATAATTCTTCAAAAAAAGAATACTAACCCATCTAAAGTACACAAATCTGAAACAACAATCACAAGTGGTAAACTAATTTGCACAAGTCAAAAGTACAATTACAAAGAGGTGTCCTTTGCTTTACTCTGTTATCTCATAATAGAATAATCAGCTTATAAATAACCTAAAAAAGTCTCTCCTTCCTTTCCATGGAAAATATTCCTGATCCATAAGTAGAATGCAAAACATCTGCCAACAAAGGAAACTGTAAGAATGCAAATAGTGTAACTGGAACACAAGCAGTGAGAGCAATCGGGATAATAATCCAAGCCAGTTGATGTCCAACCACAATGAAAAAGCTTGCACTAAAAGCTAGTAGCATTGATGCTATAGAAAAGAAAAGTGTTGTTAGGCCAATAATCAGCCTCTTAGGCAAGGACTCAAGGAAATCTTCTTCAGCATAACGCGAGGTGAGGATAGATAAGAACATCAATATGGATGTCACAGAGGAGAACAGAGCAAGTGCATCTGATATGGAGAAAATTATAAATGACTTGTCCTTAAGGAACATAGGGGTTCCTGTATTATTGTTGTTGCCCCCTGGTACCGTAAAAATTGCTGCAAACATTACTGTTGTAATAAGTGTTGCAACAAGCATGCAGGATGATGCTGTATCCTTCATCCATTTCTCCCCACTCTTGACTAATCCCTTGTGTTCCTGAGTAAATAGCATTTGGGATGTTCTACCTTCTGAGTCTTTCATTTCCTTGTATAATGGCTGCATATTCTTCTCAACTTCCTTTGAATGTTAATAAGAAGAAGAGTCAAAACGCATAGAAATCAATTTTAATTAACTTAAAACGAGCAAGAATAAATTTTGAACACAATTTGAAAGTCACCTTAAACCACAGCAACTCCCGTTGCATTTGAAGTGCTGCACCAGAGACAATTTTCAGTCTGTTTGAAGGAGCCAAGTGCAGCATGTTACAATTGTTGGGGTTCTTATAGGATGTGATCAAATCTTTGTGCGCTCCTATGTCATAAAGAAGTTTGAAGATTTTTTCTTGGCGATGAATAACCGCAATGTGAAAAATGCTCCGACTTTGCTCATCAACTTTCCAAATGAGATCAGGATAGGAGAGAAGAAGCTCCCTAATGAACTGAAAGTTTCCGAATTCTGCAGCTATGAACAATGGCCGTGAAGGGATCCTGAGTAACTTCCCAATTTCTGAATCATCCAATAAGAAGAGAACCTGTTTCCAAAAGAATTTTACCAACTCCAAGGCTTGGGATTGCATCAGCGTTTTCTCAATAACTCCCTGGATTCCTAGAGTTTCAAGGAAACAAAAATCAGAATCACCAAAATTGATGAACATGCTTATTGTGGGACTTGTAATGTATTTGATACCTGTTAGGTCGACAACCCGATTGAGAAGTCCAAAGTTGCTAGTGCGACCAGACTTTTTCCACAGTTTTGCACTCACATCTGAAATATAACTAAAGGTTTATTGACTGTAGATTTATAGAGTACTTGATTCAATATGAACACATAAACGCGAGTGCGTTTCAAGTTTTCCATTGCTTTGCCAGATGATTAGCCTATGAATGCCATTCTTGAATGTTGATGCGTATTATAGAAGATATTAAGACATAGTTGGAATTAGTTTTAACATATATTTGACTACATAAGATTCTTAATATTTTCCATTGGCCTTTTCAGTCAAAATGAGCTTTGTGATCCAATTGATCTGTCAGGGATGTGAGCGTCAAACAATTATAACTAGTTGTCTTAATCCAAGACTTTCAGAAAATTAACAGTGGTAAAAATTTAAATAAAAATGTAAAATCTTACAGCGATAAACACATCTCTGCCAGATTCCTAGTTCACATTTGCCTGAAAATGCTGAAGGCTTTCTTGCTAGAACATGAAGTGCTGTCTCGCCGTTGGGATCCCGTTTAATGGCTAGTTCTGGTTTGTGTTCAAGTATACACAGAGCAACATCTGCAAATAGTAAACAGTTAGCATCATCTATGTTTTTTTTATATATTTGTTTGTCGATGGAATACTATCGCACCATATAAATCAGAGCTAATAGTTGCAATTAGTAGCCCAACATAGTCCTCTTCTGTAAGAAATTGGCTAGCTGTTACTGAATAAAGATACCAGACCATGTCTCTATATCCTAATAAAGCAGCCATGTGTAGGGGTGTCACTCCCTTGCTCCCTCTTATCATTGGCAAGTAAGGGTTTTTTGCTGCCATTAACTCTGCAATTTTTGTAATACCAGATGCAACAGCAAAGCAAAGTGCAGTATTTTCATACTTATTTTGAAGTGCCAAATCCAATGGATTCATCATTTTGACCAATTCTTCTACAAATATCATCTGTTTTGCCCCTGCTGCAATATGCAGAACTCTTTCCCATCCCTTTGTGATCCATGCAGTTATTGCCTCAGGATGCAGACTGAAAAATTCTTTTGCTTTTTCCCAATCGCCTTTGAGTGCAGCATGGTATAGAGGCACATACTTTGCAAGATTCCTGGTGGATTTAGTCCCTTCTAATGTTAATGAACAAGAGGCACATGTCAGAAAATTAATATAATTACGTTCATCAAAGTATACAAAAGATTTCAGCACTAGAGAAACCCATTGAAAAGAACATAATTCTTTTCTGTTCAACTATTGACAAAATAAACATATGAAGCGGAGAAAAAAGGGCGAAAGACAAGTGTTTCCCTAAGCAAACAGATATTTATTACACAGGGAAACCTGGAGTTCTCATCCCTCAAGAGCCCACAAATCCCCTAATTTAGACAGAAATTAATAAAGAATCTTATGGTAAAAAAGAGTTTACTTACCGACTCCCTCCGAAAATGAAGTAAGATGTGCTTGTGTGGTGGTAGGAACTGTATGCATGGAAGTTTGTCTTGGGAAGTTTCTAGGTAGAGCTGCCATTAGACCATTGGAACAGTAGGTGAGCTGTACTGAAACAAAATGGTCTTCGCCACTTCCAGAGGCTGGGGTGGACATTGTTTCAGGGAAGCAAGATTGAATAGAAAGAGTGTTGGGAACAGGGGCGGATTCAGCACCCGGCGAGCCCCAAAGGTCACGCGTGCTGGATCCGCTGGAAAGAAATTTTTTTGTTGACAGCAGGTGAAATATTTATATTAAATATCTGATAATTCATTTTAATTACAAACATCCTTGATAGTTTAGTTGGTTGGCACTTCCTCCTTTTAAATTGGAGGTTCCAAGTTCGAAACACCACCTGCAGTTTCTTTTTCCATTTTTATAAAACATCATTATCATCATTAAAGCCACCTGCAGGCTACAGATTTTTTGTCTTTTCTTTTCAATTTCTTTTTCTTTTCTTTTAAAAATCATTGTCTTGCAGTATTTTTTTTTTTTTTTTAAATCATTGTGTTGCAGTTTCTTTTTCTTTTAAAAATTGCTGTCTTCATTAAATTCCCATGTAATTTCTTTTTCTTTTCTTTTTAAAATATAATTGTCATCATTAATGGGTGCATTAATTTCAATAATTTCAACTTTGTTAATATAATAATACTTGTTTAATTAACTTTAATCGTAAACTGAATATTGACGTTTTGTCAATATATTGCATGTTTGATTGAAAAATAAATTAGGACATTTTGAAAATCATAGAACGATTTTTTTATCCGAAATGAAAGTTGGTCCCTAATTCTGATTCTAGTGCTGTATTTAGTTCTAGTCAGTGCGATTTTTTGAATATTATTTAATTAAATATTAATAAACAACACCATTATCACGAACGTTGACCGTTGAAAGTAAGCATTCAACGTTCGCGGTCCGCCCTAGCTGAACTCGAGCTCTGGATTCGCCCCTGGTTGGGAATTTACTTATCGGAAAATTAAATAAATTTCAATTCCCATCCAAGAATCTGCTTTGTGTTTAGATAGAAACTGTGATAGGAATTATACTTTAATTCAAATCTGCAAACTCTTTTGTTATTCCTGTAGTTCCAACAATCCCGATCTGCCTCCCACAGCTGTCCAATTGTCTAGCCTCCAATGAAATCCACACAGGGAACAAGATTGAGAGAGAAAACTAGAGTTTACTTTTCTTGTGCTAGCAAGAATAATGAAAATCTATCACCTGTTTACAAACTCTAGCAGCTTATTTATATAAGCCCAAAATGGCTTGGTCCGTCCTACAACTTAACCCGGTCCAATATTTAATTAATCCAATTAATTAAATCCGGTCTATGAATTAATTAATCCAATTAATTAATTCGGGCCTTCTAATAAGCAATCCAATTAATTAATTATCCAACTCTTGTCAATTAATTAATTGGCGGATCCCAAACTTCTAGTTCTCCTTTTGTGTGTGACCCACTAGGTTCCCAATCACGATGCCTAACGACGTGAATTATTATTTCGATCTAATCAAAATCGATAAATCAAAACACCCTTTTGATTTATCACTAATTCACATTCGTCATCCCAGATTGACATCTAGCAATGTGTCAGGGCAATACGTGTGACGAAAAATGTCATGTGGTATGACAACCAAACTCGTTCGTTTATCGTGAAACTATAATCCCTTCGTCAATATGATCCGATCAATTACGAGATATGGATTGTGTCAATCTCGATTATCGATCATATCTTTCATTCCACTTATTAAGTCAATGTAAGTCGAAAACTCCTTTTCGACTTATAGGTATACCTTGGCCAAGGATTTTGTTATTAACTTAATTGGATGAAATGTAGATCATAAACTCTTACTATCTAAGAGCGATGAATCCTCTGTTGATCATTCACAACCTTCATATGATTCTTGACATATCCGAACGATGCCGTATTAGCGGTCCTTGACAGAGCATCTTCCAGTATCACCAAAGCATGACTGTCCCCACATAAGGTACTATGATAATTTCAAGTCGAAGGATCAATTCCACTACCGAACGTTAGAGATTAACCACTGACACTCAGATAGTTATCCATGTAGAATCTCTCAGCGGGTCTCCAATGTTTTATTTTATAACAAAACATTCACATGTTCATTTAAGTGTCACCACACTTTAACTTATGAGATCAGCTACTTACTTCACAAGTAAGGAATGCCACACGTGGTGGTCTTTCCGTAATAACGATATTCGTATCTCGTTATTACTTACGACTACGGATGATTTAAGATTCAACCATATATAATTTGTATCTCACAATCACAACTCCTTGTGATTAACAAATTACCGAGACTTGAATCTACGGACTTTATTATTTAACTAGTTATTGCCCGTACGATGTACGGGTTAGATTATTTTGTAGGAAGTATTAGCATGTTAAATGCGTGAAATTATGTTTTATTTTAAGGTGTGAGATAAGATAGAAAAATTGTTTTCAACATATAAATACATTTTTGTATTTATTTCTGTTAAAGCAGTAGGAAAATAATGTGTTATTTATAAAATGAGTGAAAAAATAATAACTTGTGAATGTGAATAGCTACATATTTGTACTTTATGTATATAATAAGAAAAACAACTACATATTACAACTGTATAATCAATAGACAAATATGTTGAAGAATTGAATATACAAAATATAAAAAAAAATGAAAATTTCAATGAATATGAAGCCAACGGTTTTGAAATATTATAATTGGGTAGAGGTTCACTTTATCTTATAACTATATTCAAATGAAAATGATTAAACATGATAAAGGGAAAAAAAATTTTGAATGTTTATGGCTCATTACGGAATATCAAACGAAGTCGAAATATTACATTCTTAATATCATTTTCAAGTACTCA
Organism: Osmanthus fragrans; assembly: GCA_019395295.1. Lineage (NCBI taxonomy): Eukaryota > Viridiplantae > Streptophyta > Magnoliopsida > Lamiales > Oleaceae > Osmanthus > Osmanthus fragrans. Next base: position 20,265,263 of record CM033350.1, on the reverse strand, counting down.
TTGCCTATTATTTCACGATATTGATGGTGTGCGAAACGGCCAATCGTAACAAATGTTACGGTGTTTCAAAGTACGTCGTTTGAAACTAATATTTAAAAATAATATTTCGAGAATTTTGATAACAATCTAACTTTAAAAATTCAAACGAAGTCGAAATATTATATTTTTAATATCAAATGAAGTCTAAATGATATTGAAGATTTATCGATTCGACCAGCGTATAATAATTTAGGAATTTTTAAAGTTAGCTTGTTATCAAAATTCTCGAAATATTAGTTCTACTTTGACGCGCCGTAATATTTGCTACGATTGACCATTTCGCACACCATCAACGTCGTGAAATAATAGACCGTGAGTACTTCAAAATAATATTAAGAATGTAATATTTCGACTTCGTTTGATGTTCCGTAATGAGCCTGACAATGAAGACAAAAATATAAGTAATATATTAAAAAACGAGTTATACGTCTTTTTTAACACACGCGTTTGACGTCCGTTTAACTATTTTCGATATTCATTTACATCATTCGATATATCTGCGATATAGTTCTCGAAATGAGTTTCGAGAGGATATAAAAGATTTATAGATTCGGCTAGCGTAGAATAATCGAAGAATTTGTAAAGTTAGTTTGTTATCGAAATTTTCGAAATATTAGTTTGGAACAGCATACTTTGACGTAACGTAACTTTCGCTAAGATTGGCCGTTTCACACACCATCAACGTCGTGAAATATTACGTCGTTAGTTCTTCAAAATGATATTAAGAATGTAATATTTCGACTTCGTTTGATATCCCGAATTAAGACTCAAATAAAGGCTAAAACATAAGTTTCTGAAAGGAAAAAAAAAAAAAAGCAAAAAAATTGAAAAAGGCATGTCTCGCACTGTGCGAGACATGTGCGAGACATGCCTGCATGTCTCGCACAGGCATGTCTCGCACAGTGCGAGACATGCACTCGCACTGTGCGAGACAAATTTTTTTTTAATTTTTTGTTTTTTTTTTTTTTTAAACACTCACAATTTTTTTTTTTTTTTTTTTTACAAAAATATCTAGTTATTTTTTTTTAAGTGTATAGAGAAAAAAAAAATTAAATAACAACTTTTTTTTTTTTTTTTAGTAATGTATAGCAAAAAATTACAAAAAAGCAAAAAATCACACGGTAAAAACGACGCCGTTTTTAACGAGAGTTTCTACAGTATTTTTTTCTTCACTCTTTTTATATATAGGGGATATAATAGATCTTTCCATAATAAATGCATTAAACATATATCAAAAATACTTATGCCCAAAGTTGATTGGACCTAGGGCATAATACTTACAAACTCCCACTTGCACTAGATCCAATCGCTTATGTATCTAATATCATAAGAGCTCACATGACGATCATGTTTATATTGCGACAACTCCTTGCCAATGGATCTACTATATTATTAATTGTGAGAATTTGTTCTTTCTTTTACGTCATTTCTTTGTACTGTCTCTTTGATGAGATGGTACCGCCTCAACACTTGTTTGGATCATCGATGAGACCTTAGTTCCAACAATGCTAGGAACTATTCCAAGTTCATTAATGAACTTCTTGACCCATACTACAACATTTGTTACTTCTAAAGCAATGGTGTATAAGGCTTTCGCTATTGAATCAACGGTGGTTTCCTGTTTTGTACCTTTCCAATACACCATTTAAGAGTAAATCAATATCCTGATTGAGATTTGCTATCTTTCTAGTCTGACTAGAAGTTAGCATCAGTGTATTCATGAACTCTCAGTTCATTTTCTCCATATAAAATCTTCTCAAGATTTTATTTTTTGTAGATTGCGATGAATTAAGCAATCTTCTAGATCTATCTCTATAGATCAAGTTGCTTCTCATATATCTTTATGAAGAAATCTTTTAACAACCACAACTTCAACGATTGAAACGTAGGAATGTCGTTCCTATTAATAATATTAGGAATGCGACAACGCTCTCACTATTTTCTTGTAAACACACACAACTCTTCACTTTTGATAAAATCAAACATTTTGATTTTTCTATCAAATCGAAGATTTCAGCTCCAAGAGGCCTGCTTCAATCTATACAAGAATTGATTAAGCTAACATACTTTGTAAGCATATTTGGATTCAAAACTTTCGAGTCGCGTCATGTACACTTTCTCTTGCAGGTTCCTGTTAAAGAATATAGTTTTGACATCCTTTTACCATAACTCATAGTTATGGTATGTAGCTATTGCAAGCAAAATCCGAATGGACCTTAGCGTGGCTATAGACAAGAAAGATTCATCAAAGTCAACTCTTTGTCTTTGTTGTAATATTTTGCTATTAGCTTCGCTTTGTATGTATGGACGTTTACATCCATGTTGACCCCTTTTACATAAACTCATTTACAACTTATGGGTTCTATCCCATCAGGCGGTCGATCAAGGTTTAAATCTTGTTCACATACATCAAGTCCATCTTGGATTTCATGGCCTTTCGCCATCTCCTTGAGTCAACACTTGACTTTATTTTGTGTAACCAATAGGTTCATCATCCTCGATTAATAATGCTTGATTAGTAATCATGGGCTCATTCCTTCTAAGAGGTTGAATGATCCCATAAGATTTACATAGAGTTGATCTGTCCTCAGAAGTCTTTACTTCCAAATCAGGAGTATGTCCCTCATCAGGTGTGAGATCACACTCAGATTTATCTACTTGGTCAACCATATCTGCGGATTCTTGAACTCCTTCAAAATCCATTATACTCTTACTGTCCTCTCCTAGAATAAACTCTTTTTCTAGGAGTTTAACATGTCTTGAGACGAACATCTTCTTCTCAATGAGATTATAGAATTGATATCCAATTTTATCTTTTGGATATCCCACAAATATTTATTTATCGAATTTAGCCTCAAGCTTATCCGAATCAGTGCGCTTCATAAGCGTCATAGCCCCAGACTCTCATATTTGACAAGTTGGGCATTTTGCTTTTCCATAACTCGTATGGAGTTTTGTCGACCAACATAGATGAGAAACGATTTAGTGTGTAGAACATTGCAATCAATGCATGGCCCCAAAACCTTTTGGAAGGTTTGCACGACCTATTAATTAATCGCACTATATCTAATAGTTTGCGATTTCTCCTCTCAGACACAACATTGTAGTGTATGTAAGGAGCTCGCTGCAAGAGAATCACATTCTCTTTTAGATAATCTAAACTTTATTCTTAAGATATCTCCACCTCGATCAGATCTTAATGTGAGAATATCTTTACTAATTGTTTCTCTACTTCTAACTTGAATCTCTTGAATATTTCAAGAGTTTCATGTTTAAGTTTTATCAAATATACATGACCATTTCTGAAATAGTTATTAGTAAGTGTGATAAGAGAAACTCATCTAGCATTAATCGACATGGATCCACATACATCACTATATATTAGATCCAGCAATTGTGCAGACTTTTCACCTTTTAAGTAAAATGAGATTTGGTCATTGTGCCTAATAGCCACAATCACATTTGTCAAATGATTCAAAATCAATTGACCTCAAATATACATCTATATGTAATTAGTTGACTGAGTCTACAATGCTAGATATAGGTTGTATTCAGATTATCACCTTTATGCCTCTACATTTCTATACTTACTATAGAATACTCAGTATTTAGAATATAAACGTTATTTTGTAATTCACCATAACCATTAAGATAAGAGGGAATAACAATTGTCCTTAACATTAATATCGTTCATGTCCAAACATTAAATTCAAATAATGTTCTGGTATTGGTGAATCCAAACTAACATTTCTCTAATTCAAATACTTAGTTTAAAGGCAATGGTAGGAAGTATGCTTCTACAGATAATGCAACAACATTTGCTCATTTTCAACGTGTAGGCCAACCTCCTTTTTGTGCAGTGGTCTACTTCCATTTAGCTTCTGCATACTTATACAAATATGAGATTCATATCTGGTATCTAATACCCAAGAGACTAGTGAAGTAGATATAAGCCTTACCCAAGTGGATTTGATAATGTCCTTATTCACTTTGACTGTCTTAGCCATCTTAGATGCTTTCCTAAAGTCCCCTTTAGAATTTCTCTTAATATCCTTTGAGGAATCAATGGCTTGCCCAATCATAACTTTAATATTGGGCATAACAGTCTTAAGCAACTCAATAAGTGTGCACTTGAGTTTATTAATATCAAAATTCATAATTCGGTATAAATAACTCTCTGACAGAAATTATAGAACTAAGTCAACACTTGGTTCATGGTTCATGAATGAACCCAATCGAGACAATTTCTCAATTGCAATAATCTTCAGCACTTGAGCACCGACTGAAGATTCCTCTGTCATTTTGCACTGGTATAGCTGTTTGGAAGTCTCATATCCTTCCACACATGATTATTATCATACAACTATTTGAAATGAAAAATCATATGTTAGCATCTATACTCTTGTGTTGCTTTTGTAATTCAGGTGACATAGTCGCAAGCATCACACATGTTGCAGTACTATCGTCATCTTCATGTTTGTTATAACAACCACCTCTTCCTTAGTTGAGTCATCAACAAGTGTCTCTGGAAAAGGTTACTTAAGGACATAACCAATTTTCTCATGCGTGAGAATAATTCTCAGACTGCAGTGTCAATCAAGAAAACTTGGTTTGGTTGTTGACATCTAGTATGCCACATATAGTTATTCATGATTCAATAAATGACGAAAACTAAAAGAATAATATATAAAATGCATCAATTAATTTAATATGGTCTTTTATCAAATTAATTGTGCTCCCACTATTTAACTCAAATTTATGACCCTCTCGCATAAATTTATGGAATCCATACTTGACTCCTAGTGGGCTGGGATCTCATTTGTTATATTAAGACCTTGAGTGTACTCAACAAACCTTAATAAAACATTTGAGTAGATACTGTTATCAATTGTATCTCCATACAACTCCCAGATCATTAAACTGACAACTCCTTGTTTTCACACATCTTATGTGTTAGCTTAATATGCCTCTAAAATTTATCTCCTTGAGTGTACTCAACAAAAGATAATTTTAGTTAAGTCGAACCCATCATTCAGAAATATCAAATATTTCATAGTGTCAAACATATCCCTAATAGACCAGCCTTGAGTGTACTCAACAAGTTGAGACGATTTATGACTCTCGTTTTTCACTATAATGATGGAAGGCTAATTATAAAACAACTTAATATTTTAGTGAGGGATTTATCATGCATAGGTCTCATCAATATAATAATTATATATATATATATATATATATATATATATATATATATATATATTTATAATCATGCATCAAAAATGCAAATAAACATACATATAATAGTGTGGATGATTATGGACTAAATCTATCTAGTCTTCCTGAACCAAAAAGAAGACTAGTTGGTCAATTCCTAGGGGGTATTGCATTGAATCAATATCAATACTCCATCTCTATGGTTCCCTCCTCTTCTTGCATCTTCAATTAGATCAGCTATAACTTGTATCCTATACTAGTTGGCACGCAGGCCTAAATGAGAATTGGACTCGCAGGTCCACAATAATAATAATAACGGACTCGCATGTCCAAAACAATTAAGAGCTCGCAGGCCCCATAATAATAACAATAGCAACGGGCTCGCAGACCCAAAACAATTAAGAGCTCGCAGGCCCATAAAACAACAGGAATTAAACCATTCAATCAACACATCCACATGGTCGAGTCCATAATCATCCACTAATAAACATTTATCATATAAATGTTTTCCTATATAATATCTAATATTATATGCAGACAAATGGATCGAAAACAATTAAATAACTAATTAATCATATTAATTAATTAATTTAATTAGCGGGTATATTTAATTAAAATCAAATTTTAATTAAATACCGAAATAGAGTTTAACTGTAATATCATAATATAGGGCGGAATTATTTAATTAAAATCAAATTTTAATTAACTAGAAAAATTAGAGTCCAACTCTAATTCCACGATTTAGGGCGAACATATTTAATTAAAATCAAATTCTATTTAAATGTCAAATTAGAATTCAATTCTAATTTCAAGAACAAATCAGGGCGGATTATTTAATTAAAATTAAATTTTAATTAAATACCAAATTAGAGTCCAACTCTAATTCAAAGAATAAATTTTAGGGCGAAACAATTTAATTAATTAAAATCTAATTCTAATTAAATGTCAAATTAGAATCAAATTCTGATTTGAAGAGTACATGGGGAGAATTATTTAATTAAAATCAAATTTCAATTAAATATTAAATTAAAGTCAAACTCTAATTTAAATTGAATTAATATTTTAATTTAGGATAAAACTCCTAAATAAAATAAAATTCAATTAAGGGTCAAAATTTAATATTTAAGTTAAAATCTAATTTTAACGAAAATATAAAAGTCGTCAATTTTGAATAAAGTTTCATTTGGGTCAAAATTGAAATTTACTAGGTCAAACATTTTATAAATCAAATTTGAAATCCCTTTAATATTTAAATTCAATACTCTTTTCAAATTTGCAACTTGACCCATGGCTTAAAACTATAAAAGAGGCCCTCCAATTTCATAAATTGCATGATAGCCCTTCATTTCAAAATTACACATTGACCCCGGGATCAAATTGCAAGCAAAGGCCTGCAAATCATCAATTTGTATCACAGGCCCCCGCCTCCATCTTCATTCGCCGCCAACTGAAACCCTAGAAAATCCCACCCATTTTGCTCCTGGTGGTGTCGCCCCCCTCCCCCCGCCCGTGAAGGAGCAGCGCTCGCTGAGCTCGCTGCTGCAGCGAGCGCTGCTGCTCAGCAGGTTGCTGCTGCTGCTGCGGCGGTGCGCCGATTGCTCCGCGCCGCCGCCCGCTAGATCCATCTTTTTTTTTTAATAATTCAAAACATATTTTGAATCCAAAAAGAAAACAATTTTCTAAATTTTCTTTTCTTTTCAAAACGATTTTTTAAGATGAAAATTAATTTTCCAAATCGCTAGATTCACGAAAAAATTGAATAATCAACTTTTGACAATTCAATCATGTAAAACAATTTCTAACAAACACAAAGTAGGCTCTGATACCACTGTTGGGAATTTACTTATTATGCACAGCGAAAAATTAAATAAATTTCAATTCCCATCCAAAGATCTGTTTTATGTTTAGATAGAAACTGTGATAGGAATTATACTTTAATTAAAATCTGCAAACTCTTTTGCTATTCCTGTAGTTCCAGCAATCCCGATCTGCCTCCCACAGCTGTCCAATTGTCCAGTCTCCAATGAAATCCACACAGGGAACAAGATTGAGAGAGAGAACTAGTGTTTACTTTTCTTGTGCTAGCAAGAATAATGAAAATCCATCACCTGTTTACAAACCCTAGCAGCTTATTTATATAAGCCCAAAATGGCTTGGCCCGTCCTACAACTTAACCCGATCCAATATTTAATTAATCCAATTAATTAAATCCGGTCTATGAATTAATTAATCCAATTAATTAATTCGGGCCCACTAATAAGCAATCCAATTAATTAATTATCCAACTCTTGTCAATTAATTAATTGGCGGATCCCAATCTTCTAGTTCTCCTTTTGTGTGTGACCCATTAGGTTCTCAATCACGATGCCTAATGTCGTGAATTATTATTTCGATCTAATCAAAATCGATAAATCAAAACACCCTTTTGATTTATCACTAATTCACATTCGTCGTCCCAAATTGACATCTAGCAATGTGTCAGGGCAATACATGTGACGGGAAATGTCATGTGGTATGACAAAATCAAACTCGTTCGTTTATCGTGAAACTATAATCCCTTCGTCAATATGATCCGATCAATTACGAGATATGGATTGTGTCAATCTCGATTATCGATCATATCTTTCATTCCACTTATTAAGTCAATGTAAGTCGAAAACTCCTTTTCGACTTATAGGTATACCTTGGCCAAGGATTTCGTTATCAACTTAATTGGATGAAATGTAGATCATAAACTCTTACTATCTAAGAGCGACGAATCCTCTGTTGATCATTCACAACCTTCATATGATTCTTGATATACCCGAACGATTCCGTATTAGCGGCCCTTGACAGAGCAACTTCCAGCATCACCAAAGCATGACTGTCCCCACATAAGGTACTATGATAATTTCAAGTCGAAGGATCAATTCCACTACCGAATGTTAGAGATTAACCACTGACACTCAGATAGTTATCCATGTGGAATCTCTCAACGGGTCTCCAATGTTTTGTTCTATAACAAAACATTCACATGTTCATTTAAGTGTCACCACACTTTAGCTTGTGAGATTAGTTACTTACTTCACAAGTAAGGAATGCCACACGTGGTAGTCTATCCGTAATAACGATATCCGTATCTCGTTATTACTTACGACCACGGATGATTTAAAATTCAATCATATGGAATTTGTATCTCACAATCACAACTCCTTGTGATTAACAAATTACCGAGACTTGAATCTACGGACTCTATTATTTATTATAATAGATCTTGCCATAATAAATGCATTAAACATATATCTAAAGTACTTATACCCAAAGTTGATTGGACCTAGGGCATAATACTTACAAAGAGTTCTCCGAAGTTGAAACTTTCTCAAGTTTTCCATTACTGCAACCAGATCAACTACTACTTCAAGTTACAGATACGAATAGCTACAAATTAAGAAGGTAGAGAGATTTCTTTAATAATGCTAAGATTGTCAGGGAGGTCTACTCCACCAGTGCATAGAAACTTCCTATTTCACACACGATATCTCATGTAATGAGGGGAATGAAACCAAAATGGTAGTTGAAAATTTAATGAGAAAGTATTCAACGTTTAGAAAATGCTCAATAAGGTCAACTTAAGCAGTGCATGGAAAATTCCCGAACGATGTATGTTGTAATGGATGGAATAAAATCAAAGTAGTGGCTGAAAAATGAATGATGATAAGTGTTTCCGGACATTAAAATATAGATATTTCTAAGTTCTTTTGATTAATTTGGGGTTAATTAATTTTTTATTTAATTTATTATGTAAAACTCGATTAAATTGAACAAAAGAAACGAAAAATGGGTGACTTAATTGTAACTTTTCAATAGTTGATTCGGACAACCAGAGGAAGAATGAAAATCATAAGGCTTCAATTGGATGCAATTGGAAGATGAAGGATCAAAATTATTTCAAAAAAAGGACTCAAGAAGATTTTAGGGATTAAAGTGTAGATTTGTGAAATTTTACATTGGGCTATCGCCCAACATTTACAATGGGCAGCCGTCCTACCTATATAAAAACTAAAGGGGTTAAAATTTAAGCTTGGCCAAATCTGAGGATTCCGTGGCAAATTTTAAATTCGATTAGAACTCTTCTTGAAAATGAATTTTGGAAGTAGTTTTCAACCTATTTTTGAGTCCTATAAATATAGAACATAATCATACATTATGGAAAACCTCTCATACTACAAAATTCGTCAATTAACATCAAAGAGAGGCTAATTCATCACACTTTTGGTAAATCAAGAAGCAATTGCAAGAATTCAATAAATTGACAATAAAATCTTGATTTTTGAGCAACAAAGTGAAGGCACAACTAGAATTCATTAATCATTGAACATGTTCAAGATTTCAAGATTCATCATCTTCATCTTCAATTACCCAAAATCTTGGTGATGTTTTAACAATTAATTATGATTTCTTATATTTTTTTTAATGCTAATCTAGGGTTTCAATTACTAAGACATGAATGAACACTTATTTTGATGTTTTAAATTTGAATTTGATAATTTGACGCCCAACATGTGTTAGAACTTAATATTTTAAAATTAATTAGCTACTAATGAAATTGTTGTGTGATTTTTTATTACTCTCTCGAGGGGAAAATAGGATAGGATAGATACAAGTTATTACAATTATTATAAAGTCCAATAAGGATAAAGATACACTAATTGTAATTAACTGAAATGGGATTTTACAAAGTGACGGAGGCTTTTTGTTATAGTGGATGGAGACCCAGGCATTCCTTACAATGGCACATTACAATTGAAGGCAGTAATAACTATTTATAGGCTCTAATTTTTGGTGGAAACTGTTTCACTAATTTAAAAATTATGGCCCATCTAAAGAATTCTTATGATATTTTATCTCATTAACTTTCTCATTTCCCTAGGCAATTCCAGTGAATTATAGAGAAGTATAACTTCTAGAATATGCAACAACAATTAATACTCCTCCTTGATGCATATTTCGGTAACTTTAATCATATCTCTTAGTATTGGGACTTTGATCGTGGCAGTGCATGCTTGTATAAATGTCTGTTAATTTTTCTTCAATTTTACAATGTTTGAGTTCTCTCTCTTTATTTGCTTTGACTTATCAAATGAAGCGATACTTGATGCCAATATATTTAATTATGTTCACAGTATATCCTTGTAGCTTCACTTTGTGGGTCTCTTATGTTTTCAAGTATACACTTTAGCCCTATAGTTTGGCTTGTCATCATTGATGTTGCAATATACTCTGCTTCGGCTAATAACTGTACAGTTGTTGCTTGTTTCTTTGACATCCAAGATAATATTTTTGAAATTAGTGTGAATGCATAGCCTTAGGTGCTTTTCATATCGTCCACTAATCAGCCCAATAGTTGTTTGTATACGTAAGTAGTCTTGCGTTAGGTATAGATTGATACCATATACTGTAGTCTTTTGTTCCGTGCAAGTACCTTAGTATTCACTTTGTTGCTCCATAATGAAATTGACTTGGACTCTACATGAATCTTGAAAGTAGGTTAGTCACATACTTAATGTTTGGCCATGTAGCAGTGAGATTGAGTAAACTCCAATAAGACTTCAAAACTCTGAGTTGCTTATTTTTGGAGTACTATCTTCTATTCTGAGTGGTTGTTGTTGTCTAAGGGATTTACTACAATTTTGCAACTTTTCATCTTAAACTTTTTCATAATATTAGTAAAATACTACTTTTGAGCAATGAAGATCCCAACTTTTCATTATTTCTTGTGTAGATGAGATCATCAACATATGGAGAGAATGAATGTATTGTTAGTATCTTGCGTCTTGATGTATAGAGTTGGTTCACTTTGGCTCATCTTAAACCCTTACTCAGTGAAGTAGTTGTGGATTCTGATATACCAAGCTTGTGGAGCTTGCTTTGATCCATGCAATACTTTCTTTAGAGAGATAATAAATGTATTGTTAGTACCTTACGTCTTGATGTATAGAGTTGGTTAGCTTTAGCTCATTTGGAACCCTTACTCGATGAATTAGTTAAAAATTCTGTTGTACCAAGTATTCGTGGTACAGTTATTAGCCGAAGCAGAGTATATTACAACATCAATGATGACAAGCCAAACTATATGGCTAAAGCATATACTTGAAAACATAAGAGACCCACAAAGGATTCGTGCAATGCTTTCTTTAGTCTTAGAACTTTATCTTCTTGACCTTGTACCACGAATCCTTCAGGTTTCTCTCAATAAAGTTCTTTATCGAGATACCCATTGAGAAATCATGATTTGACGTCTAGTGGTAAATTTTCTACTTCTTCTATACAACTAGTGCAACCAACCAGAGCTCTTATAATATCGAGATGTGCAACTGGGGCAAATGCAGTCGTTGCTGAATTGTTGATCATTTAGCGACTAGTCTCGCTTTGTGCTTTTGGATTGAGCCATCATGGTTATGCTTTGTTTTGTAGACCCGCTTGACTCCTATAATTTGTTTGACTCGATGAAGATCTATAAGCCCTGAATCATTATTTTTTTCAATCATCTTTATTTTTTCATCCATAGCTTTTATCATTTTGGTTGTCTTAAAGTTTCTTCGTAGCTTTCAAGTTCTCTGATTATCATGTTGCACAATTGATCTACCAAATTATAAATTAATAAATTTTATATTAGAAAACATATATTTGTCTATATTTATTTGAATTGGTGGTATGAAAAATTAATCATATATTGTTGTTAAAATGAAATTAAAATGTTTAAAAATATATATTTATTTATTTCCTATCTCATGTTCGACCATGATTGAATCTTTTGACCCTTGACCCTTTCCATTATTTTGTTCTATGTTCTATTCGAGTTTCAAAACATACCAATTTTTTTGGTGTCCAAAGTACCAATTTATTGGGTATCTATAGCAACAAGAATTGACTCGCACTCTAGAACTAAAGTGAAATATCCCAATCTGACTTGGGCACAAATCAAAGAGAAAGTGACAAGAAAAAACTTTTTCATGAGCCTTGAGGGATGAAAGGAAGTAGAGTTTATGTAACTTAAATAAGGAAAAATGAAGCCCGAGGAATATGAGAGAAAGCTCGAGCAGTTCTCTAGATTACACCACACCTAATGAATACTTGGCCGAAGAAAACAAGGAGGTTTGAACTAGGATTTCATGGCATCCCACCAATTCACCATCTACACTCGTGTTTTGCAAATGAATCAAACAATCTCAAATAGAATAGATCTTGACCATAATGTTTAGCAAAATATTGAGTCTCTGAGAGAGGGAAAAAAATGAATCCAACAAGGGAAAATGAGATCGACAAAATAAGGAAGCTAACATAAGATACGGTTCAGGACAAACTATTGTGAGTGCATGTATAGGAAAAATGTGTATGTATACCCCAAGTGCAACGAGACGCATAGAGGTGAGTTTATGTATAGGAAGAATGTGTTTTATCCATGTAGTAAAGCATGCTACATTACTTCGACTGCAAAGAAGCCACCCGAAGAGAGATAGTGAGCAATGCAAGGAAGGAAAGGCCTGAGTCTTTACCTTAATACTCAGGATGAGGCAAACAGATGATCCGAACGTGATGGCATGCATTTTATCGATATCTAGAATTCTTGCTTATGTTCTTATAGGCTCTGGAGCTACTCATTCATTCATTTCTACTACATTCATTACTAAGTCATGTATTGCATATAAGAGATGCAATAGTGTTCTAGAAGTTACTATTTTATTGGAATCCTTTAAATACCAATAAGATAGCTAAAGCAATCAAGTTAAATATAGATGAAAAAGGAGTTTAAGATTGATTTTACATGTTAGATTAAAAGAATTGTTGCTATTTTGGATATTTGTAATATCCCGAACTTCACATTACACATTTGGCCAATATGATTCATACATTTCATGCTATTTACAATATCATTTGCATCAATGTTCCTGATTGCTTTCATTTAAAATGATGCTTTCGATTATTGAGGTTTTAAGATCTCTATATGGTGTTAGTCTTCGACTTCTTGACCTAGGGGATGAATTTTTTTTACATTAAGCTATGATAGAAAATTAGGTGGATCTAGGTGTTGGAGATTGATTCGTTGGGCAATGAGAATTTTACAAAAGCCGGAATTAGTATCGACAAAGTTTCAAGTTTTTTTTTATTCGTTTGATCAAGGTCAACCTAGACTTTAGATTGATAATTGACATATTTAGGACATGAGGAATGAAGTGGAATAATCAAAATGCAATAATACATGTCTCATACAGCATTATAAACATTGAGTTGTGAATTGTTGAAATCGGTCGAGAATCGAATGCCGATCGGGTAAGCGATTAAGTAAATGGTTAAGGAATTAACTCTATAAAATATTTTTGGGATCTTAGGGAAAGTAAGGTGAATTTTGAACACATTAAAATAATTTTAGGACACTCAATTTGTACTTGCAAGGATAGATGTAAAATCAGATTTTACTATAAAGAACACCTAGATGCGTAGTACACGTCATGCCGATTGAGTTGTCGTTGTAATCGTCGACTCCTTCACTCCTAAGTTTTAAGTCACGTCTACCACATCTTTAAGGTTTAAAATTTGTGGTATATTATCTTTAAACATCATGCTAATCCCCCAAGGATAAGTAGGAAATCAGAATTTAATCACAAGAAGACACCACCTACTTAGCATGTATTGACTTGTCACTCTAACATTTAATTCCTTCACCATTAAGCCTCCAATCCGTCTTTGAACACTTAGAACTTGATATAAGATAAATATAATTCCCTTAAGTCACAGATGGCTTCATATGGTGCAAGGGAGAAGTCAAAGTTAGCTGCAAGAAGACACCTCCTGCTTGAACAGCTCTTGCTTGAGAAACACTTGCCTTGTAATCACAAATTCCTTCACCTTTAAGTATCACTCACGACCCCAATCCTTAAGACTCCTTAAATAGATCCTAAATAAGACATTTGACTCTGCAAAGATATCCTCAAGTGACCCCAAGTGGACGTGAAAACAAAGGAAGCAGAAACAGAAGGCTGGAAACTGAATTTCTGAATAGGTGAGTTCAGCTCACGGTTTTGAGTATTATTTTCATTGTCTTTGAGGATCTTATGATCTCTTGAGCCTCTGAAATTAATTGATATTATGTTGGGGTTGATGTTTGGGATGTTATTATGGAAGAAAAGTGGAAATTTTTGGGGATATATTGAGTGAAACAAGTAAGGGTAGGAATTTCATAGTTGCTGGAAACTGTCTGATTTGGTGTTGTGAAAATGGACTTTTTTTGGATGCTGTAAACCTTTTATTGTCACGATTTTATGCCGTGATTATCTTCACATACACGTTATAGAAGTGTGGTAAAAATTTGGGAGTCGTTAGATGTAGTTAAGGGTGTGGAAAAGAATTCGAAAAATAATTGGACGAAGAGGGAAACTTAAAAACAGATTCTGTCCATTGCCACATTTATTCTAGTTTCAACCTTTACATATCCATTAATGATCTCTTGGGCCTAGAAAATAGATTCTAAGAAGTACTAGGTTGTTGACAACATTTGGGTGATGCTAACGTTCATAGTTGGACTCGAGAAATAGCGAGATTTATAGGGTAGGTTGCAATGCTATCGGTAATTTGAAATGAGGATGTCCTTTAAATTATTTTGGCTTGAATGGATGTATTTTAGATTATGTGTGTTAGGGAAATCAAATTGAGAATATCTAATGTTAGATCATAATACAGGTTGCCTTTCGACGTTAGGTGAAAAGGAGATTTGATCTCCACTTTGTAGAGCATACACACACAAGGGCATAAGGTAAGATACTTTGTTCACTTAAGTGGTAGGATTTCATGGTAATATTTATACTTAAGCTATGCATGAAAATCATAATATGAATGTGGTGGACAAGTCTACAAAGTTAGATATCTATTTATGCCTTAGGACAAGTCCGAAGGGCACCTGCAAGCCGGAATGTGCAAGTATGTGTTTGAATGCTTTCTTTTTCGTAGTATTAACATGTTAAATCCAAGCATGGTATCTTACTGAGTATTCTTTATACTCATAATATTCTATGCTAAATTTTCAGATCTATAAGATGTGAAGTTGGTGGAAGTCAGTCGGCATAATCGATGAGGGGTTCAGGACAAAGTTAATTTGCATCGAAGTTTTGTTTTTGCATGTTTTGTTCAACTGCTTCATAAATGTTTTTCTTATGGTATTGTATAAAAACTTGTATAAGACATGATGTAATATGGTACCAGAAGTAAATTAAGTAGTTATGTCTTCCATGTTATGTTAAGAGACATATTTATAGACCTTTTTTTTCCGTATAACCAAAAGAGGCAGAGTCTGGGCAGTTTCTAGGTCACTTTCAAAATATTATTTCCAACTCTATAGACGTCCATTTGAGACTCTAAAAATAGTTCTGCGTTCCTCTTCGAGTGGTCTAAATATGGGCACAAGAATCACTCAATTTGGATGTCTGTGGCCTGAGATATTTAAACGTTGAAAGGTCAATCTGGATTTTCTGTGCAACACTACACTGTTTTCAATAAAACGTCCATACTATATGATCTTGGAAAATTCTCATATTTTAACTTAGAAAACTACCTGAAATTATCTTTCTAATGCCGAAATTTCATAGAAAACGGAGTTGGGACGAATTTTATAAAAATAGTTGAACCTACTGTGCCAACTAACCGTGGCTGCACCGAGTCCCCTTTTTGTAAAATAAACAATTTTCACGTCGACATACGCTTCTGCTGGCCATTATATTTTATGAGAAATATTTTACCAAATTGAAAATAAGTTTCTAACATGTAATACTTCTGTTTAAGAGTATTTACATGTACCAAAGGCAGAAGCTATCATGATTAGTACGTGATCCTCGAAGCTTAAATTCGGGGTGTCACAATATTAGTGCTACAACTTTAAGGTTGCAAACCTAAGTCCAAGTTGTCTCAAGTAGTAAACTTGGAAGTCCAGGTATAACCACATGGAATTAGATGAAAGAAAGAATACTAGTTTGATGGGTAGCAAATAGTTGCTGAAAATGCAATGAAGAAAACACTACAGCGTTGGGGAATCACTTCATATAAATTAATAGAAATTATTCTTGATCCTTTCTATAACTCATATGAAAATCAACTAGGGAGTGATTTCATATGGAAGACAAAATATTGATTGCAAATACATTGAAACATAGTTCTTGATAATTGTTTGAAAGACCATGTCAAAACAAGTTGTTGGTATGTAAGGATTATCTATGCATTTATTGTGCCAAAACTATCAACAACTAAGAAGATCAACATTGAAGAACAAAATGAAAGATCAAATCAAAGAAACTAAAAAAATTTCAAAGTTTTACGTCTAGCTCTAGCTAAAGGCTTAAAAGTACATAATGAAAATGTAATAAAGAGAACATGAAGGAAACTAGAATATGATGAAGAAAAAATGATGTTCTCAAATGCTTCGCCAAGGTTCTACTTTATAGGCAAAGAAAATGTCCAGATTGCAAGGGAACAATTGAGAACTTACATTCTTTTTAGCTTCAAGACGGCTAGCTTGTGCAACTTGATACCACTTTTTTGGCTATGATTTTAACCGAATTTGGACTTTGAATCAGAAGATGAATTGTTTCCACTTGAGTTGTCTTTCCTCCGGGGCATAGCTCAGTGGTGCAAAGGAAATGAGTGAGGCAGTCTCAGCTGAGTTGGCAGCCGCAGTGTGAGGGTTCAATTCCCGCTTCTTATAAAGTATGAAATTGAACTTTTTGTGGGCACCAGCATGACAACTCTTGTACTCTGGCCTACTAAGGCATATCCCGAGATTTACCTCCTCCACAATGCTCTAAGGGCGAGGCAGTGAAAGACCCTCAAGGTTGGGGTTCAACCTTGAAAAAATCAGGTCTATTAGAATATATAGCTCCAGTTATGGCAAAAAGTTTGAGTACTACTCATTTTATAGAGACATGTGCATGTTACCCAAGAACAACTCAGCTTTTAACTATTCATCACTTTTTTTTCACTTGCTATACATTTCACATACACCAAAAAAATACTCTTTTTAAAGTATAATACTCATGCAAAAATGTATATAAATATGTACTTTAATTAATTGCACTTTTGACCATTTATTCATGCAAATTGGATTAATGGAAAGAGAATTGAAATTCGATAATAAAAGGAGGGAACTAACGCAATAGGAATGTAAATTGCCATATATCTATGAAGCGCGTTTTTAAACACTAATGAATAGGTTTATTGGTGAGTAATCATACAACCATAAAATGTCTCGAAAAAGAAGTGACTTTTTGGGATACGATTATTTTGGGAAATTGAAAAGGTGTAGTATATTATAATCAATTAAACACAATTATCCTAATAATTTTGACAATAACTAAATTAATGAACTTTATAAATTCTCAGTTAAATGTGATATGCATTTGATTTCAAAGATTTAATATGAAAGGAGTGATTTAAATTAAGTGTGTGGGAATTTTATATATGTTTTTTGGAGTAAGATTTGTTTCCAGAAAGTTCACACGTCATTTTCCATTTTTCATACATATACTCAGTTGATTTTTGTCTACCATATCAACTCACATTTTCAAAAAATTTCATATCAATTGAGGTAACAATATATAGTGCAAATTAGTAAATTCTTATTTTCTTGATGTTTATATAAATTTTGGCATGAAATACTATGAGGCTTTTGGGTCGGTTTTTATGTAAATCATTCGGGATAGACCACAAGGTCAAATAAGTAAATCCTAAGGAATAAATGAAAATTCTAAAAAAATTCTTTTAGCTATTGGATATTTCGATCAGTTTGCTATTCTAAATCTAAGAAATGTTTGTATGTCATTTCATTTTATATTTATATCACGTTAAATAAGAATTTGTACGTATTTTTACTGAGTATTTTGAAAATACTAACTCTTACAATATTTTCAAATTAAAACGCGTCGTGTTGGACGTGTGGAAGTTTGGATGAGAATGAAGTCCATGGGTTGCTATGTAAATAATCTGGAAAGAGGATTATTGCCAACTTTTGTTTTAAGAATATTTCTATTTTTAATTGAGTGCACGAGTAGTTTGGTATTTGAACATTGTTAACATCCCATAATAAGTTGGCTGGCATAGTAAATAACACATACTTGTTTAATCATGATTTTCACATAAATTCTTAACACTTAGTAACACATATTCATTGTTAATAAATAAATTATGCATGATTATTTTTTCTACCTGGCTCAAGGAAGGCAAAGCTTGGAACTTGGCATCGCATAGTCAGCGACGGAGCCAGCGCGGCTGCCCGTGCTAGTTCCGTCTGAAAAGGTTTACATATTAATGAAGATTTAACGTTAAATATGTTAACGGCAGATCTTTCAATGACATTTGTTATCCTATTAAAATGAGATAGTTATTAAAAGGACACGTGGGGGCCCAATAAGAAGACACTTGGAAAAGACAGCTAGAAGGGTCTAAAATTTGCCTTGTCCGATGTCCCTCACCAAGAAGGACGTCGTCAGCTGAAGGACAATGTCTTGCCGAAGTTAATCTGCCAAGGCCGAGGCACTTTCACTTCTCTAAGCCGAAGTCCTCTCAACTACCTGACGCTTCACCAAGCCGAAGTCCCTTCAATAGCTTAGAGCCTCCCCAGCTGAAGTCACCAGAAGAAACGAATCTAAAAAATATCTTTGAGAAATGATTGATGTGACGACTCACTTTAAGCCACCTTACTTCATGTCAGTCTAGAAGAGTAGGGCGAGCGGGCACTCATCATTGTTGTTAATGTTATGAAAGAGTGATGTGATAGTTAATTCGACAAGATGAAGCCACGTGGATTTAATCCGACGATAGGTAATTCGACCATTTAGCTATAAATAGCAACTCTTGTAATTTTGTTAAGGATGCTGAACTTGATATTGAAAGGGGCAATAAACTGGGATTCTTTACAAAGGAACAATTACAAAATCCACATTTGGAGTTAGATATTGCTCCAATATTACAACATTGTTTAAGGAAGAATCAGTATTATCTATGAGCAGTTATTTACACGACACAATAATCATCCGTTGGTAATCTGACTCGTCTTCTTATACTCAAATCCCGATCATCAACTTCGGTCAACCCGTCGGACCTCATACGTGTTACGAGTCTAATACTGATATCTGTTAACAACATTTTTTGGGGTCAACAACAATGATTATAGCTCATACGGTACAGAGTTTGTTTCTGCATGTGAGAGGTATGTGGCTCGATTCTCCACACCCTACTTCTTTTTTTTAAATTTATTAACAAAATAAATAATAATTAAATAATTCTATGAATTTTTATTTTCATTAACATCAAGAGGAGTGTTTTTCTCAAATGGTAAATTTCTTTCTTTACATGTATGAGGTATGGGGTTCGATTCCCCTCATCTACTCCTCTTCCTTAAAATTTTTTAACACTAAATAATAACTAAACAATTACAATTATCAATTTTTGTTTCTAAAATAATTTCTTTTAAAAAATTGTTGACTCAAATTATTATTTCATAATATATACTTTTATTGTTAGATTTTATCAATTTATTTTGTAAAATTCAAATTTGGACAATCTAAATACCGATTTTATTCTTTTAGGAGTTCGAAAATTACTTTTCTTTTTAGGGTAAAAATAGATCTAAAATTCACTGTTTTAAAAATCTATTGACTCAAATTATTATTTATAATATATACTTTTATTTTTAGGTATTATCAATTTATTTTGTAAAATTCAAATTTGGACAATCTAAGTACTAATCTTTATTCTTTTTAAGAGTTCGAAAAATACTTTTAATTTTTGGGGTGAAAAATAGCTCTAAAATTCAACGTTTTCAAAATTG
Organism: Osmanthus fragrans; assembly: GCA_019395295.1. Classification (NCBI taxonomy): domain Eukaryota; kingdom Viridiplantae; phylum Streptophyta; class Magnoliopsida; order Lamiales; family Oleaceae; genus Osmanthus; species Osmanthus fragrans. The sequence continues at coordinate 20,245,162 of CM033350.1, read as the reverse complement.
GCTTTATCGTTTAATCAATACTTTATGTATAAACTTTATCTTATCTCGTTTAAGTTCATAAAAATTTAAAACTTGATCACACGTACATTGATATTGATGAGAACCACGTAACAACGAACACTACGCAACCCACAACAAAATTGACGATCCCAAGAAAGTCCAAAGATAACCCAGTTTAGAAATTCAACTAGGAACGTTGAACCAAGCAAATAGCCTCACTTTAATTAATAATTTGTCAAAAAATTCTTACAATAATGATGAAATAAACTATTTATACTAATAGTAGAAAACCTATAAAATTCGTGCATAATCTCCAAAATATAGTAAAACGTCAATAAAATTAGAATTTTAAGGAAATTAGGATTCTCGCCAAAAATAGGAAATTCGTCTTCAGTTTTGTACCAAGCGGTTGCTTGTTTGTTTATCCAGTTTGCTGCCTTGAAATCTCGGTAAGTGTCTAGGCGGCCGTTCGCCTGTTTCTTCTAAGTGATCGCTTAGAAGCCCGGTTTGCTTCCTTCTTCGGTTGCTTGTTTCGTGTTGATCCATTTGCTTTTGAACCTCAACCCCAACATGAAACTTGTCTCTTTTTGCGTGTAGATCACAACGTCATCAATCATTGTTTGCACAAGTAGTCTCATTGCTTGATTTACCCATTTTGCCCTTGATCGCATCATCGGACCTCCTTCGATAATCAACGAGTCTCGTTCTGGGTTTGGCTTCATCGGACTCGACTCTTGGATCACATCATCCCCTCCTTCTTCAAAAGGATTCGACCTCGAATATGCTCTTGCACCAAATGAAGCAACATTAGAATCATCGTTGATAAAAATTATTAATGCTTAGCATGAAGAAGACCCATCTCCTCTAAGGTATAGTTTGGACCTCCTTTGAGTTCGTATCCGCCTCCTTCGTATGTACACCCAATCACCATCGCATGGATCAAATAATACATGCCTTGACCATGCCCTTTTGCAAGTTTGAGATACTAAAGGAAATATCATGTTTCTCATCTAAGCTACCGCTTAAATCAATAGTCAAAAGAGTTAAACCAACAAAGTTGATGGATTAAAACCAAACACCATATCATAACATGAGTAACAAATAGTAGAAAAAAGTAGAATATATTGAGTTAGTTGCTAACATATCCCATCCAACCTTCCACAACTAGTTTTGTAAATTAAGATCAATGTATCTCAAGTACTTGTCATGCATATCTAAATTCGAACCAAAACATTCAAGGACTTCATGATTGAAATAAAGAAACTCATGCCTTAAATCACCAACAAAGCACCCAAATTGTCTATCATGCTTGATCCATTTCTTGCAACATACGAAAGCATTACCATGTAACACGTAACCTCTCATTTTAGCATGCATATATCGACTCTTGCATTACACTAGATTATCATAAACTAGTAAGAATTTTCCTATAGATGGATACATTAAGCGTTTATTCAATCTCTTGAAATTGCTAGGTAGATTAGTGAATTCCAACGACCTAACTGGCCACCTATGTGTTCCACAATAAATCTTATAATCTAGTTTACAAAAGACATATGACTCATGCAAGTGTTCAAGTTCATCACTTGGTTTAGATATGTTTATGAGTTTTAAATGTCACACCCTGATCATACCATATACTAGCTAGTGTAGGAATACTATTAATGACTTGAACTAGACATCAAAATGCACTCACACTTTTTTTATTTGTTAATGAAATGAAGGCATTTCAGAAAGTAAATCCAAAACTAAGAATCATAAAGACATAGCCCAACATATTTAACTTAAGGTCGTAAAAGTATTTACATGCCATTTCAAAAAGTCATACAGGATCCTCAAAATATAATACAACTGGAGTCCACAAAATAACCCTACATGTCGTCATCCATGTACATCGATCTCTGGAATCCCGTAAGAGCTCCACAGCTAGCCATGCCCTCTATGAAGTTCCATGCTTACCTACAATGCAGGAACTACATAAGCTAATGCTTATTAAGCAAAATCATGCATGTTAAGAGTATAAGAAATAATACTATCATGATATGCTCAAGATGCATCTTATTCAACTATTCATCAAAGTCAACTCGAAATAATTTCTTTTGAAATCTTTTTTTTATTGGGCCCTTAACCCGTCTACTATGCACCAGATTGAGCTCTGCGCAATATCAATATCAATAATCAAATGGCCAATCTGACATCGACACCGGTAAGTGGACCATCCTCTTGTGACCACTAGAGGCCCATCCCCTAACTGCCCCTATGATCACCCAAGAAGTATCTCACCCGGCAATGCCAATAATCAAAGTATCACAAATGCACAATTGAGTGGTCCACCTTCCCGTGATCACCAAAGGCTCATCCCCTATCTACCTTTGCAATCAACAAGGAAGTATCACCCATGGTGCCAAACATATCACATAAGCATGCCTCACATGCCTCGGTGCCCTAGTAGTGGTCAATAAAACATTTATGAGGAAAATTCAATTTCAAATCATGTTGTGCATGCTAAATATTCAACTATGGACATATGTCGTACATGCACCTGAAAATGCTCGTGAATGACAAACTCAAGTCAAAATCGATTTCCATATATTTCGAACCCACATACTTAACGATCATAATCATCATATGATGTACCAAGAGCTTCTTATCAAAGTGGGGTGAATATTCCAACATTATTATACCACAAATATTATGTTATTGCATTGTAGTTGCAAATGGATTTTACTTACCTTTATGTCCTTGTGTGTGTACGTTCTACAAAGTGGAGATCAAATCTCTTTTTCACCTAACGTCGAAAGGCAACCTGTACTACGATCTAACATTAAATACGATTCTCAATTTGATTTCCCTAACACACATAATCTAAAATACATCCATTCACGCCAAAATAATTTAAACGACATCCTCATCTCAAGTTACCGATAGCATTGCAAACTAATCCCATAAATCTCGTTATTTCTCGAGTCCAATTATGAACATTAACATCAACAACCTAGTACTTCTTAGAATCTATTTTCTAAGCCCAAGAGATCATTAATGGATATGTAAAGGTTGAAACTACAATAAATGTGTCAATGGACAGAATCAGTTTTTAAGTTTCCCTCTTCGTCCAATTATTCTTCGAATTCTTTTCCACGCCCTTAACTACATCTAAAAACTCCCAAATTTTTACCACACTTCTATAACATGTATGTGAGGATAATCATGTCATAAAATCGTGATAATAAAAGGATTGCAGCATCCAAAAAAATCCATTTTCACAACACCAAATCAGACAGTTTCCAGCAACTATGAAATTCCTACCCTTACTTGTTTCACTCAATATATCCCCAACAATTTCCACTTTTCTTCCATAATAACATCCCAAACATCAACCCCAACATAATATCAATTAATTGCAGAGGCTGAAGAGATTATATTATCCTCAAAGATAATGAAAATAACATTCAAAACCGTGAGCTGAACTCACCTATTCAGCAATTCAGTTTCCAGCCATGTGTTTCTACTTCCTTTGCTTTCACATCCACTTAGGGTCACTTGGGGATATTTTTGCAGAGTCAAATGTCTTATTTAGGAGCTATTTAAGGAATCTTAAGGATTGGGACCGTGAGTGATACTTAAAGGTGAAGGAATTTGAGATTACAAGACAAGTATTCCTCAAGCATGAGCTGTTCAAGCAGGAGGTGTCTTCTTGCAGCCAACTTTGACTTCTCCCTTGCACCATATGAAGCCATCTGTGACTTAAAGGAATTATATTTATCTTATATCAAGTTCTAAGTGTTCAAAAGACGGATTGGAGGCTTAATGGTGAATGAATTAAATGTTAGAGTGACAAGTCAATACATGCTAAGTAGGTGGTGCCTTCTTGTTATTAAATTCTGATTTCGTACTTATCCTTGGGGGATTTGCATGATGTTTAGAGATAATATACCACATATTTTAAACCTTAAAGATGTGGTAGACGTGACTTAAGACTTAGGAGTGAAGGAGTCGACGATTACAACGACAACGACAACTCAAACGGCATGATGTGTACTACGCATCGAGGTGTTCCTTACAGTAAAATCTGATTTTACATCTATCCTTGCAAGTACAAATCGAGTGTCCTAGAATTATTTTAATGTGTTCACAATCCACCTTACTTGCCCTTAGATCCCAAAATATTTTATAGAGTTAATTCCTTAACCGTTCACTTAATCGCTTACTCGATCGGCATTCGATTCTCGACCGATTTCAACAATTCATAACTCAATGTTTATAATGTCGTATGAGACATGTATTATTGCGTCGTGATTATTTCACTTCATGCCTCATGTCCCAAATATGTCAATTATCAATCTAGAGTCTAGGGCGACCTTGATCAACCGAATAAATAAAAAAACTTGAAATTTTGTCGATATTAATTCCGGCTTTTGTAAAATTCTCATTGCCCAACGAATCAATCTCCAACACCTAGATCCACCTAATTTTTTATCATAGTTCAATGTAAAATTCATCCCCCAGGTCAAGGAGTCGAAGACTAATACCATGTAGAGATCTTAAAACCTCAATAATCGAAAGCATCATTTTAAATGAAAGCAATCAGGAACATTGATGCAAATGACATTGTAAATAGTATGAAATGTATGAATCATATTGGCCAAATGTGTAATGTGAAGTTCGGGATATTACATTAAATGACATGCCCCATGTGAGAAACTATACCTACATGCTAGACCATTATCTAACCTATACATGAAATGATGATACCTTACCATTGGTGAGTCATCACGCATCTTCCATGTACTATCCTTCAAGCCTCTGCATATGAACACCTTCAATTGCCTTTGAAGCTCTAGTGTCTCCTTAGGGGTCACATAGTCATCCTTCTGTAACAAAGGAATATCTAAATTGGGGTGGGGTTGGTTAGTTTCATCCACAAGTCAATGCTCAATGCCCGGATTAGGTGGTATCCCAATAGGCTTGTTCTCATGGACCAAGTCTTCAAAATCCTGTAAGATAGAAATAGACAAACTAGGGAGTGAATTGTTAGTTCTCACTAAAGCCCTATCAACTTCACTCTCATTTTCATGCAAGCTCACTTTTGACTTTTCTTTTCTCTCCGAAGACTCTTCTCTTTCTTTTCTCTCATGTGACTCCACTCTCTTTTGCTTTCTATTAGTCACCTCAACATTTTCTCTCGTACTCTACATCTTACTGTTTTCTCTCACCTTCTCTTTCGCTCTTTTCTCTTCCTCTCTTTTATCTAACTCATTTACTCTCCTTTCTTCCTCTATTTTCTCTAACTCCTTCTCTATTTTCTCTAACTCCTTCACTCTCCTTTCTTCCTCTATTTTATCTAACTTTTTCACTCTCATTTCTTCCTCTTGTTCATCGGTATGATCAACTTGAGAATTAATCATGTCGCGAATCTTTGAAAATTCTAGTTTATAATCTCAACCAGTCAGCTTACTACTAACATGCTTCACAACAGGTGTTTTACCCCCCCCCATTGAATTCTCAACTCCACTACACTTACTAGGATTCTTTAGAAACCCCCTTTCACTCATATCCCTCCTATACCCATAATAGTGATTAGGTGCATATCGTTTTCTTATAATATTCCTCAACTCACCCCAAGATTCAATAGTATCTCATAATTTCTCCGCCTAGATGTTGTCAACTGATCCTACCAAATTATAGCATAATCTACAAATTGAGTTATAACTAACTTTACCTTTCCCATCTCATAATAGTTATTGATGCGAACCCCGTAGCAACGGTGACTACAAAACCAACAACTAGATTGATGCAGAACCCAAGAACGCCAATGAATAACCCGATTTTGGATTTGAACCCAACGAAGTGAACCAAAAAATCCAACGATAACAAAGATGCGCTGAACCCTTTGATTACTCAATGAAAAACCCACGATCCGATGTTTGAACAACAAGAATTAGATCTTGAAATTTCGATTTGTTGTTCAATAGAAGAACAAGAGAGAAAGCAATAGTCTTTGAATTAATTCAATGTCAAAAGTTCTTGAAATAACAAAAGTGTTAAGTATTTATACTAGAGCCCTAAACCTACTAAAAAACGTGCATAAGACAACAAATAATGTCAAAATATGGAAAGAAATAGAATTTTAAAGAAACTAGGACTCTTGCCAAAAATAGAAAATTCAGCTTCCAGTTTGTTCTAAGCGGTAGCTTAGTTATTTTCCAAGCGGTCGCTTGGTTTCCAGTTTTGTTGCCTTGAAATCTCAGTAAGGGACTGGACGACCTCTTGCTTGTTTCTTCTAAGCGGTCGCTTAGAAGTCCGTTTGGCTTCCTCTTTCGGCTGCTTCTAACACATTGATCCAATTCTTTTTGGCCTTCGACCCCAACATGAAACTTGCTCCATTTTGCATTACGAACATAGTTTCATCAATAGTGGCTTTGACGAGCATCCCAACGCCTCTTTGACTCGCTTTGCTCTCGATCGCGTCATTGCCCCTTCTTTGATAATCAATGGGTCTCAGTTTGGACTTGCATTTATGACTCCCCAATCCTGGATCATATCATCCCCTCCCTCTTCAAAAGGATTCGTCCTTGAATCAGTATCAGCATCAAACAGAGAGAGATCAACAACATTAACTGTAGCTGAAACATTATGCTCACCTGGGAGATCCACTGTGTATGCATTGTCATTGATCTTCTTGATGACTTGGAATGGGTCATCTCCACGCGATTGCAACTTAGACTTCCTCTGCTCCGAAAAACGCTCCTTTCTGAAATGCACCCAGCAATCTCCTGGTTCAAATGTCACACGTCTCCTTCATTTGTTCACTTTCTGTGCAATGAGCTTCCATTTCTTTTCAATTTGCATCTTGACCCTCTCATGCAGTGAGTTGACTAATTCAGCTTTCCTTATACCATCAAAGCTACATTGTTCATTTACAGACAATGGTAACAAATCTAAAGGTGTTAGTGGATTAAACCTATAAACAATCTCAAACGGTGAAAACGAAGTAGTAGAGTGTACAACTCTATTATAAGCAAATTCAACAAAAGGTAAACACTCCTCCCAACTCTTCAAGTTCTTATTTATCACCGTACGAAGTAATTGAGTCACAGTCATAATGACCACTTCAGTTTGCCCATCAGTTTATAGATGACAAGTCGTAAAAAACAACAACTTAGTGCCAATTTATTCCACAGAACACGTCAAAAATGACTTAAAAACTTAACATCCCGATCGGACACTATACTCTTAGGGACCCCATGCAAACGTACTATTTTCCTAAAGAATAAATTTGCAATATTGGTGACATCATCAGTTTTGTGACATGGTATAAAGTGTGTCATTTTACTAAACCTATCTACCATAACAAATATGGAGACTAGGTAAACCCAACACGAAATCCATTGAAATATCCATCCAAGGTTCAGTAGGTACAGGTAAATGGGTATACAAACCATGAGGTAAAAGCTTAGACTTAGTCTTTTTACAAGTTATGCACTTCCCACAAATTTGTTCTACATCACTTCTCATTTTAGGCCAGTAAAAATGTTCCCCTAACATGTCTAAAGTCTTTTGTACCCCAAAATGACCATTAGACCCCCACTGTGTGCTTCCCTTATCAACAATTCACGTATAGAGCAATTAGGAACGCAACTTATTTTTCCTAAACAAATAATCTTCATGCTTATAAAATTTATCAATAGCCCCTTTATTGCATGCTTCATAAATGTCAGAGAAATCAGGATCACTCATATACAAGCTCTTAATGTGTTCAAAGCTAAGTAACCGTGCATGTAAGTAATTTAGAAGTACGTACCTTCGTGACAATGCATCTACAACCACATTTTTCTTACCTTGTTTATACCTGATGACGTAGGAAAATAACTCTATAAATTCCATCCAGCTTGCGTGCCTTTTGTTCAACTTACCTTGACCCCGCAAGTGCTTTAATGACTCGTGATCAGTATGTATCACGAACTCCTTGGGCCATAGGTAATGCTGCCATGTTTCCAATGATCGAACAAGTGAGTACAACTCCTTATCATATGTGGGATAGTTCAAGGAAGCCCCACACAACTTTTCACTAAAGTAAGTTATAGGCCTGCGATCCTGTATCAACACTGCTCCAATGCCTATCCCTGATGCATCACACTCAATCTCGAAGGTTTTGTCAAAGTTAGGTAATGCCAAAACAGGTGCTTTACACAATCTACCCTTAATAGTATTAAAAGTATGTTTATTGTGCATCACCCCCAATGAAAACCTACGCTCTTCTTAACAATTTCTGTCAGTGGTGTAGTGATTGTGCTAAAGTCATTTACAAACCACCTATAAAAACTAGCCAGTCCATGGAAATTCCTAACTTTAGTTATGTTTTTAGGTGTTGGCCAATCTTTAATAGCTTTTATTTTCTCCTCATCCACTTCTACCCCATTAACACCCACCACCACAAACCCTAGAAAGACAAGTTTTTTCCATGCAAAATGTACACTTCTTGAAATTAGCATACAACTATTCTTTCCTAAGTACCACAAGCACACAATTCAAATGTTCTAGATGCTCATCTAGGTTTTTGCTATAGATTAAGATATCATCAAAATAAACAACAACAAACTTTCCTATAAAAGCACGAAAAACATAATTCATCAAACGCATAAAAGTACTTGGTGCATTAGTGAGACCAAATGGCATAACCAACCACTCATACAATCCATACTTAGTTTTAAACGTTGTTTTCCATTCATCACCCTCCCGCATACGAATTTGATGGTACCCACTTTTAAGATCAATCTTACTAAAAATACAAGCACCATGTAATTCATCAAGCATTTCTTCTAACCTAGGTATGGTATAACGATACTTTACCGTTATGTTGTTGATAGCCCTGCAGTCCACACACATCCTCCACGTCCCATCCTTCTTCGGTACTAATAGGACAGGTACAACACATGGTCTCATGCTCTCCCTCCATAACCTTTGCTCATCTACTTGCTTTTGAAGTTCCTTTGTCTCCTCGGGATTGCTTCGGTAAGTTGGTCAATTTGGAAGGACAGCTCCAGGTATGAAGTCAATGTGGTGTTCGATGCCTTGAATTGGTGGCAATCCACTTGGCATGTCCTCTGGAAACACATCTTCAAATTCCTGTAACAAAGACTTAACCAAACTAGGGAGGGGAGTGTTAGATTCCTCAAAGTTGAGGAGTGACTCCTTGTACACTAACAACAACACTGTTCTTTTATCAATTATAGCCTTCTGTAATTCACTCCCACTAGCAAAGAAGTTCGCTTTCGGATTTTCTCTCTTCTCAACTGGCTCTTTTTCTCTCCTCTCATGTGGCCTCTCTCTCTTCTCCCCACTCTCGGCCACCTCACTATTATTTCTCTTACTTACTAGCTCACTGTTTTCTCTCCTTTTTTCAGACTCTCTTACTCTTTCTCTTCAGCATTTCTCAATTGAATTTGGTCTTCATAAACTTGTGCCAGTGTTAATGGCGCTAGTAATAGACCTTCCCTCCTTGACAAAACTATACCTATTTCTATACCCATCATGGTTAACCTTTCTATCATACTGCCATTGTCTTCCCAACAAAATATGACATGCTTGCATAGGTACCACATTGCATACAACCTCGTCACTATAACCCCCAATTGAGAAAGAAATAATCACTTGTTTATTCATCCTAACTTCTCCACTATCATTTAACCATTGTAATTTATAAGGCCTAGGGTGTTTATTTAGTACCAATCCTAATTTCTCAACTAAGGTCGTGCTAGATACATTTGTACAACTACCTCCATCAATTATCATACTACATACCTTATCATGGATGTGGCATCGCGTATGGAATAGTTCTCCCGCTGCTGCTCCATATCATTTGTCTTGGCTTGAGTGTTAAGAGCTCTCATTGTGACCATCAACTTCCCAACAGGAGCAAATTCCACTGTGTTTCCATGATCACTAACCTCTTTCAATGCAGGCATACCTTCAAATTCATCATCACCGTCAGTCTCCACTTCTCCATCGTGTAGAATCATTGTCCTTTTGTTTGGACATTGAGAAGAGATGTGTCCTTTCCCTAAACACCTAAAGCACTGGATATCCCGATTCCTGGTTGGCTATGATTCTGCCTTTGGTGCTTTTCTGCTAGTATTTTCATCCCTCCCTTTGGCACTTCAATTCTGCCTTTCGAGTCAGTTTCATCCCCTTTGTTATCCCATCTCGGTTTCCAGTTTGAGTTAGAACCCGAATTACCGAATGGTTTCCTAGTTGTTCCCTTCCTCTTCAACTATTTCTCAATCTTCATGGCCACATGCAACATGTTTTCCAACTCCACATAATGCTGCAATTCCACCACAATATCGATCTCCCTGTGCAACCCATTCAATAATCTAGCCATAGTAGCTTCGCGATCCTCCTCTACATTTGCTCTAATCATCAAGATCTTCATCTTCTTATGGTAGTCTACCATACTCTTCGTCCCTTGATACAAACTTTTCAGTTTCTGGTAGATTTCTCTGTAGTAATGATTAGGCACAAACCGTTTTCTCATTACCGCCTTTAGTTTATCCCAAGTATTGATGATGTGAACCCGACCAAGAACAGGCTTGGGAACCCACGAACAAGAAGAACAAACCCAAGAAAGCTAGAAATCACGCTGAGTAAAGCTTCAACCCGACCCTTCGTTCGACCCGTACCAAGAACCAAGATCCCACGCGAGGAATCTGACCCGTTGATTACCCGGAACTAGAACCGTGCAGTGGGAACGCCACAAAAGGACTGCAATCTCCTTTTGATAAGTTCAAAATTAAATCTTTAAACCACCAAGAAATTGGAGGAGAAAACTCACAAATTTATATAATTCTCAATAATGTCAAAAGGTCCTTAACAATGAAAAAGAACTCCTATTTATACTAAACATGATAAAACCCTAAAATCCACGAATTTAGGTCCAAAATATGCAAAAATATGGAAATAAAAATAGAGTTTTAACCTAATAAGGAAACTTGCGAAAATTAACAATTCTGCCTCGGAAAAGAACTATGCGGTCGCATAGTACATTTTCATGCGGCCGCATAGTTCATTTGGTTGAACTCCAGCCGCTCTCTGACCATTGCATACGGTCGCATGCGTCCCCAACTATGCGGCCGCATAGTTGGGCTGTTTGTCCTCCGTTTCTCCCATGCTCATTTGGCTCATTTTCAATGCCTTCCGTCGCTTTGTGGCTTCTACCCCCAACATGAAAACTGGTCTTTGATGTGTTGACTCCAACATGTCGTGCTCCGCTTCTCGAACAAGTGCTTGTATGCCTTTTATTGATTATTAGAAGACTCGTTCCCAGCTTAGGTCTCTTTCCAATGTTCGCCCAGTTCTCGTGGATTCGTTGCGCATCCCGGATCACATCATCCCCTCTCCCTTTGAAAGGATTCGACCTCGAATCTAAATCTGCACCAAACGAAGCAACATTAGCAACTTCGAAAATATCACCGATCTCAAACTTACCCCCAATAACCAAGCTATATCCATTGACTCTGCATATGGCAATGATATGAAAGTGTCCATGACGTAGCCTGGACCGCCATCGAATTCGTGTCCATTTCACACGCATGATCACCTGTGTCTTACCAAATCCATTACTAACACCAACAGATGAAAAGATTAAAATGAACAAGATCAGTGAATTAGAAGTACCAAAGTGCGGGCTGGGGTTATGAGACATTAAACTAAATCTTGACACACTCCATAAGTCCAATCCAAAATACATGGTAACATTGTGACTAGAAAAATAACAAACATGCATCATGTTACCCATAATGCACTCTAGTTGCTTGTTACACGCAATTAACTCTATATGACATGCTTGAATCTCACAACGTAGCAAATGTATATCATAGACAAGTAAAAAGGACTCCATATGCATATGTGAAACTGGACGGACTCTACGCATAAAGTTATCAACTATATCACCCCTTGCAAGACCGCATAACTTATGTAAGATACTAAGTCCATGAGTTGTTCCAAATGCTAGCCTAGGTGTAAGGGTCTGAGACGTTACCTTAGTGTGTTTGCTTCCCATTGCACTGTTACTCACCAATTTCTCCATGTTTCCTGCATCAAGTGGATAGTCGAGGTATGGCGCCTTGCGAATTAAACTGCCATAGATTAAATTCTTGAAGTCCTGTAAAGAAGAAATGTCCAAACCGGGGGAGGGAATGTTAGCTCTCACTAAAGCCCTCTCACACTCGACTTTTCTCACATATAAACTCACCTTGGAATTTTCTCTCCTCTCTAAATTTTCTCTCAAGCTCTCCTTTTTTCACTCTTTATTTTTGTTCTCTCGCTCACTTTTCATTTTCAATTGATCCTCATGGACCTGCTGTGGTGTCAAAGGGACAAGTGTAATATGCTTTCCACCCTGTACAAAGTTGTATCTATTTGTAAACCCCTCATGCTCCACCTTTCTATCATACTGCTATGGCCTACCTAACAAGAGATGCCCCACATGCATTGGAACCACATCACATAACACCTCATCACTATACCGCCCAATGCTAAAGTTCACCGATGCCCTTCTAGTAACCCGGACCTCTCCACAATTATTTAGCTACTCTAATTTATAGGGTTGTGGATGTCTCATAAGAGGTAAACCCAACTCCCCTACAAGGGTTGAGCTGACCACATTTGTACAACTCCCGTCATCTACTATCAAACTGCACACCTTATCCTTAACATGACACCTAGTGTGAAACAAGTTTTCCCGTTGTTGCTCATCTTCATCCACCTTCACTCGTGTAGTAAGAGCACACATTACCACTAGTGATTCCGCCACTGGGTACTCCACACAAGTCTCACCATTAACGTCTTCCAACCCAGGCATATTATCACTCTCACTCCCATCATCCGACTCCCACTCTCCATTCTCCCTAATGATCATCACTCGTCGGTTTGGACATTGTGAAGCAATATGCCCCGCACCCAAACACTTAAAACATTTAATATCCCTCGATCTACCAGTGTGAGACTCGCTATTTGGTTTATGTTTATTCATCTCCTCCTTAACCTGAGGCACTTCAACCTTCTCTCTAGTCACAGCCCGATCATGCCTATCACCACCACTCCATTTGGGTTCCGTAGGAAACCTCACTACCCCCCTACGCCCAAGCTGTCTCTCCACTTTCATTGCTACATGCACTAAGTCCTCCAGTTCCACATAGTGCTGCAACTCCACTATGTTGGCAATATCCCTTTTTAGTCCATTTAAAAAACCTAGCCATGGTAGCTTCCCTATCCTCCTCTATGTTTGCTCTAATCATTGCTATCTCCATCTCCTTAAAATAATCCTCCACACTCCTAGACCCCTGAGAAAGAACTTGCAATTTTAGATGGAGATCCCGGTAATAATGTCCCGGTACAAACCATTTTCTCATACAAGCTTTCAACTCTCCCCACGTCTCAATTGGCCTATCTAAATTCCTCCTACGATTAGTCGTCATCTGATCCCACCAAATGATGTCGTAATCAGTGAACTCCACTACCGCTAATTTCAGCTTCTTCTCCTCCGAGTAATTATGACAATCAAACACCAATTCCACCATTTTCTCCCAATCTAAATAAATCTCAGGATCACTCCTACCCTGGAAAGCTGGAATATTCAGTTTGATGCTTCCCAAATTTCTATCAACTCCTCTATCAAATCGATCTCCTCTATTTCTCATTCGACCCATATCACCTTCTAGGTAATAATCATCACTCCTTGCACTCACTGCCTCAAACTCCTCATCAAATTCACCCATAAGATTCCTTCATCTCCTATCTCCTCTACCCCCACGAGGAACCCTTTGGGGCGTCTCTCGCTGCTGACTGTCAATTAAAGTTTCATGCCTAGCTATATCACCACTAATACGCTCAACCGCCACATTCAATTGATCAAACCTATGATTTATACTATTCATAAGCTCCACATAAAACCCCTTAGGCACAACCTCTTCCTCATATTTATTCATTTTTTCATCCATGTATATCAAGCACTTTGCAACTACTTAAATCACAGAAATTGAGTAGAAAATGAAAGAACAAGAAAACAAGTAAATTAGCTCGCGTGTTTACTCTCGTGTATCACTCGAATTGGCTTTTACCCGATATGAAGCTCATCACTCTTGCCTTTTACCGCTCGTCCTCCTTTCTCAATGGCTCGAGAAATAACCGACCTCAGTCAATTGGAGTGCAATCCCCGTAGCAATCACCACCACAAGCACAAGTCTCGGATAATCAACATAATTTTGCACAGGTTAAGGTAATGACTCAAATGCAAGAAAAGACAACAAAAGACTCAAACTTCAATATTTGAATTGCCTCTAAACGTTCACGAATATAGAGACTTTCCTTTTTTTTTCTTTTTTTTGTTTGTCTCTCCCTTTTTTTTAAAATTAAAACTCAATAACACAAAATAATAAATCTAGAGGCAATCAAAAAATAATGACGCTAACACAAGAACAACTTTTTTTTTAAATAATGACGCTAACACATCTATAGAAGAATAATGACGCTAACACAAGAACAATAAAAAAATAATATTTTTTTTAAACCGACGTGAACAGTAAGGATGAACAGTAAATTTTTTTTTTTTGTGACTCAAATCAACTACGATACCAACAAAACAAACGAAAGTTGATTTGGATGCTAGATTAGCCCAAAAACAACTTTTGACTCTTTTTTTGGAGATTTTTGGATTGAAACTCAAAAATAATTACTGGACACATGAACACGAAGAACACAAAAAAAAAAATAAAAACAATTAAGGACTCAAAGAAATTAAACGGATAGATAACCTAAATTCTAGAACTGTGCTCTGATACCAACTGATGTGAACCCGACCAAGAACAGGCTTGGGAACCCACGAACAAGAAGAACAAACCCAAGAAAGCTAGAAATCACGCCGAGTAAAGCTTCAACCCGACCCTTCGTTCGACCCGTACCAAGAACCAAGATCCCACGCGAGGAATTTGACCCGTTGATTACCCGGAACTAGAACCGTGCAGTGGGAACACCACAAAATGACTGCAATCTCCTTTTGATAAGTTCAAAATTAAATCTTTAAACCACTGAAAAATTGGAGGAGAAAACTCACAAATTTATATAATTCTCAATAATGTCAAAAGGTCCTTAACAATGAAAAAGAACTCCTATTCATACTAAACAAGATAAAACCCTAAAATCCACGAATTTGGGTCCAAAATATGCAAAAATATGGAAATAAAAATAGAGTTTTAACCAAATAAGAAAACTTGCGAAAATTAACAATTCTGCCTCGGAAAAGAACTATGCGATCGCATAGTACATTTTCATGCGGCCGCATAGTTCATTTGGTTGAACTCCAGCCGCTCTCTGACCATTGCATGCGGCCGCATGCGTCCCCAACTATGCGGCCGCATAGTTGGGCTATTTGGCCTCCGTTTCTCCCATGCTCGTTTAGCTCGTTTTCAATGCCTTACATCGCTTTGTGGCTTCCACCCCCAACATAAAAACTGGTCTTTGATGTGTTGACTCCAACATGTCGTGTTCCGCTTCTCGAACAAGTGCTTGTATGCCTTTTATTGATTATTAGAAGACTCGTTCCTAGCTTAAGTCTCTTTCCAATGTTCGCCCAGTTCTCGTGGATTCGTTGCGCATCCCGGATCACATCAATTGATAGGACTCTCTCGATTCTGATGCCGTGAAGTAACCACTTGATCCCACTAAGTAATAGCGTAATCAGTGAATTCAAACACTGCAACCTTCACCTTCTTATCCTCCGAATAGTTATGGCAATCAAAAATCAACTCCAACTTTTTCTCCCAATCTAAATATGCATCGGGATCACTTCTACCCTTAAATTGTGGAATTGTCATTTTTACATTACCCAAATTATCATCAACTTCATCTCCATAATTATTTCGATCCCGTCATTCAAATCTATCTCCTCTATGCCTCATCCGTCCCATCTCAATCCCTTCGCACTCATCTTCACCCCATTCACTATCGATCTCATGCTTATCCATCCTAGGAACTCTCCTACCCGTTTCCCTATCATGAGGTACATCAACCGGTTGTCCCCTACTAATATTTGTCATTGAAGTACCCAACTTTTCCATCTTTTCCCCTATATCCAACAATAATCGTTCAAACCGATCCATCTTATCGTTCTATTTGTTGGTTTGATCACCATACCTTCTGGAATTCGTACCTTCCATATCAGACATTGTCTCTCAATTCTGCCTCACCAAGTTCGCTCGGAATCACTCAATTTACTTTTACCCTCTAATAATCTCACTCTCTGCCTTTTACCACTCAATAGTTACACCAAGTGCTTCCAAAGACAACAAAAAACTTACCGGACCAAACTTGTGAATTCAAATCGAATGTGGGAAGGAATGTGACTCAAGAGTATTATAGAAACTGAAATTTGGAATGAAGAATTTTAAGGAACTCAATGGAGATTTTAACTTTAAATTGAACACACCTTATATGACAAGATTTTAGATAGTGAATCAAAGCTTGTAGAAGTGTTGGTAGCCAATCAACAAAACTCAATCAACTTTTTTTTAATCTGTACGTATGAACAGTACCGTACGTGAACAATAATTTTTTTCTCGTGAACAGTAACTTTTTTTTTTTATAACACAAGATTGCACTACCAACAAAGAAAATACGGATCTAGGAAAAACAAAATGAAGAACGACTTAAGAACAAGAAGAAACTAAGAAGAAGAAGAAAAAATTGGAATTTAAGACTCACAAAGAAAATAAGGTATATAACCGGATTAAATTAGAGTCAATGCTCTGATACCAACTGATGCAAATCTCGTAACAACGGTGACTACGAAACCCACAACTAGATTGATGCGGAACCCAAGAACGCCAATAAATAACCCAGTTTTGGATTTGAACCCAACGAAGCGAACCAAAAAACCCAACGATAACAAAGATGCGCTGAACCCCCTGATTACACAATGAAGAACTCACGATCTGATATTTGAACACACAAGAATTAGATCTTGGATGTTCAATTTGTTGTTCAATAGAAGAACAAGAGAGAAAGCAATAGTTTTTCAATTAATTCAATGTCAAAAGTTCTTGAAGTAACAAAAGTGTTAAATATTTATACTAGAGCCCTAAACCTAGTAAAAAAAAGTGCATAAGGCAACAAATAATGTCAAAATATGGAAATAAATAGAATTTTAAAGAAACTAGGACTCTTGCCAAAACTAGAAATTCGGCTTCCAGTTTGTTCAAAACGGTCGCTTAGTTATGTTCCAAGTGGTCGCTTGGTTTCCAGTTTTACTACCTTGAAATCTCGGTAAGAGACTGGGCAACTGCTTGCCTGTTTCTTCTAATCGGTCGCTTAGAAGTCCATTTGGCTTCCTCCTTCGACTGCTTCTAACACATTGATCCAATTTTTTCCGACCTTCGACCCCAACATGAAACTTGCTCCATTTTGCATCCCGAACATAGTTTCATCAATAGTGGCTTTGAATCGTTTTGCTCTTGATCGCGTCATTGCCCCTTCTTCGATAATCAACGAGTCTCGGCCTGGACTTGCATTCATGACTCCCACATCCTGGATCATATCAGTTATGACCATCAAATATGAGCTCCATTTTTTTTTCCCACACAAAGTATGCCTCCGGATCATTCCTACCTTTGAATGAAGAAATTGTTGTCTTGTTATTGCACATACTCCTATCTACATCATCTTCAAAGTTGTTCATATCCCTTCGTTCAAACCTACCACCTCTATTCCCTATCCTACCCATTTCACCTATCATTTGTGACGCCCCGAACTTAAGTTTCGAGTGTCACGTACTAAACATAATAACTTCTGCCTTTACTACATGTAAATACTCTTAAATAAAAGTATTTTATGTTAGAAATTTAATTTCATTATAGTAAAATATCTCTGATAAAATTTAATGGCCAGCAGAAGTGCATGTCGACATGAAAATATACTTTACATATACGGACTCGGCGCTGACACGGTTAGTTGGGGCGGCAAGTTCAATTATTTTTATAAAATTCATCCCAACTCCATTTTTTATGAAATATGTGGCATTAGAAAGATATTTTCAACTAGTTTTCTAGGATAAAATATGAAAAATTTCAAAGATACTATGATATGACAGTGAGGTATTGCCCAAAAAATCCAGGTTGACCTTTTGACACTTAAAAATTCATATCTCAGGCCACGGATGTCCAAATTGAGTGATTCTTGCGCCCATATTAAGACACCTCAAAGAGAAACGCAACAATATTTTTAGAGTCTCAAATAGATGTTATAGAGATAGTAATAGCATCTTGAATTGACCCTAAAAATATGTCCAGTTTCTGTCTCCTTAATCCATCATCGAGTATGCCGACTGACTTCCACCAACTCAACGATTATGGATCTGAAAATTTAGTATAGAATACTATGAGTATAAATAGTACTCACTAAGATACCATGCTTGGATTTAACATGTTAATACTACACAAAAGAATGCAATCGAACACGTACTTGCACATTCCGGCTTGCCGGTGCCCTTCGGACTTATCCTAAGGCATAAATAGATATCTAATTTTGTGGACTTGTCCACATCTTCCATATTATGGTTTTTCATGCATAGCTTAAGCATAAATATTAATATGAAATCCTATCACTTAAGCATAGAAAGTATCTTACCTTGAAAAAGAATACTAATTCAGCTGCCCCGAACTTCAAATTCCCAGCTTTCAGTTTTCTTTCTTTCCTTAGCTCTCTTGCTCTATCTTTCACTTGGGGATAACTTGACGAAAACTTTGAGGTTAAGTGTCCTATTTAGGGGCTATATATAGAGTCTTGAGGGCTGGGGTCGTGCTTGATACTTAACCATGAAGAAATTGGTGGTTAAAGGACAAGTATCTCCAAGCATGAGGTGTCCAAGCATGATGTGGATTATTACAGCCATACTTGACTCTTCCTTTCCCATATTTGGACCCTTATGAGACTTATAAGATATATATCTATCCAATATAACGTAAGAAGGCTTTATAAAACGTGATAGAAGCTTTAAGGTTGAAGGAACTTGATGTTAAAGTGACAAGTCTCCCAAGCATGTGCTATCCAAGCCAGAGGTGTTTTCTTGCAACCAACTTTGACTTCTCCCTTGCACCATATGAAGCCATCTCGACTTAGAGGAATTATATTTATCTTATATCAAGTTCTAAATGTTCAAAAGACGGGTTGGAGGCTTAATGTTGAAGGAATTGGATGGTAGAGTGACAAGTCTCCCAAGCATGAGGTGTTCAAGCAAGTTGTGGCTTCTTGCAGCCATTTTTGACTTCCTTCTTGTCTTGCATGAAGCCACATGCGACTTAGGAGATGTGTATCTATCCAATACAAAGTTATAAGTCTTTAGGGGACGTGGTGGAGGCCTTAGAGTTGAAGGAACTGAATGCTAAAGTGACAAGTCATCCAATATTAAGTAGGAGTTGTCTCTCTTTTGTTAACTTCTGATTTTGTACCAATCCTTGAATGGTTTGCACGAAACTTAGGGATAAAATGCTACATTTTTTAAGTCTTAAAGGAGTGGTAGACGTGGATAATTCTTAAGAGTGAAGGAATTTACCATTACAAGGATAAATCAACAAATAGGAGGTTACTAAGCATGAGGTGGTCTCTTGGGGTTAAAATCTGACTTTGTACATATCATTGCAGGTAAAAAAATCAAGTATCCTTGACTTATTTTAATGTGTTTACCATCCAATTTACCTGCCCTAAGATTCCAAAATATTTTATAGCATTACTTCCTCAACCATTCATTTAATTACTTACCCGATTGATACCCGATTTTCGATCGATTTCAACGATTCGCACCTCAACATTTATAACATCATATAACACCCATATTATTGTGTAGTGATCATGTTACGTCATGCTTCATGTCCCAAATAGCTCAATTACCAATTTAGGGTTTATGGTGACCTTGATCAACCAAATGGAAAGCTATAACCATTATCGATACTAATTCCGACCCTTCAAGGTTCCAACTGCTTAACAAGTCAATCTTCCACATCTAGATTAACCGAGCTTCTCTATCATCGCTCAATATAGAATCCATCACCTAGGTCGAGGAGTCGAAGGCTAACACCATATAGAGATCTTAAAACTTCAATAATCAAAAGCATCATTTTAAATGAAAGCAATCAGGAACATTGATGCTAATGACATAGCAAATAGCAGGAAACGCATCAATCCTATCGGCCAAATGTGATGTGAAATTCGGGGTATTACATCATTGATGCATCCTCTTCCAAATCACTGCCATACTTATAGTCATCATGCAACTCTCTCCTAAGCTCGCTCCTACCTGGTCTCTTTGCATTTGAGTGTCCCCTATGACTATTCGACCCCGACGCCTTTAACCTACCAAGTCTTTTAGTCACATCCACAATCACCCTCTCAAACCGCCTTATTACATCGTTTCCCATGTTAATTTGATTCTGCTGCCTGATTGAATTTGAACCTTTTCTATCTGACATCCTAATTCTATAGAATTTTAACCTCACAAATATTCACTCGTGTATCACTCAAGTATTGGCTTTTACCCACTAACAATATCACCACTCTTGCATTTTATCACTCAATGCTTTCACTCAAGTATCTCCAAAGAACAACGTGAACTCACAAATATAATCCCTTGTATCCAATCGAGAAAAGAAAAAAGATGAAGAAAAACACAACAAAGGCCAAGTATGTGAATTGGAACTTGGAATTCAAGAAGTAAGAAAGTGTAGGAATTGAATTGAAATTTTTTTTTTACTCAAAATTGAAAATTAATAATGCTAGAAATTTCCATAACAATAATAATGATTTTTTTTTTACTCTTGGAAATTTGAATAGAAAATCAGCCAAACAAACAAAACTTAATTAAGACCTTTAAATAGTCCAAAAACAAGTTTTGAAATTTTTTTTTTGGAATTTTTTGAATCAAAGACTCAAAAACTGTTACTGAACACAAGAATACGAAGAACAATGAAAGAAAGAAAAAACACAAGACTCAAAAACAATAAAAGATATAACCTTGATTATTTTTGAACCGAGCTCTGATACCAACTGATGAGAACCACGTAGCAACGAACACTACGCAACCCTGCCACAAGATTGACAATCCCAAGAAATCCCAAAGATAACCCAGTTTAGAGATTCAACCAACAACGTTGAACCAAACAACCAATCAAGAGCGACGCTTGAAAAACCTCTTGATTACAAAACCCGTTATCTTCACTCGATGTTGAACGTCACAAGAAGATCTTGATAAGTTCGCGGTGTTCTAAGAAGAACAAGATTGAAAGCAAATTGCCTCACTTTAATTAATAATTTGTCAAAAGGTTCTTACAATAATGATGAAATAAACTATTTGTACTAATGGTAGAAAACCTATAAAATTCGTGCATAATCTCCAAAAATAGTAAAACAACAATAAAATTAGAATGTTAAGGAAACTAGGATTCTCGCCAAAAATAGGAAGTTCGTCTTCAATTTTGTACCAAACGGTCGCTTGATTATCCAGTTTGCTGTCTTCAAATCTCGGTAAGTGTCTGGGCGACCGCTCACCTATTTTTTCTAAGCGATCGCTTAGAAGCTCGGTTTGCCTCCTTCTTCGGTTGCTTGTATCGTATTGATCCATTTGGTTTTCGACCTTGACCTCAACATGAAACTTATCTCTTTTTGCGTGTAGATCACAATGCCGTCCATCGTTACTTGCACAAGTAGTCTCATTGCTTGATTTACCCGTTTTGCCCTTGATCGCGTCATCGGACCTCCTTCGATAATCAACGGATCTCGTTCTGGGCTCAGTTTCATCGAACTTGACTCTTGGATCACATCATATATGATCCAAGAAACGAAGACAAGTCCGACTAAAGATCTGTTGATCATTGAAGAATGTCCAATGACTCGGTCGAGAGCGAAAATGGGTTAAAGAAGCGATGAAATTACTTCTACAAGCTACAATGGACAAAATATTGATTTTGGCGAGCAAATGAGCAAGTTTCGTGTTGGACTTGAGTTAAAAAAAAAACAGGTTGGATCAATGTGATTCGAGCAACAGACATAGGCAGCCAACCGAACAAGCCACTTTCAGAGAAATCAAAGGAGACAGAAGAAGCTTCTATGTGACCACATGGATTAATACTATGCGGACGCATAGTGTGAAATTGTGATTTTTTTCCAATTTTCGAAAATCTTTTATTTGAACTAAAACTCTATTTTTATGGTAAATTTTTAATTATTAGACTTTAATTTTTTTCATACTAGGGTTTTATTGAGTTTCCTATTAATAGGACTTATTATTTCAATATAAACATAACATTATTCATATCAATTAAGAGATTAATTTTGTGAGTATATTTGCTTTCAATTTCTTGTTTTTCATTGAATAAATTTCGAATTTATCAAGAATTATTTATTGTGGCATTCAAACAATTTGGGTGAGATTCTTAAGTCTTGTAATCAAGATGTTAACATGTTGCCGACGACTGCATTGTTGCTTGATTCAATATTTCTGAGTCAAACTCAAAACAATGATTTATTGACTTTTTGGGTTGTGAATTAATCTCGTGTGGATT
Source organism: Osmanthus fragrans (assembly GCA_019395295.1). NCBI lineage: Eukaryota > Viridiplantae > Streptophyta > Magnoliopsida > Lamiales > Oleaceae > Osmanthus > Osmanthus fragrans. The sequence goes on along the minus strand of CM033350.1, from coordinate 20,222,561 downwards.
TCGTAGCAACACTTGTTACATGAGTTCGCACCAGTTGGTATCAGAGATTGAGCTCCAAAAATTAAGGTAATATCATTTTCCTTTTTGTTTAAGTCTCTTGTTTCTGTAATTTTCATTCTTTCTGTTATTCGCGTTCTTCGACTTTTGAGTCTTTAATCCATAAAATTTTCATAAAAATTCAAAAGTTATTTTTGTGCTAATTTAGCACCCAAATCAATTTTTGATTCTTTTGCTGGTATTGTAGTCGAATTTTTTAGCCAAAAAAAACTGAAATTCAACAAATTTTTTTATTTCAAAATTTAGCAACATACAACTCATCTTTGAGTCAAGTACACACACACACATATTAGTCTTGTCCAACCCAAATTTCAAAAACTACTTTCTTGAATTAAAATAGTTTTCATTCAACGCTGTCAAATTCTTTTATTTCTTTCTTTTCTTTCTTTTTGAGTCTTCTAAGTTACAATTATCACTCATATTCCAATTTGAATTCTCTGAGAATAAGACATGGTTGAGTCTAAAATAGTTTTTTGAAGCACTTAGACGTAAGCATTGAGTGAAAAAAGGCAAGAGTTGTGTGACTATTAGAGGGAAAAGCCAATTTGAGTGATACACGAGCGTAAAACACGTGAGGCATATATTACTTAAATTTAGAATGTCTGACAAAGACGATTCTACATCAATAAAAGACAACAATCAAGTCAAGAGTTGATACGACAGTTTGAAAGGTTATTTGAATATGTAAGGGACAAGCTAGATAGGCAATAGACGTAGATGGAAAGGCAAGAACCATTACTTGTTAATTTACGTATCGGGTTCCCGATGCAAGGAGTCAATGTAGGCGGGAGCCTATGGTGGAGAATCGTGTAGAATATGAAGTGGGTAGTGACATTGATGAAAGAATGTTGGTGGATGCGGAATTAGGAAGAATAAGTGATAAGAGGAATTAGGCATGAAATGATGGATGAAGAACCTATTGGAGATGGAATTGACGGTAATATAGATAACATCAAAATGACAATTCCTTCATTCAAATGAATGAGTGACCTGAAAGCCTACTTGGAGTGGGAGAAGAAAGTCAAATTGATATTTGATTGCTACAACTATTCAAAGGAAAAAAAAGGTAAAGATTGTGGAACTTGAGCTCACCGATAATACCACTGGTGCTCTAGCGGTGAGACTGTCCCTCGAGCCATAGTTGAGCAACAAGCAAACGACAGGTCTCTGCATAAAATAAGACCACTAGCGCTTGAGTGACACACCAGCGGTAGGCTAGCGACTTAATGAGTTGCGACTCTTCATGTAGGCTGGTAAATTTTGGGACGTATCTCTTCACGTACACCATCTCTTCTTCTATAAATAAGACCATTGGGACATCTTTTACTTCATTAGCATAACATAAAAATTCATAATTCCTTAGCCAAAATTCTCCATAAAAATCTGTATTCATTTCATGCAAGAAAAGGAATACAAAAATCATATTTTGGTTCGTTATTCTTGTGTTTTGGAGTGCTACAAACATAAGAAGGCAGTTGTTATATCTTGGAAGTTGATTGCCATCATCCAAAGGCATCATTATAGGGCAAAATTGACTTAAGGACAAAGAGTTCAACTCTTGCCTCGACTTTGCATCATTCATTGGTATTACATTGTCTATTTTCATTGGCGTTTTAATATCATTTCTGTGGTATTTGTTCTTTATTTTCTTGCCATTACTTTATCCAATTTTGGTAATGCTCGTAAGTTTGATTTCAAAGTCATCGCTCAAATTCATTTTACAAACAACAGTTATATCTCTGAATGTCATTAATGTCAATAACTGATTGTTGAGGATTATCATAAAAAATAAATAAATAAAAACAGTGACATATTATAATTGAATTGATTCTCAGTTGCGTTTTTCCAAATAGATTATGCGTCTAATTGATGTAAATTAACAAGAAATTACCTTGATTTCTTAGATTATTCTAACAGTCAAAGAAATATCCAGCTATGATGAAAAAGAAATTCCAGTCCATAGCTTGATTTGAAGATAGTTCATGGCCGATTCCACGAGAAGAAGAAGGTGCAAAGTTAAAGTTCTACATTCATCATTGCCATAGTCATTTGCCATGGTTGTTTTTTTGAAATAGTGATTTATTTGGAGTACCAATTAATGCCTCCATCATCTATGCCTTTTTTTGGATTCATCAGTTATAGAGTATATTTAGATATATATAATATGGAATAACAGTAATTACAGGAAGTAGTATTTTCGGTTATATTTTTATATAGTAAATAATATTTTATGTATATTAAATAGTATGTAGTATTTTATGAAATGATATAGTCTAGATTTGTTGTCCAATAATTACTATCTATTTTCTTGTCTAACCAATTAATTATTAACATGTCATCAATAATTAACATGTTATTTCGAATTTACCTTCATATCATTAACCTACTAAATTGATGATTTGTCAAGAATTAATTGAACGAATAATAAAATTGGACAGTAGATCTCTCTCTCTCACGCTCTCCCGATCTCCCCTCACATCGCCACTACCAATCTATTGATTGTCCACGATCGTCAGTCACTAATCGCTTGTCCCCGTAAGTTCTTCAATCCCCTTCAATAATTTGTGTTTTTTTTTCTTTTTCTTCAAGAAGGCTGGAAATTCCTCAATATTCTCTAATAATTTGTTTTTTTCCCTTTTCTTCAAGAAGGCTGGAGTTTCTGTTGATGGTCAGGTGGATATGAACCAACTGAAGAAATTTTGACTTGAACAATGCAGAATAAATAGTTGTTATGACATTGACTTGTGGTCACATAAATGGCTCCTTTTTCTCTGTGTTTATCTGCCACTTTTCTTCCCTATAGGTGCTTCCTGTAGCAAAGCAACATTGTGGGTTAGCGCCTTTTGTTATCTCTTAGTGTTCCCTATTTCAAAAAGTGAAAATGATCCACTCTTTAGAGATTTTATGTCGTTGAATTTGGTCATTTAGATGATATATACAATGTATATGTATAATTATATGTAAAGTTGGAGTCTCCCAATTTCATATCCCATTTTGACAATTAGTACACAGATACAGTGTCACTACAAGAAAAAATGCCTTTTGCAACATTCAAAAACCGTTGCTAAAAGGTTTTTGCAACGTTTTTCCATATGTTGCAAATCTCAGTGTTGCTATAGAGTGAGAGACTTTTTGCAACGTTTTTAAAACATTGCCAAAAGGGGACTTTTTGCAACGTTTATAAAATGTTGCCAAAAGTCCCCTTTTGGCAACATTTTAAAAACGATGTAAAAAGGACTTTTGGCAACATTTTATAAACGTTGCAAAAAGGGGGACTTTTGGCAACGTTTTAAAAATGTTGCCGTATCTTTTTTTTTTTTTTTTAATTTTTTCTATATATACAACAATATATGTTAATTGACTCACAAAATTGTAATGACTCATTCTAAACAAATTTTGGTATTGCATAAAAAAAAGAACCATGCTATGGTAACCAAGGGGATGACCTAGGGGATGACATTCCCCTCACACATGAGGAGGAAAAATGTTATTTTATTCAAGTGGGTCACTCATCCCATGTGAGGGGGATGTCATCCTCTAGGTCATCCCTTAGGTTTCTTTAGCTTAATTCTAAAAAAAAATGATAATTTCATTACAAAATTTTGAAACCATACACTTGAACATTATAATGTGATACACTTCATTTCCTAGATCTTGTGAACGAAAGGCAAACTATCGTTGCATCAAATAATCTCTGTTTCTTTTGCCAAGGCTGCATCACAAATCACCTTCATAATATGGTTCCTCTCCATCTCATTCTTAAAGTTGGTCTGTGCAAAATCAAGGGCATTATACAAAGCCCTGGTTGTACCATGCCGGACCTCTTGGTTTGCCTCAGTAACATTCATCCCTTGAACAACAGCTGTGAGAATAGTATTTACTTCATCTTGCACAAGATCATGGTGAGATATCTCCTCACACACATAGTAGTAAGTGAAAAACGGAGACCCCCAACCCCGACAGCAGCCTCCCCATCAGGCCAGCACGTTGGAAGTGAACGTTGGTGGTTGTGGCTGCGAATTATGATGTTTTGCTGTAGATTTCCAGATTACAACTGTAGAGTAAGAGCAAAAGTAAGTCATTAGACGTTATATTGCAAAACAACCAACAGATCTTACTATTCTATATAAATTAAATAATCATGACAAATAGGACTAACTCTAGCAGTTTTCTTTCTAGGATTACGATATAAGAATTTAAGATAGAAATCAACTATTTTTTGTTAATGAAGTAAACGATGATGATGCATACATGTCACCAATATTACAGTAAATAAGATTCTAATCATTATTTTCTTTAAAACTATTCAGAGTATTTCATCAACACTCCAAAATGAGGCAACAAAAAGAGAAATTTCTAGCTTTGACTATGCAGGGAAAGCAGGTCATCACAAGTAACACTCTGAAATGTCGTCCTAATAACAGCATAGCCAAACAATTGGATTCACTAAACCAATAGCTTCATAGTTTATACAAAATAAAACAATATAAGCTAAAACCATTAAAACTATGAGAAAAAGTGACAGAAAGATAGACTCGACATGAAGAGTTACTCTTAAGCTAACTCATGAAAAGATTGTAATTTACCGCGCAGAGCTAACTTTATACCTGGTGGTAGTCCATGGTATAAAGCATCTCTTGTACTTGGTGGCACAAAACTCGATCGAGTTACCTGAATACCGAGGAAAACCATAGATCAGAACCAAAAAGGAGGCTAACTCCCTAAATTCGGTGCAAGTTATCTCATAACAATACGGGGTACTATTTTTACACCCTCAAAGACTGAGCAACAGTATTGAGAAAATGAATAAAGATCCAATCAACTTGAGAAAAAATAAATGGCATCAATCAAGTAAACAAAAGGCAGAGAAAGCAATACACAAACAAGAACTGAAATTCACTGATAGAACTGAAACTACTGTAAGGATGACTAACTCACAAGTGTATCTATTTGGGTAATGATAGTAGCATAATGCAGTGCAAGGCCAGCAGATCCTAACTTTTGGTGGTGGTTTTTTACAGGCTTATCTCCATCTGCAATAGCCGGCCAATGAACAAATGAAATAGACATTCTTGTTAAATAATTGAACCAGGAATTACTGGATTATTCGAACACTGAACTGCATATACTTAATATTCTTAAAGCATGAACAAGGAATGAAATAAGAACCCAATGCACACAATTTGAACGAATATTGCATACTTCTGTATCCCATTTTTGGTTATTCAATGATGGGAATAAGGGATTAAGATAGTAAGAGAACAAGAAGACCACTGAAAGAGGAGAACATATAATAACAAGAACTCAAAATGGTCACGAACACTACACGCAAAAAGGGGGAAAAAGTGTCAAGGACATACAAAAGACCAATGTAGTAGTTTAAGAGTATACTGAGAATTTTGAATGCATTACCAGATCTACCAAATGCAGTATGGATCTCCAAATTTAGAAAATGGACGGTGTCTACAAGCTTCTCCATTACCTTAACATAAATTTAACATGGAAAAATTAGCTTGCTCCTAGAATAAAAATTTGTAGTGACTACATACTAAGTAAACATTCATTGTACAGATTAAAACCAAAAAACCGCAAAAAATAAATCACCTGAATCTAGCTAATACCGTGAGATAGAACCATTAATCAAGGTAAGAGAATGACAATACCAGTCAAAAAACAATTTATGCTAATTCAAGTGACTTCGCTTTCCTTGTGTTGACAGAAAAGAGTCAATAGAAAACCAACTCAGACGCAAACAAATTCAAAGAAAAACAAACTTAAGGTTGAAAAAGTTAGAAATTTTGAAGAAGAAGAAGAAGAAGAATTTGCAAGAAACTTTGAGCGGTCCTTGCATTTTTGTAGCGCAAGAGAGTGAATGAATGCAAAAGGGACAAGGAAAGAGGTGGAAGAGGTGGCTTTTTGGTCGCATTCAGTTCACAAAACCTAGAATTTCAAATCCATGTCGGCTGGGTTAATTCCAGATTATGTCCATCAGTCCATGTTTGGTTAGACTTTTTGCGAATAAATTTGGTTAAAAAGTGATTTATTTAGAAATTTTGATGTAAAACAGAGAGAAATATTATTTCATATAAAATTATATTATTTAAAAATATATATATATTTAAAATAAATTTTAAAAAATAGATAACAAAGGTCCCAAAATGGATCCAGTCCTTAAATACTCACAAGCAAAGAACCCACAAAATCACAACCAAGACCTCTAAATATTCATTAAACTAAAATTTCCAATTGGATCACAGAACCCGCACAATTCATAACACGAGATTTTGGAATTCTGAACTATGTTTCAACACCCCCAATTTAAAATCTAAGATCTCTTGAAGCAACAGAACGATTAAGCTAGAAACAGAATCTCGAAATGAACGAACAATTTATTTTTGAATTATTTCAAGTCAAACCATGTATGGTTGAACAACCGACAACATTCAGAAATCCCTTAAAATTTGGAATAACAGTAGGTCAAACAATTCACCATAAATCTATAACACCAATCAACAAACCGACGAAAAGAAGACAAAAAAGTGTAGAAACATACCATGATACTGGCATTTTCTAAGCAGAGTTTCCAATAACCTCAAGCAAGTTGGATCATCATCAACAGCAAGAACACGCATGCCCACTGGAAAATTGTCATAATTTTCATTCTCACCCCACTTTTTCCTCTGATTTCCTCCAAAACAACAGTCAACCCCAAAACAATTTAGACCCTAGACCATCAAAACAACAAATTCAAATTAGATTAAATAAAACTAAAAAAATGCCATAGATCTGAAATAAAACAATGAAATAAATAGAAAATACATCAAATAAAAGCCGCAAAATCAAAATAACTTCGATTACTATTGCAGTAGATAGGGTTTTTCCCTCTCCTCTCGTCGTCAAACCGCTTCTTGAAGCGAATTGGACATGCACTCATCAACTGAATACCGCATCTCTTGGTATCTATTTGTTATAGATATATAGATACAGAAATCTGAGTATAATCTAGTGTGTGATAGAAAAGAGACTGATTTTGAATGGAGAGAACTAGTGGGAGGAGAGGGCTGAAGAGGATAGCTTAATAAGAGCGGACCAATTGGTGTGTGGAATGGAATAGGTTTGGTTAAAATGGTGTGTTGGCTAATAAAAATAAAATTGTACCTTTTGCAACGTTTTTTAAACGTTGCAAAAGGTTAGACTTTTCGCAACGTTTGAAAAACGTTGCAAAAAGTGAGTTTTTAGCAACACGCGAAAAAACGAGTTTTCACAACGTTTTTTAAAAAACGTTGCGAAAAGTCTCAATTTTCGCAACGTTTGAAAAACGTTGCGAAAAGCCCACTTTTCACAACATTTTTAAAAAAACGTTGCCAATAGACTATTTTAGCAACATTTACTCACCCAAACGTTGCAATAGATCTCTTTAGCAACATTTACTTAATAAATGTTGTCTTTTAAATATTGCAAAAGGACATTTTTGTTGTAGTGTGTTCACTTGATCTTGTTTTATCTTTCCATTATTTCTTGCTTGATAAATGCAAACAGTATCTTGCAAGCACTGGATTCTGCCAAGAGCTTAGTCAATAGCGCCTTTTATTTTTCTGTCTTACTATATTTAATGAAGCCTTGAACTGTCAAAGTGCACAAATTTCTGATTATGTCTTACTACATTTAATGAAGCCTTGAACTGTCAAGGAAGCCATTTATTTATAGTAATCCAATCTATTTGATTTTAGTAATTAAAATATGTTTATAATGCTTTCCAGTGATGGTGAAACATTTATATCAGCTGATGATCTGCGAATAAATATTTGGAACTTGGAAATAAGTTATCAAAGTCTCAACATCGTTGATGTTAAGCCAACAAATATGGAGGATCTAACTGGTAAGTCGTTTTCTGTCTTGAACTTTCGGAATGCCTTCTCAATTTAGTTTAGGCCAATTTCTCATCCCTTTTAAATGCTTGATTGTGATAATTCTTTTTAACTGACTAGCACATCAGGAATGTGCAAAGTCAAAACAGAGCAACCCAACCCAACCAGATCGTAACTTGATTGGGTTGGGTTGGGTTGTGTTGATTTTTTATCAAACCGACCGTGTTGGGTTGGGTTTGGGTTGAGTCAAAAACCGACCCAACCCAGCCCATGCTCACCCTTACGTACGCTTGCGGGATTTTGACGAACAAGTTTTTGGCGCCGTTGCCGGGGAATAACGGTTTTACTTTTGGTTATTAGATATTTTAGATTCTTTTTTATTTTTAATTTTGTGGTTTTTAGGCTATTACTACATTGCTTAATTCTCTTGTGTCTTGACTTTTTCAGGCGAATTTGGTTTATGCAAAATCTGGACGAACCGAATCTCCTTCCGATAGATCGTGAAATCGAAAGACATTCAGAAATCGTAGAAGAATACAACGTCAAACAAGGAGAATGACCGATAATAATAATCAACCACAAAATCATGTTCGACCTCAAGGCCAAATACCATAGCCAAATCAACAGAGAGCCATCCAGGATAAAGCTCCTATTTTAGTTGGGGATTATGTAATCTCAATTCCTGCACCAGTGCAACCGGCCGTGGTGTACCCTCCATTCGGACAACAGAATTTTCACCTTAGATCGGATGTCATAAATTTGTTTCAAAATCACCAAGACATCGGGTTTTTTGGAAAAGCCACGGAGAACTCCCATGAACACATTTCGGCCTTTCTCATGTTAAGTGAAATGGTCAGTCATGAAGGGGTGTTAGCAGATGCTTTCCGAATGTGGTTATTCCCTCATACCTTGAAGGATGTCGCTAGAGAATGGTTTCTTTGTTTACCTCCAGGAAGCATACAATCATGGACTGATATGGTTCAAAAATTCACGATGAAATTCTTCCCACCTTCTCCAGTTCACCAAATCAGGAATGAAGTCCATACTTTCAAGCAGAAAGATTTAGAGAGCTATCCTGAGGCATGGGTGAGGTTCAAGAATTTGTTCAAGAAATGCCCTAGCCTTGATATTCCTAAGCAAGCTCAGCGGTATCTTTTCTACTACGGTCTACAACAAGAGTTCAGAAATATGGTAGATGCTTCAGTGGGAGGATCGGTGATGAAATTTGACATCGATGAGGCTTATGGTCTTTATGAAAAAATAGCCGAAAATCAGTCGATGTGGCCAACTGATAGGGAAGCTTCAAAGAAAATAGCAGGGATGCACAACGTAGATGCAGTTACAGCACTGGCTGCACAAATGGAAGTTCTTACAATGAAAATGGACAATCTATCTCAGTCAGTTAATATGGTACACCAATCACCACCTGTTTACGAAGGGTGTAGGGACAGATCACACTACTACAAGATGTTCCTTAGCCTCTACACATGTTAGTCAGCCTGAGGATGTAAGCTACGCCCAAAACTTTAAAAGACAACAAAATAATCCCTACTCCAAAACATATAATCCGGGCTGGAAAAACCATCAAAAAATTTCATGGTCTAACAATTAGGGACTAGGACAGGGAGGAAACAATCAGACGAAACCATCAGGGTTCCAACAACAACAACAACAACAACAAGGGAGAAAGCCATCATTGGAAGATTTACTATCTTAGTACATCACTAAAACTGAGAACAACTTTCAGAATCAACAGGCCTCGATCAAGAACTTGGAACAACAGGTGAGACAGATAGCAGCCACACTATCAGGTAGAGTTCAAGGGACTTTACCCAATAATATTGAGACAAATCCTAAGGAACAAGTCATAGCCATTACTATACGTAGCGGAGTCCAGTTACCAGAAATACACATAAAATGGCCATCAACTGTCACAGAAAAGGTACCTACCATGGGCGAGGAGCATGTGGATGAGTCAAACAAGGCTACAAATGAAAATCAAGTTGAATAGTCAGATAATCTACAGGTGAAGGCCACCACTCCTATCAAAGCATATGTGCCTCCGATCTCATTCCCACAGAGGCTGCAAAAATACAAGCTTGAGAAGCAATTCTAGAAATTTTTGGATGTATTCAAGAAACTGCACATCAACATACCATTCGCTGAAGCTTTAGCTTAGATGCCCAGTAAGCATGAATTGAGAAATTTAACACTTGTCGAGAATTAGAATTAAGAATTGATCAGTGTAGTCGAAAATCCAATACTTCCACACATTTGAATTTTAAACCAGGTTTTCATAGATTTTCTAAGTTTAATCACAATTTCACGAATCTTCTATTGGTTACAAATACGAATTTAAATATATCAAATATACTAGAATTAAACCTTATTAAATAACTCTCTTATCACAATTATTACTTGTACCACAAACCCGTACGCTTGCGGGATTTTGACGAACAAGACTATTTGAGGGAAAAAGCTAATTTGAGTGATATACAAGCTTAAAACATGTAAGACATATTACTTAGATTTATGATATCTGGCAGAGATGATTCTACATCAAGCAAAAACAACAATCAAGTCAACATATCGGAGGAGTTGATACGACGATTTGAAAGGTTGTTTGAAGATGTGAGGGACCAGCTGGATAGGCAATAGACGTAGATGGAAAGGTAAGACCCATTACTTGCCAATTTACGTATGGAGTTCCCAATGCAATGAGGTAGTGTAGGCGGAGCCTATGGTAGAGAATCGTTTAGAATGCGAAGTGGGTAGTGACATTGATGAAGGGATATTGGTGGATGTAGAGTTAGGAAGAATAAGTGATAGAGGAGTTAGGCATGAAATGATGGATATAGAACCTATTGGAGATGGAGTTGACAGTAATATGGATAACATCAAAATGACAATTTCTTCATTCAAATGAATGAGTGATCCGAAAGCCTACTTGGAGTGGGAGAAGAAAGTCAATTTGATACTTGATTGCCACAACTACTCAGAGGAAAAAAAAGGTAAAGATTGCGGTACTTGAGTTCACCGATAATACCGCTGGTGCTCTAGCGGTGAGACTGTCCCTCGAGCCATAGTTGAGCAACAAGCAAACGACAGGTCTCTCTGCATAAAATAAGGCCGCTAGTGCTTGAATGACACACCAGCTGTAGGCTAGCGACATAATGAGTTGCGGCCTTTCATGTAGGCCAGTACGTTTTGGGACGTATCTCTTCATTCACATCATCTCTTCTTCTATAAATAAGACCCTTGAGACATCTTTTACTTCATTAGCATAACATAATAATTCAAATTTTCTTAGCCAAAATTCTCCATAAAAATCTGTATTCATTTCATGCAAGAAAGGAATACAAAAACCATATTTTGGTTCGTTGTTATTGTGTTTTGGAGTGCTACATACATAAGAAGGCAGTTGATACATCTTGAGAGTTGATTGCCGTCATCCATAGGCACCGTTATATGGCAAAATTGATTTAAGGACAAAGAGTTCAACTCTTACCTCGACTTTGCATCATTCATTTCTGTAGTATTTATTCTTTAATTTCTTGCCATTCCTTTATCCAATTTTGGTAATGTTAGTAAGTTTGATTTTAAAGTCATCGCTCAAATCATTTTACAAACAACAGTTATATCTCCGAATGTCAATAATGTCAATAACAGATCGTAGAGGATTATCATAAAAATAAAAATAAAATAAAATAGTGACATATTGTAATTGAATTGATTATCAGTTACGTTTTTCCAAATAGATTATGCGTCTAATTGATGTAAATGAACAAGAAATTACCTTGATTTCTTAGATTATTCTAACAGTCAAAGAAATATCCAGCTATGATGAAAAAGAAATTCCAGTCCATAGCTTGATTTGAAGATAGTTCATGGCCGATTCCACGAGACGAAGAAGGTGCAAAGTTAAAGTTCTACGTTCATCATTGCCAAAGTCATTTGCCATGGTTGTTTTTTTGAAATAGTGATTTATTTGGAGTACCAATTAATGCCTCCATCATCTATGCCTTTTTTTGGATTCATCAGTTATAGAGTATATTAGATATATATAATATGGAATAACAGTAATTACAGGAAGTAGTATTTTCGGTTATATTTTTATATAGTAAATAATATTTTATGTATATTAAATAGTATGTAGTATTTTATGAAATGCTATAGTCTAGATTTGTTGTCCAATAATTACTATCTATTTTCTTGTCTAACCAATTAATTATTAACATGTCATCAATAATTAACATGTTATTTCGAATTTACCCTCATATCATTAACCTCCTAAATTGATGATTTGTCAAGAATTAATTGAACGAATAATAAAATTGGGCAGTAGATCTCGACTCATAATGTTATTGAATAGATACGATTTTTCCCGGTACAAATTAGGTTGTAATCATGAGAAGTGATAATAAATAGCATTAGTGTAGTAGCTAAGGTAAATTAGCACAAGTCATATGGATGTTTTGCTTTGTTTTTTTGTTCCATTCAAACAATGAAATTACTATTGGTTGCAAGTGTATACATACATAAGAAATTAATTTTCATCTGTAGAATTATAACGACACTCTTTTCAAATTTCTCATTAATCATCTATGATGGCACAACTCTGAAAGCCCTTTACTCAATACTACCAATCTGAGTGGATCTTTTCTTAGTCGAGTCAGATCTGCACAACAAGTTAATCTGTCATTAGAGCTTTACTTTACTAAACTAGTTAGGGGCCACTGCCCCTATATGATTCAAGCTCTTACCTTTGCCTCTTGTCTTTAGGTTTTATCGACTTGTTTGCTAAATTGTTGATGAGCTCTTTCCCTCGGATTCTGTGATTCAAGTAATGATAAGTGCGTTTTGCGCACTTATTTAGGCAAAAAAATATGGACAATTGTGAATATATATGTTGAAATATGACTTAATTCGATACAAATTGTGTTTATAGGCTACATTGATGGATGGAACGAAAAGTATGCGAAAACGAGGAAAAATGACCAAAACGAAAGAAAACGAAAGTTCAGGAACCTGAGTGCAATTATTCAAAAGTTGACCCGAAGAGCAAATCAAGAATCGAAGAGAGCCAATGACAAAGTGAATAATGATACGAGGCATAGAAAAAAGAAGAAAGTTGAAATGAGCTCAAGAATGGAATTCAGGGACCAAAATGCAAGATCTTCAAAGTGCATTATACTATGCGGCCGTATAGTGTAATGCCTATGCGACCGCATAGAATTTGTCAGAAACTTCATATCCCCTGATCGCTATAACTATGCTACCGCATAGATTAACTCTATGCGGCCGCATAGTAAGTCTCTGGCGTAAAAAATCTGGTTTCCTTATTTGAATCAACTACCTATGAAAACACGTCTTTGATCCCCCTTTTTAACCCTAATTACATCCAGAAAGGGGGGCTACGCATTATTTGTCATACTTTGACATATTGGATAGCAAGAAGAAGGCGAAGAACGAGAAAATTACTTCAAAATTCAAGATTTACCTCTAGAAATGAAAGGGTGATGCCTTTTTCAATTGAATTTCTTAGTTTTATCATGTTAGGCTAGATTTTATTGTGCTAGGTGAATGATGAACCATGTGATGTGATATTTTAATTTCTAGTTTCATATTTTTGGCATTAAAACGCGTTTTGAATTTATGAATGATTTATATACATTAATTTGAGTTTACAATTATTATGCATGTGATTGTATGATTTCTGGTGGTTTATTTTATCTATTCGAAGAGGAGAAATAGATTAGACAGGATATAAATCATCGTAGGGTTCGATAGGGGGATAGAGATATACCGCTATACTTTACGTGAATCTAAATGTTCATAAATATTCATGCATTTTTATATATTTGCTCTCGTCATAGAGATATAGTCGGTGTCATATACGAAAATAGGTTCAAGTTTAATCGAAAGAGGGTCTTGAATAAAATAGTAACATTGATTCGTCATAATTCAAATGTGTTGTCAAATTATAGAATTATGGTTGAAATCGATCGTTGCATGGATATTCGCGAATCTAGTATGCATTTTATTTTATTGTTATAATATCTTGCATTTAGTTATATCATTGCACATAATGAACTTTGCATTTAATTCGATAACTCATTCTCTTTTGTATAAGTAGATTATAGTTTTATTACAATTTAGTTACAAAAACTCAAACAACGTTTTTAGTTTTGGTTAAAGTCGAATTAAGTACTTTCAAACTATTAAATCTCTGTAAGAACGATACTTGGACTTAAAAATTCACTTTATTACTTGAAACGAACCGTATACTTGCAGTACTATAAGTCGAATACATTTTCGTGTGTCAAGTAACAAGATTTTGCTAAATCTTCCTTTCCCTCCTGTAGTTCCACAACTTCCATTTGCACCACTACTCCCTCAAACCCATAACATTCCAAACTTGAAAATCTAGAACATCTCCAACCTACCTTCGATGCCTACACTACCCAATTTTCCTCCTTTCCCACAATTCGATATTCCCAGCATTCCTTTCTTCACACCACCTCCAGTTCTGGTATAAAATTTTGTACTTACCAATTGATCGAGAACTTGTTTAGTGTTGTTAAATTTATAAAGTATTGATGGTAATGTTTATGTGAAGAGACTAAAGTTTCTCAAATTTTCAATTTTTGCTGGTTAAGAAATAGATACAAAGTTGGTACAAATAAAATAAATCTCTACCCTCTTTGAATTAGTATTTGCAAACTCCGTCGACCTTATCTGTAATATTGCAATAATGACTATAACATGAAACTGTTAATTAGTTCTTTAACAGTGGACTCTCTTAGTTAAATGAAAACTAGAATGACAGTTACTGTATTCATGATTTTATTTATAAGACCTAGTTGAAAATTGATTGACAAAACAACCATGAATTTTTTTTGCTGTTTGAAATATAGATAGATCGAATAATATTATTATTCATCGACAGTGGTGTTTAACATTCGTCAATTTAATTTATTATTAAGTTTATGAGTTCAGTATATGCATCAAGTTTTCTTCATGAAAACGATACGCGATATTAGTTCAGTGGGAAAATATGAACTTTTCTTCTAATGTATGTTGAATCTTACTTTTTCAAGAAAGTGCGTGAAATGAGTATCTTAAGTCTTAATTGAATTAAAATTTGCAATAAATGAAATTTTTTGTTTAACTTCTCATTTATTATTACTCTTATTTTAGTTTTTTCTAGAAAGTGCACGAAATGAGTATCTTAAATCTTAATTGAATTAAAATTTTCCATAAACGAAATCTTTGATTATCACTGAAATCTTATTAGGGACTTAGTTTCAATTATTTTAATTAATTGGAGAAATCAGGTATATTTCATCATTTATAATTGCTAGAATTTTCCTCGACATACCGACACGACTCATAAAATCGCGTTATCTAAAGTTTAATGAGTATAACAACACGCGTTTGATCTATCGGTGCAAGTAGAAAATTAACCCTACTAGCCACTTTTGTGGATATGGCGGTGGACGTTGCACCCTGTCAACAAATAGTTTATTTCACAAATGGTCACTGAAATTTAAGTGAAATTTCAAATTCATCAATAATTTTTTTTTTGTGATCCATTTAATCCCCCACTTAAATAATATTACATAATTAATAACTTTTTATCAAAATCTAGATACCGGTTGAACCTTTACATAGAGAAATGATCATTATCTTCAAATTACAAATCTTCGACCTAAAATATCACAATTAATTAAAGTAAAGATTAATCGCTGCTATATAAAATATAATATTAATCGTATTTGGAATCATTATTTAAGTGATATTATTTAACTAAGGGGATTAAGTCTCTATTTGAGTTCCATTATTTCAAACTTATTTTCAATGACACAATTTCTTAATAAAATAATTTATACGTAAATTCAAAGTTTATATTTTTTTTTTTTTAAATTTTCTAATCACAAAATCTTCAAAAAAAAAAAAAAAAAATCGCTACTGCAAAATATACTTCTTCAACATAATGAGACTCAAACAAAGATTAATGGATTATGGTCCATACAGTTACTTTAATCATCAATTTAGAATTTGAGCTTATCATTTCGTAATGGATCGTACCTTTCGTGACAAGGGGGTCCTGAAAAACAAATAAATTGTTTGACAGAATTGAAGGCGGTTACAACAGCTGTTAATAAAAATCTTACTCAGTACTCTCCTTAACTATAAATCTTCACCTTTTTCATAATATAATATCCCCTTTTTTTTTTTTTTTTTTTTTTTTTTTTTTAAAAAACAAATCACATTCAAAGATATCAAAAGAAAAGTTTTGATATTATAAGAATACTCTGGATTGCATTCAGTATTCTTTATAACACTTTCAAAACTATTTTTCAAAATCATTTTCTTTGAAATGATAAAATTATGCCATCTGGGATATATGAACTTTGGCCTAATTTCTATTTTATAAGGACAGGACTTTTCAGACAATTCCTTACAAAATAATTTTAAAACAGTATCCCTTTCTCTCCTCTATAGCGCTTCTTAGCCTCTCCACTGGGCCTTTACGCTTTCTGGGAGGTCACTCAGGACTAATTTTAAAACAGCTTTTGAAAACTTAAAATTAAGACATGCTTTTATCATATACCCAGTATAAAGCATAAAATCTTTTTACAAATCATTTACAAAAACAGTTTCTAAAATTTTGATATTATATTCTAGCCAGGGGTTGCATTCGGCATTGAATATAACACTGTTCAAAATTTCTTCAACTTATGTAAAAACAAACTATTAACATATGTTCTTATAGGATCTGGAACTAATATTAATTATTAGATCCCTTCCTTAGAACATTCAAACCAAACTATACAAAAACTTAAAATATTTTTGTGGGATATTACATTACTGAAAGATAAAAGAAAGATAAGGATTTCCCTTTCGGGAAAGGAAAGAAATTAAAACATTGTTGAGAGGAAACTTGATATTGTATTTCTATATCAAAACTCTATATATTTACAAATGAATTTGGTTCTCCTTTTATAGATGGAGAATCTTTTGCTTTACAAAAATTCAAAAAGAAAACAGTAAAATTTGTCTAACTTTTACAAAAGTAAACAGTATTCTATCTTATCTTTACTTTTATAAAGTAAAGTCATCTTCTTTTTGACTAATTCTATACAAAAACAAACAACTTTTATAAAAATCTTCATATAAAAATTCTTTTCTTAATCTTCATACAAGTGTCTTCCTTCTGGAGTCTTCATCTTATCTCTTCATTCTTCGTAATTGGGAATCTGGCTGTCTTCTACCATATCTTATCTTCTTTTGTCTTTTTCATCTAGTAGCATAATTATGCTCTCCAATAGTATCGAGTGAATCTCCACCTTCAGAGAGTTGGTCTGGATTATCTTCTTTTGAATTATTGTTGGATCTGATTATAATATTTCTTCCTTTATTTTTCTTTTTTATCAGCAACTTCTTCTTTTTTCTTGTATTTCTTTGTTTAACTTGTTGCTGAAAGTCATCAATTCTACCAAGCATTTCTTTAAGTCTTTGAATATCTGACTGAGAAATCTGGTTTGGATCTTGAGCATCTTGATAATCTGACTCTATAATTATTGGTTTTTTCTGCTTTAAGTCTAAAGGACTTATTAATCTAGTAGCAGAAGTACCAGTCTGCTGTGTCTGGTCTTGAAGATCTGTAACAGGATTAACAGCCTGTTGAGTCTGTCTAGTAGGAGAATCAACAGTCTCCTGAGTCTGTTGAACTTTTGGCCAGTTCATAGCCATCAACGGATTTGAGAAGTCTTTACCAGTTTCCGTTTGAACTGGACTAGCTATAGATTTCTGTGGCTCTATAGTACCTTGGTTAAAATCTGGATTTGAAATTTTTAATCTAATAATTTCTCTTTCTAAATCAGAAATCTTCTG